>OY284415.1:9167270-9592270 GCA_958301585.1 Merodon equestris
TGGGAAAATAAAACATAGCTTTTGCATCACGATAATGCATCTGCTCACTCATCGTTGTTTTTATTAAATTTTTAAGCCATATTCACCGGACTTGGCCGCCTGCGAATTTGTTCTCTTCCCAAAATTGAACAGACCCATGAAATGACGGAGATTTGCCACGAGGAGACGAAGAGCTCAAGGGTACACTGAAAAGCGCATATCAGAAGTGTTTCGTTTATTTTATCTGAAGGAGATTATTTTGATGGGGAAAATTTACTTTTTCGAGAAAATAAAAAGTATAAATAAAATCTTTCCCAGAAACCAAAAATTCCAGTTATTTTTTGAACAAGGTACGTAATAAGCCTGGAATAGAATTTCCCCGATATCTTAATTATTCTGTGTTTTATTCAAACACAAAATATTAATGTCCTCATTGAAAAACAAGATATGTTCAAAGAATAAGGTGAACTTTCGGTTTTGTAACAATTATTATTTATTAATCTACGACTTTATAGGTATTTCGTTTCCTCGGCATTGCATTTGTAATCGCTACGAATAATGGCCCCATTCAGTTTTCCTTTATTTTATTTTATCCAAATAGCTGTGACATCATTATAGTGTTTGTTTATTACGAAAAAGCAACGAAATGCGAACAGGTGCATTACCGTGGTGCAAAAGCTATAAAATATTTCGCCACAAGTCCGGTGGGTTTTTTCCAAGCTGCCTTAACTCTTGCTGAACTATACCATTAAAATCAAAAAACGATAAACGATAAGAGCACTTGTTGAGCTCTTTGCTGTTTTTGCGATCCAGAATGACTCTATTGGGACGATTCAAGGTGATAACTAATGTCACTTGTTATAACACTTTCCAATAACTTCGCATTTTATTGATTTTAGTGTGTGACTTCTAAGTGACTTCCAATCGTTAACTGGTTTTTTACGAAATTTAACACTTTTATACCAGATTTGCAGCCAAAAACCCATGTACTGTCAGCTAAGAATAGATCCAGTTGTCCAGATCAGCTAGTAATGCAAAGATGCTTTTCAATTTTTCATTAAAAAACATCGGAATCGGTCGCTTTCTCTACTTGTAAGGAGCGCATTCATACTGCAAACAAACCTTCAGCGATATTTTCGAAGGCTATATGGGGTATTGTTGTTTTACGTTGATTGAAAAATATGAATTTTACCATAATCAAGGCAAAATGGCATTTATTAAAGTTAGGTCTTTTGTTCAAGATGATCTCATACTGGCTGGTTTAATTTTGAATGTGGAAAGGGTAGGTTAGGATACAGCAGTTATTTTATAATAGCTAGATTGCTGCAGAAGTTGGTTGGATTTCGAGACAATAAGCCGAAAAGCAATGTTGTGGTTTGAACTTTATTTCTAATATATTCTTCTGCCTACTGAGCTTGCCCCGTTTAGGTCTTCACTCAAGTTCGAAAAACTAAAGATCACTTAGCCTCGCGCATAATGGTTCCCTTTTACCAGCGCTTTCTTCCATTAATTTATCTGAAAAATTGGAAAGAACATTCGTGAATAGCACTTTAACAGAAAATCGCTGCTGAACATGATCTAGAGGACCATAGGAGAGCTCTGTGCACATAACACATATTCACCAATACAAGATCAAATTTACCACTGGTCTTAAGAGATCGATTATCTTCGTAACATTGCCGAAAATAAGACTGATTCGCAATGCCAGTGGTTAGGCACCACTTTGCATTTGGATGGCACTCTGGCCATTAATTTCCAAATAGTCCTTCACTGCTAGTGAAATCGAAATCATATGAATATGACCAATGCCCTCATCTCACCATCAATATTCATAGCAAATTAGAAAACAACAATTCAAATCCTATTCATGTCATATGCAAATGCCGCTGGCCTGTGCGAATGAACTCGTATCTGTGACTGGAGTTATTAAATAATCGCAATGGATACAACACGCACTCGTTCTGCCAAGCGAGAGCGATTTGCATAATTCTTGGCCTCACAGTCGCAAGCCGAGTGCCGAATTATCGAATTACAACTCGCTGGATGGAAGCTTGTACCCGTATCGGTGGCAAGAAGTTGCGTGCGTCGTCTGCAGGCGCAACGAGTGTGAAGTGCGCAAGTATCTGTTTTCGCCGGCACACTCGAGCAGATCTGGACCCGTTTGCTAGAACAAGTTTTCTTCCTCCTCTCCTTAACCGCTTCTCGCTTGACGATTCTTACACGTAAGACCTGACCCAGTTCGGGTTTCGACCAGAACAAGACTTTATTGAAATCACACTCATACGTGAGGTCGGCCGATCAAAAGCCAATGTCCAAAGTAGTTTCGGTCTATGTATCATAGTAAGAAGCCAAGGCCCTTGCAACAAGCGAACGGGACCCACCCATATAGCAATTGGAAAATTTAATTTTTTCACCTGCCCAATGCAAATGAACCACTTTCCAAAACAACAATCAGCTCGCCAGTGTGACCCAGCATGGAGCAGCTGGTTAATTGCAGGAGATTAACACTTGCATTGTATTCGTACCTGACCACGTATTCGATCATTTCACATTGTAGTCGAACTCGTATGTAGTTCTCCTCGCCATCGGGGACAAGTCGCATGGCGTCTTTCTCGAGTAGCTCACGACGCAAAAGAGAATTGGATCGAGCGAGTTGAGGATCTGGCCAATTGCCAAGGGTCAGTGGGGTTAAACGTTGCACTCGTATCGAAGGCAGAATAATCAAAAGTACTGCGGTTATAAGGTAGGGTAATTAAAATGGAAATTAGTTGCAAATGGAAAAATCCTTGGCCGCGATCGACGGCTGAATGTTATCGAGTCATCGTCGACACAATCGGTCTCTTTGGGTGCTGGGTGCTGGGTGATTGCGTTTCAACTCCAAGTGGCCGTCTACTGTCTATCTATTTCATGAGCTGTTTTGTGCTGGTTGAAACAGCATTGGAGTTTGCAATTGTTCCACTCACCTGGGGTGGAGGGTTCCTCTAGCGAAAGGCGTTACCGGTTCTATTTTTTTTTTTCGAAATCTAGTCCAGAGGTAGCCATTGGTAAAGGAAAGCAAGAAAACCTGAATCGTACTGCGGAGTCGGGAGACAATGGACGGTGGTCAAAGTTTAGTATCGGAGCCTAATTGAAGCTCTCAACGGCTATTGTGTAATACATGGAGCTGTGTACGGTTACGGTGAGATGTTAATTGTGGTGTCGGAAGTGTTTTTGGCTGATATTTCCGACACCACCTTGTAGTTGAACTGAAACTAAAACTTGTCCAAGAGATCAGAGCTGGACAATAATTTTCTATGTTGCTTGGTTTGACGAATAAAGGCAGTGGCAAGACATAACAATGTCAGAAGTCACGCACACTTTGGTTTTGGCTGGATTATAGCCAATATTGCGGTCTGTACAGCTGTCTCTTGGTCCTACAACAGCCTTCAGGACTGAAGGCGAGTGTTAATAAGTATTTCATTAAGCTGCACAGATGTTATCTATTCGACGTTCGCACCTTTATTCAACAAGAGGTGTCGTTATAAGTCAACAGAAAAGCGCAACATTTGTGGGGCAAGTAGTGATACTTTTATTTGTATGTAAAGCACGGGACCGGATATTCATAAAGAAATACAATCTCTGCCAAATGCGTGTGAATCATGGCTGGGGCATTAGCGTGAACTTTATCTTTACCCAAACCGAAAAGAAAAAGGCCCCAGCTGTGTGCCATGTAACGTTATTCTAACGAAAATGTAGAACATATCCAAGTCACCGATTTCACCCATTAATGTCAGTCTATATCGTTCTGTAACAATACATTCACTGAAACGATCGTCCCAGCATTATTTTTGCTCAGTTAAGGATGGAGAGGTTGTTCAATTATGTATCGTCTATACTAAGAAAACTTCTGATTTGTACATTTTATAAGTCATGCAATAATAAATTAACAATGACAGTTCAAGAATGATGCGAAATTTAAAATGACACCTCTTCCTGGATGACTTCCATGTTCCAAAATGGTAACAGGTTTATTTCTGAAAGTATAATCCATCGCAGCATCCGTCCATCTTTTTTATTTATACAAATTCCCGTAGGAAAACTTTTAAGGTGATTCACTAATCGATAGTGGTGTCTTCGAAAGATCGTAAATGCTGCTCAACCAGGCCATGCTTCATCGATCACCTTAATTTCTGCAAAAACACTTGCCATGGCCTTGCTGGTAATGTGTAATTTTTCCTTTCAATGCTCGGTTCAAACGCGTTAATTTGGTCATGGAGTAGGCCCGACCAAATACACAGCAGGAGTTTCGATCCAAGGTAGTTTCGTTTGGCCGACAATATTGATGCCTTAACGTGGCGCCCCATAATTTTTTTTTCCCACTGGATTATCACAATGCGATGCAGAAAATGTCCTCCTTCCCATCTCTGTAAGACTTGACCAGATTTCTATGTTTTTGGACCATTCCTAAGGCTTTCAAACGATGGGAAATAGCCTGTTGAGTTACAGCCGATGAACCTGTTAGCTCTTGTCGCGTTTAAAATGGATCTTCAACGATGCTGCTAGTTCTACGCTTTCCAACTTTTTCGCCAGCATACAAGGGGCAACCATTTGCAACATGTTCTTCATTAATAGAAACTTTGCCCTACATTTTTATAATTATTCGAGGTGTATCAGCTGAATTTTTTTAAATTGAAGGCGAAAAACCAAACTTACCGCAAATTACGCTTATTTAGCTCGATAATTTCACGAAACCAAATAATATTGTGTATGACGCCGATAGAAATCCACAAGTGCAGTTCGTAACCAGTGACCTTGCTTGCCATGTGACGGTGGTGATCGGGCATTTATGACTAACATTAATCGCTGGCGCCATCTACCGGAAAACGGCGAATTCCTGTTGGTATCCCTGATAACAAAGGGTATAGAACTGTTTCGGAGTTTCCGATCTTTTCCTTTTTAGTAAACATGATATTAGCTGGAAACTGAATGTCATGCAATACGAGGACAGAATTTGAGGATTTTCGGCTTAGTTCCAAAATTTATATAAAATTCGTGTCAAGTTGTTTCTGATTTAAAAATAAATTATTTTTAAGACTCCTTTGATTTTCATCTCCGAGACTAATGAAAAGGCCCTTCTCTGGCTAATGTCAGATTTGAATTTTTTTTTTTTCTGATCAGACCCACTTGCATATGGTGTGATCCACGAGATATCATTGCATGCCCAAAAAATAGCTATGTTGTGGTCAGGTGGCGTAATTTGACCTTATTTACTTAAAAACGATATCAGCTAGATAGTAAAACTCAATGGCGAGCGCATGATGACAGATTATGTGGTATTTGACATGAAATCGACGATACTTATGTGAAAGTCGTATGATATCAACAAGATCTCGCAACATGCCACATATCGCGTGCAACATTCGAGCATGCAATTTAACGCCGTTGGATTTTTTGTGAGACCTTCTTAAGAGTTTCGTTTGCACCGATAAGCATACACCATTGGAGTACTTAAAAACTCACAGCCGCCAGGTTATTGCTGAGATAACCGCTGAAACTTACCAAAAATCATAGAAAATTATCTCGAATGAGTGAAATGAAGTAATTTTCCGTAATTAAAAAATAATACCAAGTAATTGGTCAGTAAAAAAATAAATAAGAAAAGTTAATTTTGGTTTTTCTTAGAGAAATATTTAGGAAACACAAACTGGATCACCCCTTAACTTTCATCTTTCGAACTCATATTCCAAATTATTAAAGAAAGTGCATGAGACTCCGCTTCAGAGCTTGCTTAAACAGAATAAGATATATTCAGCTGCATTCTTGTGGATTAACGCGTGGATTGTCAGATGTTCTTATTGAAATTGGTGCTTACGAGTCTACTTATGTTTCAACTAATAACAAAAACAGTCGCTAAAATCGTCATTACTTGCGAAATAAACTTACAAGGGCTTTTCAAGTCTCTCAATCCTCTGCAATGAGTTGACTATTATTCAGAGTTATGTGACTTATCGAAGGGCTGCGTTCTGAAGATATTGTAATGAAAGCTCTTGAAGTTGCGTTTGTTCAGTATTTATTTTTGGAGCATAGCCAATGACCTTCTTTATCAACTATCTTAAGTAGTTTAAGACGCACTTTGTCTTCACCAAAAATAAATGGTTTAAAGGTCAAACTGAGGCTATGCTATATATTTCCCTGTCACGTACATTTTTGTGAATTTCTTAACTAGTAATTTATAGACATTTTTTTGAGACATTCGGCCAACCATAGATGGTCAGTTGTGTTTATGTGTAGTTTCAAGAATATGGTAAATCAGAGTAAAGGTCATTAACTCTGGTGAAAAAAGAGGTATGTCAAAAATATACCATATAAAGTTTGTATGAAATATTCACTGAACAGGAACATGATAATGATGTTAGTTAGCCTCTAGAACCCCTGCTAAATTTTTGGACTCACTAAAACCGGAGTACAATCTTAGATCTCTCAGGTTAGTATAAATAATTTATAGAGGCCTAACACAACCTAGCTTAGACTACGTTTGGATATGCTATGAAACTAACGAAGATAGGGAAAATGGGCGGCTTTAAGGACCAAGTTGTGTAGGATAAACATGGCGCATTGAAAACTGAAGAAGTGTGGCCTTCTAGACACAGGTTCATTATAACCATGATTGGTGTAATATCACACGGCATGGGCTGATGTTGAGGTGTATTGATTGCGGCAGACAGAGCCCTGTTAAGAGCTGATGGATGAATAGAATGTCAGTATTCTCGTGGTATTTGATGAGGCATTGCAGGTTTATTAACTTTAAGTGACCTTCTTTGATAGGGAAGTTATTATTGGCAATACGGATCAGAACGCTTAGGTCAAATCGGATACACCCGCTTCGAACAGTCTCAATTTGAAGGGATTGAGTATCAAGAAGGGGTATATCGCATACCCTATTAGAATATTTCAGATCTGGTCAAATAAAAATGCAAAAGAGTGGTTAGAACCGGAGAGTTCTTTTGACCACCTTTAAGAAAACCAACCAAGCTTTTGCTAATAATTTAGTTGATATCATAACAAAAGATACCTTCTTTGTCGCAGATTACATTTAGGTTACAAAACAAGAGACGGAAGGGGCAAGCTCACCGTAAGCCTTATAGATTCAGCCAGATGTTGACATTGCGCTCGCAGAATAGAGGGAGAAAAGGAACGGAGATACTGATACAGATTGGCTTTAAATGGTTGTGGATTACAGTGTGTGGGAAATATTGGGTTGGAAAAAGCCTTTCGTACTCATATGCTTCGGCTAAATACATGTCTCTCAGTTTAACTGCGTCCGAAGACAAGCTTAAGGGCAAATTAATGGGCATTCTTCGCAATATCAATGTTTTCTAAAAACTTTATTGCCTGCTTTTGAATTCTATCGATGAGGTCTTGGGAGCATTGTACTCTAGCTTGAGGCATGGGTCTTATGGAGTGAATCCATCGGAGGGGGTGAAATATATCATTCATCGTTTAAGGAAACATGGACATTTCATAGTATTCTTGGTGACCTCGAATATGTGGTACCGCTTAAGTTGGGTTTTGAGAGCATTAGGGTTAATAATAATAAGGGTTAAATAAGTCGAGGTTAGAATTCGGTGTGCATAACATACATTGCCGTTTTATATAGTTCCATGGTCTAAGAGCAGGGACGTAGGTCTTGTAATGGAAATGTAAAGCCGAGAATACTGTCATCAGTGAATGAGTGGATTGGGTTAGAAATAGCACATGAAAGGTCGTTTATAAAAATGGGAAAGAGGATAGGTGACAGAATACAGCCTTGGGGATTACCAGCATTTGTTTGATATCATGCTTAAAGCCACCCAAAACGACTTTGATTGAACAGGCGGAATGTTGATTTCAACCTGACAGAAAACGAGATTCATCGATAAGTTTGTCAAATGCCTTAAAAATATCAAGCGCAATGATCTTGCTCTCGCGGAGGTAGTGCTTGAGATTCTTTTTTTTTGAGATAAGTTATCAAATCACCTATTGCTTACGAAACCATACTGCCGATCATTAAGGAATTTTCACTATTCAAGATATTTCATAAGCTGACGATTTATTAGCGTTCCCATAACCTCAGAAAGAAGCGACGTTGGTACTATGGGTCGGTAGGTGGGGAGATGGAGATTCGTCCCACTGAGAGATAGGCTGGACAAATACTGTTTTACATCTACTTGAGAAGAAACTAGAAGAGAAGACCAGATGAAAAAAGCTTACCCCCACGTTCTGCCAGCTTGTAAGAAAATTCCGTCTGAAGTATGGGGGTACTACCGTCGGGACCAGTGCACTTGTGAATTTTAAGATCCTTTAGTACTTCTGCAGCTATACCAGTGCGAAAGAGTTTCATATCGTCAACGTCGATAGATAGACTCCAGTTTTTAATTAACTAACCAACCTCGCTAATGGTAAAATAAAACTTAGAGGACCAAGATGATTACCTAGAAGCACTCCGGAATAGGCTTTAAAAGGATTTGGTATATAGTGTATGATCGTATTTTAAGACATGATTTAAGCCACGTTGTTGGTCTAGGTTGAAAGCCAATACTCTTGAGTGTAAGTAGAATGATTCCGGAACGATTAGGGACAGATTCCGTTTAAGAGATCCATGTTGGGTTGGGAAAAAAAACAACATTATTCGTAGATCACAAATAAGAGGGTTTGAAAGTCGATTAGTGATTGGCAGCTTAGTTCTTGAAAACTTTTTTGCAAATGGGTTTTTTATGAAAAAAAATTCGAAAGAATTGAAGAGATTCACTAAATTCGGAAGAGGATGTGGATGCACTGACGAAGTAATATACTTTTTACTATAAAATATATTTTCCGGTTATCCTGGCTGAAGCCGATAATTCGGGTATGAAATCTTGCAATCAACAAAGCCATTTGAATTGTTAATTGTAAATTGGATTGTACTAGAGAGAGTCCAAATTGAGTAGGACTTAGGGTCCGTTTGTATTAATTAACTTTTTGGCCTTAATATTAAGAGTATGGTCTAAGCACAGGATGACTTTGAATTACCTTTTGGTTCAAATGTCATAACTTGCTAAAATAGAGAATTGCATTGTCTCTTTTTATGGTGGAATTAGAGTCGGTTTTGACTTCATACTGAATTCAACATTGCACAAGCATAAGAGGTGGCAAGCTATTAACAACTACGTACTATATATACGAATATTCACGCAGCTATTTAGCTTTATTCGTAAACCAGTTTATCAGCCAACCCAATTTTCGATTTACGTTTGTGTTTTCTTTTAAGTCGAAAAATGTTAGGGTTTCCAATGCTTACTTGACCAATGCAGCTGACCTTTCAAGTTTAAAATTATATCACTTGGAAAGTTTATAGTCTCAAAACAAGCTTTAAGGACGTATTTCACTTTTACATTAGTGCTATGATCACCCCGTTAACCAACAATATACCATAAAAAAATTGTTGGCCTATGATCTATTTTAACGATTTAGGTTCATGGGCGACAAGACCATAAAAAGAATTCTTTTCGACCATAAATTTCATGGAAACTGTTGTAGAAATTAAATTGAATTATATTGTATGATGGATTACCTGGTGTTAAGGTTTATTGAGTAACTGATGATGATATCGGAGAAGGTTAATTTAACACATATTTTATACAGAGAGGTGTTTACATAGGCGTTTGCTGGTAGCAATTTTGCGCGATATCTCATTGGATCGAACTAGTTTTGTGGAATATATTTACATGCACATATATACCTAGCTAATATAATATAAAGCTAATTTGAATTCTCTTATACAAATAAATACTAAATACCTAAAACGAACCAGGTGTGAAAAGTGTTGACACCTTTGTATGTATCAGTTGTTGGACTAACTTGAAACTCAACAGTGTGATGACTGTTAATCCGTGAATTTGAAATCGAATACTATTTGCCCTGGAGTCAAAAAAGCAATGACTTTTTATGATATATTGATAATGCCATACGACCTATGTGGACATTGGATTCAAGCTCTGTGGAATCTGAGAGTGATGAACGAATATTCATTGCCTCGAGCTTGTTTTTTAGGAACTTCGACTTGGGTCATTCCATTTCTTTGCTTTTGTTTTTCTACGAATTACGAGTATATTTGTTTGTTTCGCGGATGAGGTCCTATGTGTGTCCAACGAAGAGACTTGTGCTTTTTCCTAAAAGAGAAGTATCTGACTCGTCAGGCAGCACACCTCTTATCGGTCCGGCCTTAGTTTCGAAAAATAACACAGCAGCCTTGCAACATAAATATTTTATACAAGTAGTTACTATTCAAGGTTGACGTGATCAAACAAACAACTCAGAGACTACGATTATAACGGTGGCTGAGTGAAGTCGATGGACTGCGATCAATTCGTGAAATCTTGTCTACTGACGCGTTTGAAATGGTATCGACGTAATAAAAAGAGCTTTTATTGCCACAGACATCTCCAATTGGGTCTCCACCCACATGGCCAGCTCGAATACGGGATTGGTTTCTAAAGCCGAAAGTGAATGGGATTTAAGTGCATTAAAAAAATACCATATATAGGGTGACCAGCCAGTGCAACTAGTGTGGAAGTTATCGTTAAGTTAGGCAAACATTTTTGGTGACATCAATATATACCTTTATTGGTTGGTGAAGTTCAGTATATGGTAATTATGAGTGGAACACAATATAGTTCATGTGACCACCACGGTTTCTGTTACAGGCGATCTTTCGAAGGTCAACATAATAGGCAACTTTATAAAGAAGAACTGGGTCAATGGCGGCATTTCCAGTTTGAGTATTATGTTTGCAGATAGTCTAAAGTCTGTCTTAAAGTGGCGAAAATGGAAAAAATCTAAAGGGGTCAAATCGCATGAACACAGAGGCTGACCTGGTTCCCGATCTTCAAATTGTGTGCCCAAATAATTGAAGATCGTCCAGGCCCAATTCATTCAATATTGCAAAAAGGGTAGTCACTCGTAGCTATAACGCTCGCTGTTTAGAGTAATTACTTCTTCATTCACATCTTCGAAAAAAGTTCGGGCCTATGATGTCGCCAACTCATGATCCACACCAAAATGTTTCCGTCCAAAAATGTGATTCGATGACAAATTGTCTTGACGTCCCAATGTCCATTTAACAATCCGGCGATGTCGAAGACCCTTTGAAATCAGCTGTAAAAAGCCATAAGTGACGCCTAAATGCCATTAAAATTGCTGAACTTGATATCTGTCAGGAAGTTCACTGATATTGAAATTATCACATGAAAGTAACTGACACCATATGTTGGCGTACCCTTTATAATATTTGCCTAAAAAAGCTACAGGAATTTTTGATTTTAAGATTTTAAGAAAAAAATGTTAGAGCTTGTTCTTGAGGATCTAGCTTTCTAAACTATTCGCCTTTAACCTCATCTATACTTTCGAAATGACAACTCACAAGTCCATGGCTGTTGGACGTTCACGTGGCGAAATTCAACTCAAATTTAATGATCCATTTTTAAATCAAGCAAATATATGACATGGCTACCAACTAACAGAACCTTTTGGGACCACTTAATAGTAATGAAAAATTGCAAATTAGACTGATACAAACCCCAACTTTTTAAAATTCCGGCTACTTTTTGAATACAGCCCATATACTCAATCCAAGTCGGTACATATTGGGTATCATTGAAGGTATCAATTTTATTATACTATTTACCTAAAGTGCATAGGGTATCCAAAAATTTAATGCCCGGTATGTCAATAGTCAATAGGCTTGACATGACAAGCCGATTGAATTGCTAAGCTTTTTCAAGAAGAGTTTAAGTCATTAAAATTGTTTCTGAGTCGAAAGCTATAAGTCATAGGAAAATGATAGGGAAATAACCCCTAATAGAAATACGTCCGGTCCAACTAACGTTGATGATCTGGATCTTCTGGGAAGTAGTGCAGAAACCGTTAAGAGAAACACAGAAAATCTGGGTACAGGAAAGGAAGTAGGCTTAGAAGTAAATGAACAGATAACCAAATATATGGTCACTGATCGACTTGGATCGATCTAGACTTTATACCTCAACTGTAGGTATTCGATAGACGCATTGAGAAAGTGGACGGGCTTACATATCTGGGAACGTTATTGACTGCCAAAAACTAAATAAATATTGAAATAAATAAAAGGCTACATTTGGGCAAGGCGTGCTTCTTCGCGATGAGCAAACTATTCAAAAAACTATTTACAAAACCATAATAATGGGACGGACACTTTACGTATGTTAGATTTGGTCTTTGACTACGAAGGGAGAAAATAGATTTAAAGTTCTATGATGGAAGACAAAACGAAAAACAGATGAATGGAGAATGTCAAACAATCGAGAACTCGAAAAACTTTATGCAGGCCCAAGTGTTGCCCGAGTAATAAAATTGCGAAAACTAAGATGGACAGGACACATAGAACTTATAGACAGTGGACGAACAGTCAAAAATGGAACAAAACAGCGAGGTTTGTCAACGAGGCTCTGAAATGTCAAAGGGCTTCATTGACTGATCCCTGATTTTTTTTTTGTCGGAGGATTCTACTGTCTGTTGGAGCACTCAGACACAAATACTGGTCCATTGTACTACCAGACAAACACCTTGTCTTTATTATATTTTCCCCGTTGTTCGGAAAAAAGTGAGAAGGGGTTTCAGTGATATAGAGCTAAGAGTTCGGCACCCACCACGTCGGTCCAAAGGGTGCGCCACTGTGCGCGAGCGAAAGCGGGACAGTCGCAGAGAAAGTGTTCTGCTGTGTCATTCTCCTCGCAGCATGCAGCAGAAGTAGGCGTCTCAGTAATGCCAAGCACGTAGAGATGCTTGGCAAAAGTGTAATGGCCCTTATCCTTAATGATAAGAAAAATGTTGCGGATTTCTTGCTGATATTAGATCGTACGCGCTTAGTCATCCTGCATATTGGATATTCCCTTCATCTACGACTGTGTGCATTAAAGACCCAGTCGTTGATGTGACCGTGGAAGTAGGAAGGCCTAAGGCGGGTTCAGGTTCTGAGAAACTCTCCTCTGAACCCCTTCTAGCGAGTTCATCGGAGATCTCGTTTCCTGGGATCCCAGAGTGACCTGGTACCCATACAAGCCTAAGTGAATTTAGTCTTCCGACTTTGTTCAAAAAGGTCTTGAGTTCATGCACTAATTTGGAGTTGGACACAGCCTTGAGTGCAGCTCGTTACTGCAGGCGCATTTGCTTTTTCCCTTCCACCTGCGTTTCACAACATAGTGCATACAGACGCATAATGTTTTCGCGTTCAAAGAAAACTCCAGCGCCGGATCCCTGCCCAGTCCTGGAGCCATCTGAGAAAATGCGAAGACATTTCATTTCAGGTTCAGTGTCTGGCCAAAGCCAGTCCTGATGCCATGGAAATGTGACTGTGAAATTACAGCGCAGTAAGACGGCAGGTGTCATTGCGTCAGAAGGTATATCCATGAGACAGGGGTCTTAGGATATGATCCCTGATTAGTCCCACGAAATCACTTCCGACTTGTCTGTGCAGAACTGGCCCAAAATGTATCATCCTATTAGTAGATGCTATGACTTTTGCAAGGGTATATACAATATACGTTGGCAAGTAATGATATGCTATATTGTTCAAGATCGCGGAATACTTTTCATCGACTAGTTTTTTATGGAATAATTCGTCAATGATTATTATGTAAAGTGGATTTCTGTGTACAAAAGCGTTTAGCCATTTATCTCAAAGAATCTAGAACTACATACATGTGGCAGAAATGTACGTTTGGACCAGACTATCGCCGTTGCGGCTGAAGTCATCGCAGACGCGCCCACGAGCCGACCGGATTACTTGCGTCGTATTTTAAAATTTGATCTCTGTAGCCCGTTTTGGTAAAGGCTTGAAATAATTGTTTTCCAACGTGGAAACAGCCCGTCAGCTATTGCCTGTCGACAGTCAATCATGTCTATGGTATGCTTACCTTCTCCTCAACCTTAGTGTCAAAGCGGACGATTTTCGGTTGAAATTAACCACGAGCGACGAAATGAATTTCTATCTGAACGAATATAAGCAAACAAAATGTGCGCGTCTGAGGCGATACAAACCCATGCATCGTTCATGAAGAGCCATTACATCCAATCAAAGTCACTGCTTGGGCGCCATTTATGCCGGAGGTGTTATCGGGCTTAATTTTTTTCGGGAACGTCGTGGCTAGCTCTAAATTATAGAATGTGAACTAAAGGACATCTGAATCGCAAGCAGGATCGCTCGAAGTCGCAGAAAACTCTGGCTGTTCTCAAAGAGAATATCGAACAAGAGTAGGAAATTCTCGCCGAAACGATTGAAAAAGTTGTAAAAAGAGCCCAAATGGTTAACAATGGCAGTGCGACGGACGTCAGCTTCAAAAAGTTATGAAGAAAAATTAAAAAGTTCACATAAAAATCTAAGAAAAAATTCTGAAATTATGTTGTTTCATTTAAAAAATAAACTTTGGCTGTGTTCTGGGGCACTCAGTGTATCCTTTCGTCAAATTCAGCCCAAAGCAATTATTGAAGCTGTGCTTGGCAAGATTTGGTAAAATTTGATTATGAGGAAGTTAAGGTCCTTGCACGTACAGTCATTGTGGCAACCAAGTGCCTTCTAACAACATTGCAGCCGAAAATGGTCAATTCTGAACATGATTAAGAAAGTTACGAATATGCAGATTGGGTATATTTCCATATCGGCTTGTTGAAGAGACCCACCTACTGAGCGTAGCGTATATAACGTCAGGTTATATGACTCAGTATGACTTCTGATTTCTCGAATGGTCAATTAGTTGGTCAGGATACTCGAACGACAAGTTCATAACGTCCGGCCTCCCTGACAACTTTATCTGTTATGTCACAATTGCGAGAGCTCGACTCCGAAGTATAATGCCAAACATTCATTACATATAATGGATAAACTGGGCTTATTGGATCTCAATTCACTAGTTTCACGTTTTGCAATAACTCTAATGATAATGATCTCGAAATCACCAACAAATTTGAAAGTAAAGAAAACAGAACTGCATTACAGTCCAATTGTAAGGTGATGTTTTCGACACCATTTAAGTAAGCGCTCACTATGCCCCTAAAACAAGTTCAATTACATGCCAATGATGATGAATTACTTCAACTGCCATTGCTCGTTTCTCCTCAACATCGGTTTAAATCCAATTGTACCAACAATTTCAAGTTTTTACAATATTTCCACCGCAAGTACGCGTTTAGTAAAGACTTTAGTTTGCCTCCTGGTTCAAGGCTTAGCCCTTGCTCAACGGAAATAGCGCGATAGCATAAATGCTCGAAATCAATTACCTTTGGGAGCGAAGGCAAAACGAATGTAATTAATGAAAAACGTTAAGGTTAGATGTGAACTAATTCCTTTGAAGATAACAAATCCAGTTCAACTCGATACTCGCAGACACTCGAGAATGACTCATGGTTTGGACTTTCTTAGCCAATCACTTTGCTCGGTCCATGCTCAATTAACCAGCGATCTGTGTGCAGCAATTATTCATGTCGCACTCGTTTACTTAATAGTAAGTCTCAAGGCGTGCAGGCAAAAAAAAGTATCTAAGCATCCAAAAAAACCAAAAAAAAAAAAAAAAAAAATGGCAAAGCGCCACGAGTCGAACTATTGTTATACTTCGGCTACAATTGCAATCTAGATTTTCAAACCGAACGGCTGAACCCGAATCTAAACTCCAAGCCCCATTTAAAGCCTCTCGCGAGAGTGGCTGGCATCAATGCGAGAGCAAGAGCGTCATCTGCAGAAATTGCAACTTGAGCTTTCGGTTTCGGTTTGGTTTTTGGCGTACGCCATCTCTCCACTCGCATATGCCTTTGTCTCACTACTACCACCACGATTGGTAGGGGCAGCAGCAGATAACTTTTGGGAATTCATGTTGTATGCGTGCTCATACCGTTTATTGAGACCAAACTCTCGATTTGCGGCCGAACCACCAGCACCACGACGACTACGTAGCTAACACTTTCGTTAGTAATCATTTCGTCGGCGGTTGTGAACGCGCTAGTATCGCTGAGCTCCTTGTCTGTATCTGATACGTACTGTTTTCGTCTTTTGATTTTGAATTTTATTCAAGTGCCTGTAGGTAGTGTATTGTTTGCATCTGGTATGCAAGCGAAAAAAATTTATCTAATTCAAGTGATTTTCATTGTCCTTTCGTTTATTTCTCGTTGGATCTTTTAGGCCACACAGATAGACTGACAATGAGTTCGAGAAGAAGCCTTTGTATCCTGATTGTATTGATCGCTGCCTGCGTTTGTGATCTAGCGCGAGCCATGCCCAGTGTGCGGGTGAAGCGACAGGATGAACCGACAGCCGTGGAGGAGACCAAATCGAACGACTTGAACCCGATTGAATCACAGGTGAGATATTAATGTTTTCCTTTTGGCACTTCCTTGAGTGCGGAGAAGGAGAGTGGCTGAGAAACTGGTAAAGCTCTGAGGCATAGGCGTGGGGGTATAGTATAGAGTGTTATTCAGTGGCATGGCGTGCCATGGCGATTGTGGTAATCCAATGTTGCTGCTGAGCATGTACATACATATGTGGCGAAAGTAGTTTCGCGTAGTTTGTTCCTTTTGTTGTTGCACTTTGATTTTCCTCGTATCTTGTTCGAATTAAATTCGTTTTCAATGTTGCAACATAACAACAACAGCAACAAAAGCAAGTACAATGGCGCTAGTAGCACCATCACCAGGTGCCAGGTGCCGCGACAGCAACATGGTTACCAGCAGCTGAGGTAAAAGAGGAAAAGGTAACGGATTGGATAACACCTTTCGGAATCGTGAAGAAAGAGCTTAAAGCCGAAGGTACCAACAACGGACAGATGGACTTACGACGGCTTGTCTTTCTTCTTCGGTCTTCTCGGGAGAGTTTTATAATAATCTTGTACTTCGAACGCGAAAAGTGGGACGACGCGTGCTCATACGGTGGTGAAGAGAGTCACATCCAAAGCCGAACCGTGTCGTTGAGCCAATGACCAAGTCACAACGGTGACTTTACAACCATCGAACGACCTTGGATGGTGCGCTGCCATGATATAAACGATTTTTTTCTTTTTCATTTGCTTTTCAATTTTGATTCGGATTTTTTTCGTGTTATGTCAACCGTTCGTATTGATTACACAATCCATCATCAGCTAAAGTGACTGGACGTTGATATGTTGTTTCGCGCTGATAACGCGATATGTATGCGAGGAGGTGACTCTCTTCACGCGATGCGGTTAGTTTGTTTATATTAACTTTGTTTTTTTTTTATGCTGGTTTGGACGTGCCAAGAACACTGGTTAGACGAAAAAGGGTATGTTAATGGTAATTGCCTTGATCGATGACGTCGCGGTGGTATTATTGACGACGCGAATTGGTTTAAGGTCGAGTTTAGGTGGTCGGTTGGTCAGAATTTCATATCAACTTTCGATTATATGGATGAAGAAGGCCGGCTCGTAAAGCCTTCGGACAACTTTTGTGAACGTGTTCGTCGATTATTTTTTAATTTGATTAATTAAGGCTTAACGGTTTGATTTTGGGGCAGATCAGAAATGGTTTACTATTACTGGCAAATGGATTACGCAACTAATTGATAGTAGATGTTCACTGTTTCTTGTTTTTTGAGATACTCTGGATGGAGGTTTTAGGGTCGGGAAAAGGGTGTGTGGCTATGTCAAGTACTTAGATTTTTGGAGGTCTTTATTGTTTTTTTTGTAGATTGTACATATGATTTGCTTCACGTTTTCTGCCTAATTGTTATTCTTATCAAGGAAACCATTTCTGAACCAAACAATTTGGACCAAAATTGTATGTAACATTAGGAACCAAGTCATTTTGCTTTTAGCTAGAACTGTGTGACCAGATCTTCGACAGTATAAATTACCGTAGCTCAAGTACACGATTGGGATTTTGAGGAAATTTGACGTAAGCTGCCGTAGTATTTCAGAGCTGTTATCCTTCATTGCTTATTTTGAATTTTCGAACCACTTTGGCTCATTATACTTCTTTATTCTGATAACATTTGGGCTCAAGTTAAATTTCCCTTTATGGATCAAACGTGACAAAATTTTCTGCCGCTTCTGATTTTAAATTTAAGGCCAAGTAAACTACATTTTAAGACCTTTAAAATCATACTTTACACGTTTAATTTGGTTCAGTCTCTGTATCTTAAATTATCGGGCCATACTTAGCCCTACCATTCCATTCTCGTCTGACCGTTGGTCTGCAAAACTTAAGCCAGGGGTTAGCTAATGTTAGCCTTTTAATTTTGAATAACATTATACTTCTTTGCACTCCCCTCTACATCTTTAATCTTTCTGACCACGCTCTCATGACATTTTAGATAATTTTTCTTATTTTTTTCCTTTTTTTTTTCACACATATGGATGTAAATATGCATCCCAAAAACCCAGTAAAACTGCCAATATTCACCCTTGATACTCCTACGAAAAGAAGGGCTCTTTTGAGGCCCAAATTTGTATGGGTTTTTTGGTATGTACTTGGCTTTTTGGAATTTGTCAAAATTATAAACATACTCAAACTACTTCAAGGACGTAGGGCCTTGAATTTGAAACCGCTGGTGTTGATCTTGGGCATAGCACTAAGGCCTAAATCTTTCTGACCAATTGTGGTACCGATCTCAATTCTCTTTGATGTGTTTTCTTTTCTACCTCATTGGTGCACCATAGTCGGCATTGAAATCGAACCCACGACATGACAAGATGAGTACTAGACGAAGGTTACTCATGTTCTTAACTCATGTTAACAAGTACTTCTCCGGTTTTGAGTTTCATCTGTGGTTCAAGTGACTTCGTGTAATCAAGATTGGTTCGGAACAACTTTGACCTTAGAGCGTATTGAATTCGAAAGGCACTTATTAGACTAGTCAAATTACCGCTAAGACTTCCCCCCTGTAAATTTATCTCTATTACTCACTCGCATTAAAATTTCCAGGACGGCGAACTGAGTGAAGTTGATAGGAATAAGAGGAAAGTGCCCGACGCCGCATTCGAGGCCAAAAACGCTGTTCTCGGATTCGTCTTCGGCGTAAGTACCATCCTCCCATGAGCACAAATCATTTCCTTCATAACCTAATTTCTTGCTTTAGAAAATCGACAGCCTTCTGGATACCAAGACGAGACTCCTCGATCAGCTCGACAAGAGCAACATTGAGAAAAACAAGGAATATAACATCCAATCGCCAGTACCGATTCGTGACTTCCAAACGCTCATTTCCGCCGTCGTTTCGCCGAAAATCCGTGCTGTCGGTAATCTGGCCAATGATCTAACTACCGGAGTTTTGACTACCTTCACCGCGCTAAGTGGTAGCTCGTCAGCGGGTGGAACCAATAACGCACAAGCTGGACTCGGCAATATTGTATCGAAATTCTTGCAGTTCTCTGGACCGATCCTGCAGGGCTCGTCGGGATCGACGACAGAAGCTGTGCCCGATTCGGAGGAGGATAACTACTAGAGCGGATCCGTGAGCATGGATTCATCCCATACCATCGCCGTTCTCCCAGTGCTTGTGTGTGTTTATTTAAGAATTTCGATTTTGTACCTTATGTATCTATGTATCTATGTATATTTGTTTATTTAATTTAAGCAACTGGTTTTGTTGTAAATTTTGTAAAAGACAAAAAAAGAAAAAACAAAAACACGAACTCCTTCTGCTCCACTATTCTATCCGCCTCCTCCTAGTCTAAGAGTCCATTGCGAAATCCTTGTACGAATCAGAAACCTCAACACATCCTCATTGTAAAAAGAAAAGAAAAAAAAAATCTTATCCGTTGGCTGTTCGATTTCTTGTGGAAAATAAACGAGTGGTTGATAAACTTTAAAACTTGCTTTGTATTTTTATTTTTTTAAACTTGTTCGCCTGCCTTAAGCCTTTTCCTCAGAGCTTTGTTGAGTAACAAGTATAGCATTAAAGGGATATTTTGAAATGAAATTTCTGACGAATTTTTTCTCTTGCAACCATTTCAGGTACGAAGTGGGCGCGCCACAAAGGCCGGCGACGATACGCCGGAGTTCAATCGAGATATGGTGTCGTTGGACATACCCGATGAGCTATTTGCTCAGTCCTTTTCCACGCTCACCAATGTCTCTAAGACGGCATCTCGGTTTATTATGGTAAGTTGATCTTATTTTTTTTTTATGAGTAAACTCATTAATCAGGAGGAAAGTGCGAAATTTCGATGGTGGAGCAAATTGATTAGCATTGCAAGTTAATAACCGCAAGAGTCGGTTATGACGACGGATATTGAGTTATGAAAGTCAGTTGCTGTTATAAGAGGATTATTTGTGGTTCGCCTGCGGGTCAGAGATGCAAGCAAGATGCCAAAACAACTCGTCAACTTGTCGAGTTCGAGTTTTTTTTTTTTTTGCGATTGCCATTTCGTAATTGTTACGGGTGTGACGCTGATGTGGTGGAGTTATGGTAACTTGCTTAAGATACATAAGACAGGCTGTCACTACTGGTCGAATGAACGAAGGGGACCCAGTCTTTCACATCTATGCCAGTAATGGCCTTGATGGCTTCTGCTCATCATTTTTCTATTATTTTTATTTTTCAAATGCACTCTCTAAATGGGATTTCATATTTTCTCCCAGTGTATTTGCAATACAGTTGTAGAAGCACTGTGAGTACGAGCTACAACCACCATCTCGCGCGGGATTGTGTCCGAACTGTTAACATAAAAAGCGTTGTGTGTCTTGACTAGTTACACTGAAAAAAAAACAAAACATTTTCACTTTCTTTCACAGAACTCAGCCAGGCGTTATGCACGATTCATATTGTTCTTCAAACCACTCTTCGGCGACGCGTTGACTGTCGAGGGATACAACGAGCCAACATCCACCGCAGCCCCTTAGAGACCGATGCCTCGTCCACTCAAGCCCCCGTCGCGGCATTTAGAATTTTAAATAAATCTTTTGCTTTTTGTTGTTTTTTTTTATGCTATAAATAGTTTTTGTTTATCTTTTATTGTTTACTATCGGTTGTGTTATGAGCATATGTTGCTGTGCTTTTATTGAAATAAATTATAATATTTATTGTACAACGAGTTTATTACGGAAGAGAATAATGAGAAATGTGTTTTAATTGGCGATAAATAATTAATTCGCAGCCATTCATTGGATTATGTTGTGTTTTATGACAAACTGAATGTTGCGGAGTCGACACGTGGACCTGGGCGCGCATTGGGGACCGATATGTAAATAATAAAATAAAGTTATGTGCTGCATTGTGCTGAAACTGCCTCTTTCTCTGCATCGGGGTTTTGCAAATATGTACATACATATAAGCGATATTTCTTCAGTCAATAAAGGAATTCATCGTGGTTGTTCAATAATTAATTTATCGATTTCGGGGGGAACAAATACCTCTCCCTGCTATAAGTATGGACGTATTAGCTTGGTTTGCCGATTCGTCCATCTTAAAGACTATTTTGGGGTTCATAATTTACGCACGACGTAATGATATGACATTTTTGTAAGTTCACTTAATTTTTGTAAGGCGCAGGCAACAGAATCCACGCGTTGAAGTCTTTGCTTACATTTTTTTTTGCGAAAGGTTAGAGTGGTAGTTTCACTCTTTTGTAAATTGCAAGAATTTCATCCCTCTATCGGAATAACACATTATCTAGCCTAATGACAAATGTTTGATTGTAGCTGGAACCTGGAGATGGCTCTTATAAGACTACCCAACAAAAGGTGTCATTTCAATTCAATTATTAAAATGTTTATTTCAGTCTAAAGCAAAGGGTGTTGTTTTTAGAGCTTTGGTTTTTAGACTGGCAACACTGTTTCTGTTGTCTATTTGACAGTTGAAAGTTGATTCGTGTTTAATACGTTTTGTTATTTTATAATAAATTGATTAACGTCAAAACAACGTTTGCAAATTGTGCAAACTTATTTTGAAAACCATGGTTCGATTCGTCAAACTTATCGTGCGCTACGTTCAGTTATTCAGAACACGATGAACCGTTTTCGCACCATGAAAAACATGATTCAGCTTGATCATCATTTTCAACGATTTTGTTTTGTCCTCCGATGAGACATAGTTTTAGTTAAATGGATATGTAAATAAGCCAAATTGCTGAATTCGGAGTGGAGACAACCCCGAAGCCTTTGTCGAAACGCCCTTACAACCATTAAAACTCACTGTTTGGCGTGCTTTATGGGCTGGTGGAATCATCCACCATCCTGCCCATATTACCTTAGGCAGGATGCCGCCAAAATGTTAACGTCAATGGAGAGCGCTATGGATATATGAATTCTGAATTCTTCGTTCTTCAGTTCATTGACATTGACGTGGCAGACCTTTGGTTTCAAAAAGATGGCGCAACATGCCATACGGTGCGCGACACCATCAATTTATTGCGAGAAATATTTGCTGGACGCATAATTTCATGTAATGGACCTGTGAACTGGCCTCCACAGTCTTATCACGAAGTCTAGGATAAAAAGCGAAGTTGCCGTGTGTCGGTCCTTCTCACCTAAATCACTTCTTTGATAACCGCTCCTACTTTTTCTCGACTGAGATTTTAGTTTCCGCACTTTTCTTGCAAATACTCTTTTCTTGGACACTCGACATGCTTAAAACTCTCACACGCTTCGAAATACCATATGTACATACACTGAAGTTAAAATTTGCACAGAACTTCTTTGTAGAGACGCTACCATCTTCATTTATATGCACGTGGTCCGGCAACGACCTGTTGGGAAAAGGGTGAGAACTTACTTACTCATGGCACTATATTTCGGGGTGAGTCTAAACTTACTAGCCTCCTGAACTGGCTACTTCCAGTACCGCAGACTCAATTGATCAAGCAGCATTTGATAATACTGCATACAACAGGTATGCATCGTCCCGGTAAGGTGTAGACCACCCCACTAATCATTGGGTTAGAGCGATGCTTGAGAGCCGTATTATACCAGCTACATCCGGAGGGATCTCTATGATAGTATTGGCAGCTAAAGGATGTCCACAAGGTGGAGTCTTTTCATCACTTCTCTGGTCGATAGTCACCGACGACCTACTCTACAAGTTTACCAACATAAGTTATCAAGCCATAGGATACACCGACGACCTTGTAGTTATTGTTAAAGGTAAAAGCGAAATTTCTGTCTGTTAACGCATGCAACTTGCGCTTAGATTTATCTCTGACTGGTATAGCAGAGAGGGTTTATCGATAAACCCAAATAAAACAACCTTAATCCCGCTTACAAAAAGGAGGAAAATACAACCTGGCTCCCGCCTCCCTAAACGGTACAAACATTGAAGTCGAGTATCTAGGCTGTACCTACGGTAAAATCTGAGGATTGAAACCTAAGGTAATACACTGCCTATACTGTATGGGAAAGCGGGGATCCCTTGCTAAATGTCAAAGGCCTCAGGTGGTACACAGATGGCTCCAAGATGGATTTCGGCGTTGGCACTGGCATCTTTGGACTTTGAACTAGTCCTAGTGTTTACTAAGCCGAACTATATGCCATCCTAACGTGCATCAACCCAAACCTAGAGACGGGCATAAATGGCATAACTGGCATCAGGCAGCGCTCAAAGCTTACGGGCTCGTATAGTACGAACTCGGTCGAGGAATGCCCTGCAAAACCTAGGCAAAAAAATTAGGTCAAACTCTGGTGGGTGCCAAGTCACCAGGGCATAAAAGGCAATGAAATCGCCGGCCAACTCGCTGGATAAGGTTCCAGCAAAATGTACCATAGGTGCCGAATCTTTCTGCGGAATCCCCAAGCCAAAAATTAATTTTTTCTTAGACGAGTATGAAAAATTGCAACACCTGTTCTTTTGGAACAGCATTCAAGGTTTTTGACAATCGAAGAGATTCATACGGCCCCTGAACAAACACTCTATCAATATTCTCAAATATACCTAGTCCTGCCATAAGTTCTGTTACAAATATAAAACGCTATAAAAAAAAAAGCAATAAACATATTGTATTCAAAATTATTTCATTTATTAGAATACAATATTGGTTATTAAAAAAACGTTGGGTTCGTTCGGAATGACCGCCTTTTGCTTTAACGCAAGCTTTTAAACAGTGTGGCCATTTGGGCTATAGTGGCACGTACGGTTTCCATGGAGATCGTGGACGCTGCTCTGGTTAATACTGTTTTAAGGCTTTGCAAATTTCTGTGGGGAGCCTTGCAGGCCGTGTTCTCCAATTCTGATCCATAATCCAGTTGATTCAGATCTGGACTCCCCAACGGCCAATCTTCTGCTGCTATAAAGCCAGGAATATTGACTCTGAGCCACTCCTGCGTGGTTTTGGCTTTGTGCACTGGAGCAGAGTCCTGTTGGAAGATCCATCTGTGTCCATTGAAAAGGGTATTGGTATTCACAACACCCTCTAGCACATCTTCTTGGTAGACCTTTGCACCAGTTTTTACGCCCTTTTCACAGAAATGGAGGGATGTGACACCATGGTGAGAGACCCCCCACCAAACCATTACGGAAACAGGATTATGGCCACGTTGAACATTTGGAACAATTTTTTTCGCTTCCTTGGATGAAGTGGCATAAATCTTGTCGTTTTGTTTGTTGAAAACTTCTTCCACGGTAAAAATTTTCTCGTCCGTAAACAGAATGTTTTCATGGCCATTGTCCGCGTGCCACTGCAAAAGTCGCTTGCATCTTTCCAGCCTAATTTTTTATAATTGAGGAGTTAGAAGATGACCCGTGGACCGACGATATGCTTTCATATGCAGATCATCTCGAATCAGCCTAGACGTGGATCTGGTTGATATATCCAATTCTTTGGACATGATCTTCGTCAACGTTATGTCTTTACTACCGCACTCGTACGAACGACGCGCGTGCGACCACTTCATGGCCTGTCTTCTACTCCAGATAATTCGCCGAAGCGAGTAATAGCCCGATAAACGAATATTCTTGATATTCGGAGTGGTTTGAGCAACTCGAAAATTTGGCCAGCACTCTTTCCGCACTTATGCAACGCTATTACCGCGACTCGATTCACTTTTACGCCCCACTCCATGCTAATAGTTCAAAAACTGAAACCAAACTGACTAGTATTCTTCACTGATCAGTGCATGTGTTCTGGAAAAAAAGTTAACGGTTCTATTCCCGGAAAAGTTTGGAACGATAAGAACTTAAGGCAGGATATCAGAAGACTGGTCAGCTATCTTTCGGAACACTGTAGTCTCAGATATCATCTTAACGAAATTAACCTCTCTTCTGAAACCGACTCTGTCTAGAGGACGAGGAAACTGCAGAGCACATACTATGCGAGTGTGCTGCCCTCTGCCATCTTAGGAAGCCTATCCTCTTAAGAGAAATCATGACTCCTGAGGGGAGGGACATTTTTAAGAAAGTAGACGAACTCCTCGCCTAATTGGCTAGCAGGTACTATAGACCTACACTGGTCGCAGTACTAGCCCCCAATTTAAAAAAAAAAAGAAGGACTTTAAGCGAAACCGTTGTCTATTGCATCATCCTTGGGGGTTGGATTCGTGACCTGACCGAAGTAGTGGTGTCTATTCGTTCTTTATAATGCATATAGTCCAGTCGTCTATCGCTGATATTCCTTTAGTTCGTGGCTGGATTCCCCGTTAACTCAGAAGAGAACAAGGCTTGCACTTAAGAAGACTCCTTCATTCGCTTTAAACAATGTCCAAGCCTTTGCGCCGTAGAGGAGGATCGGCATAATAATGGTTTTTTTAAAGTATTACTTTAGTTTTCCAAAGATGACTATACTTCAAAACTGCCTTTTGTGCCCAGCGAAGCAGCGGTTGGCAAGAGTTATCTTGCATCTAGTCGCAATCTTGGTCTTGTTGCCGCTTGCCACCAGTGATCTATGGTAAAAAAGGTCTTTGGCTCCCTCAAAGTTATAGGCGTCGAAGTTAACGGTTTAGTCAAGACGTCGGTGTATATTGGTTTTTGGTTTTAATTAGACTTACTTCCACAGCAGTTGCTTCTGGTTCAATGCTCTCAAATGCTTTATTAACGCTTTCCTGTGTTTATCCAATCACGTCTGTAACATCTGCATATCCACCCAATTATGAAAAATTGAAATATTTCGTGCCCCGTAAATTGGCCAGTGAGCCCCGCACGACCTTATTAATAATGATGTAATGATGTGTTAATGAATCACCATTGTCATCCTGCGCAATATGTTTAGAAAGGATGTCAAAACATGACATGGCTCCGTATAGCTGCGAACTTGGAGTCGTAAAAGTGTGTTCCAACCACGTTTCGCTCTTCTGTTTAATCTCTTCTTGGTAAATTCTTGTATTGTCTTCCCATTGTGGCTTCCCGTCGCGGCCATTCTGTGGTTTTTTTCCCTTCGATTTTTCACTCATTACTTTTTTAACTGGTCGCCCACTGTTTATTCGTTCCACGTGTCCTCTCAATCTTAGTCTTCGCGATGCTTGGGGCTTAATAGAGTTCCTCGAGTTCATGATGATATAGTTTTCTCCATTCACCTGTTTCTTCGTCCTGTTTTCCAGACCTTGTTTTTAAAGGTCCGAAACCAAGATTCAAGATCAAGATTTATTTATATAGTGTTACTGCCCTTATTATAGTTTTATAAACTTGGATTTTGGCATTGCGGGTAAAAGATTTGTTTTAGTTCCTTCATCGCGACCAAATACGCGTTGCCGGACTTCTCAATTTTTGTTCTCCAGAGACGAGGTCAAGCTAATTTTTTTTTTTTAAAAACGGTCAGGTGTTCATTATACAACTAAGCGTCGAATAAAACTGAACAAGAGTCGACATTAATATCTGTTCTCGAGATGTACGAGGCGAAAAACATGTACACGTTAAGCATGTACCATAGGCATAAACTTAGATAGGTATATTTTTCTAAATGTGATGGGTTTGAGTGCCGGGAACCTTTGAAAAAACGGGCAATAACTTCGAAGTGGAAAGTAGAAAATAGCAGTCGAAATCATTCGGTAATGAAGGGTTTTTCAATAAGAGCGGGTAGGTGTTTAAATGGAATAAAACTGTGTGTGAGGTATTAACAAAATTCTTATTTAAAAGGCTCATGTTTGCCATAATGTCTGAAATATGGTATCGTTTAAATACCTGGCAATAATATATTTGACGAAAAAGAAGTTATAAATTTTGAATTGGAACGTTCATACAAATCGCGCGTAACGTTTTCTTTAATGAACACTCATGCTGATAATAAAGTTTTGTCATACGGACGTGCTGTTCAATCGTGTAACTGATCATGGTGATGTGGCATCAGTAACTAAATGACAAAAAATAGATTTGAAAGATGTCACCAAAACAATATGCCCGCTTCAGGCCGCCAAAATCTACCCGCGCCAATTGAAAAAACCTTTCGAAAAAAATGTGGGGCCCAGTGGCACAGCTAGCCCAAAAACCGTATTAAGCCGCCACGATCCATATTGAATAAATTCCTAGACAACAATGGCACAAAAAGTTGGATGGCTCAGCTCTGGTTTCTTGACAAGTATGCGCAGTCAATCACTGCTTATTTGTAATCATTCAAAGTATGTGATTCCTATCACAAACTTTAAGAAGAAAACTGAACATAGGTGGTCTAGTATATTTGAGCTTATAGTTATATATGTATGTATATACTTGTTGAGCTCCATTTAATTTTTGACTTCTTAGAACTAAGGACACCCGATAATCTACGTCTTTACTAAGAACGCTCTTAAGCTACACCTTATTGTAACAGGCTTCTTAAATTATCAACTGAAAAGAATTCAAAGATGACCTTGACTTACTTCGCTAATTCGTTCCGGGGAAAACCGTGCAAGTCGAAAACGACTTAAGTCGAAGCAAACTAAAAAAGAAAGCTTGAAGAGTAGGTGCATATGTATGTACATTTTACAAATATGTATGTACATACATATTTATTTATGATAAATTAATGAAGGGTTAGTAATAAAAATAACAATAAACAGAAAAAACAAAAGTAAGTATGGAATTCAACATTAAGGATTGATTTATAATATGTTGCCATCTTCATCGCTTGGCAGTAGAATTTGTAGTTCAGCTTCAATTTCTTGTTCTGAGTCTGCATTTTTTGTAGACGGCTTAAAAAATGTGTCAATTTGGTTTGAAAAGCTTCCAACTTATTTTTTTATTTTTTGTACATATCCTTGTAGCATGCTATATTTTCCGAAATCAAAAATGAGACATTCTCACTTCTCTCTCAATCTGGATAATTGTTCAACATATGCCAAATATTTTGTTATTTAAATTTATTTACCAGCATTGTCAGGAGTCGTATACACCTCTTCTGAATCTTCTAAAACTCTAATTAGTTCGTCAGTGGAAAGTGGTTCTTCTTCAACGTGAATTAAATCTGTAATGTATGTTCATTCTTCTTCTTCTTCTTCTTCTTTTCCTTTTTATCCCGGCGTCGTTATGGTCAGAAGTGTAGGACCATAACCTTCCCACTTAACTGCATTCCTACTGGTCCGCTTGTGGGGTCCGCCGGTTTGACCTCAGAAAGTAGCGGCGGGCTTCCCGGTTTGGGATTATTTCATCGCTGAGGCCAATCAAATGCTGGTGTTTTTGCATTTGTTTGCACCAATTGTTTTTCGGCCTGCCTTTTTTGCGTGTTGAAATTGGAATGTTGATTGATAACGCCTTTTGGACGGGGTTCAAAGGATCTCTCCTTTGAACATGGCAATACCAACTGAGTCGGTCGCGCTCTATATTTCTTGTGATGGTTTCTTTTACATGGAGGCTTCCTCGGATCTTTGAACTTCTAATTCTGTCACGCTTTGTTACTCCCGCTGTCATGCGAATCATCTTCATCTCAGCTGCCGTTAATTTGCTCTCATACTTTTTGTGCATTGTCCAGCATTGTGAGCCGTATGTGAGCGCCGGACGTACAACTGAAGTGTATAGCCTTCCCCTCAGCTTAGGGGGCATTTTTCGATCACAGAAGATGGCGGAGTTTTCCCGCCACTTCATCCACCCTACGCTTACGCGATGTTTGATGTCGTCATCACAAGTTGCTTCTCTATTAATCATAGATCCCAGATATTTAAACTTTTCACACTTGGGAAGCACTCTTCCATTCAAGTAAATGTCTGGAATAGGCTGATGAGGGTCAGAGAACGGGCAGCACAGATACTCTGTCTTCTTTGAACTAATACGATACCCGTGTCCCTCAAAAATGTCCACCCACACATCAAGTGCTCGTTGTAGGGACGCCTGATCATCACTTATAATGGCCCCATCGTCAGCAAAGAATAGCTGGTGCACATTGGGGTCCGTCACTTTTCCTTCAAGCAAGCAATCAAGGACTGCTATAAAAAGCAGTGGGCTGAGGACGCTCCCTTGGTGTACACCGACTTTGATTGCGAACTCTTCGGTGACTCCTGCGGTGCATCTTACTCTTGTCGTTGCTCTCTCGTACATGTCCATAATCACTCGCACGTAGGTTTCTGGAACTCCTTTTTGTCTTAGCGCTACCCATAAAAGATCTCTTGGTTGCCGGTCAAAGGCCTTCTCGAAATCAACCAACACCATATGCAAGTCCTTTGAAGAATCACGATGCTTTTCCATCATGATCCTTATACTTTGGATTGCATCTGTTGTTGATTTACCCGAGACAAACCCGCACTGGTCATCAGATAGTCGTATTATTTTCCGCAGTCGGCTATCTAATACCCGTTCAACGATCTTCATGGTGTGCGACATCAGCTTGACAGAACGGTAGTTATCACAATTTCTCGTATCACCCTTTCCTTTGTGCAATGGAAGAAGATAGCTTTTCCTCCATTGATTAGGCATAGTGTCGCCTCTCATAAGTTTGGAGATAAGAACCATGAGCCATCTAGACCCGATGTCTCCCATCTTTTTCCAGAACTCAGAGGGTATCCCGTCCGGCCCAACAGCTTTTCTTTTCTTGGAGTTTTTAACCGCGTACCGAACTTCTTCGACTGTGATGTCGGGTATTTCGGCATGATTCGGGGCGGCTCTTGGAAAGTACACTCGGGGAAACTGTTCGTTCAGAAGTTCCTCGCAATACTGTCGGCATCTATGGAGAATTTTTTCGTCTTCCACAAGGAGTTGGCCTTCAGCATTGTTAATAAACTTTGGGAAACGAATCTCCTGAGCATTTCTTCTTCTCTGGACGGCTATCTTAAAGATATTTGCTCCTTTGTTCAAATTGTTTTGTCGAAGCTCCTGGGTAGCCTGGTTCCTGTCAGACGCGGAAGACGATATTTCTTCCAACTCCGGATAGAGGCCTTCCATGCTTTTCGCTTTGAATTCGGCGCATTTTTTCTTCGCGATACCTTTGCAACATCTATATACCTTTTCACGGCGAGCTTTTTCCTCTCTATTAGTAGAAGAGCACTTTGACCAAGCTTGGAAAGCCATTTTCTTTTCGTGTATCACTGCTTTGGCTTCGTCTGTCCACCACCAGGTTTCTTTTGCGTGTTGGCAGGGGCCTTTAGATGTTCCGAGCAGTGATTTGGCTTTCTCCAGGCCAGATTGTTGTAGGGAATCCCACATGTCTTGTGCTCTGCACTCCTCATTACCGACCTCATCGATAATGGAAGAGAGGTAGTTTTCCATGTTGGTGATAAAAGCTTCGCCTTTTCCTTTATCCAGCTTATACCACTTGATTCTCTCAGACACCTTCGTTTGCTGCTTTGACTTCTTTCTCGCATCCATAAAAAATTCAGTCAGGAGGAGACGGTGTTGAGGGGCGATCGCGTCTCCCAGGATCACTTTGCAATCTTTAGCTCGTGGCTTCATGAAACTGGATACCAAATGATAGTCTATTTGAGTTTCATTTCCGCCGCTGCTATAAGTGATCAGGTGCCGGCTTTGTTTGACGAACATGGTATTTAGCACTATAAGACCGTACGACTTGCACATGTTTAGGATATCTTCACCTGAAGAGTTCCTGGTGCCGTATCCCAGCCCTCCGTGGTAGCCTTCATAGTCTTCGCTTGTCTTCCCGACATGTCCGTTTAAATCTCCCCCAACAAACAAAAGCTCTTCCTTTGGGATGATTTTGACAAGGTTGTGGAAATCTAGCCAGAATGCATCTTTTTCTTTTTGTTCGCATCCTACTTGAGGGGCATATGCGCTTACGATGTTCCACACCTCACCATGCATCACCAATTTGAGAGCCATCAAACGGTCACTGGACTTTGAAATGGTTAAGACGTTGCCAAGTAACGTCATTACTGTAATGTATGTTCATTAAGTTCAGAAAATCCTATTTTCTTCGCCAGACAAAGAATTTCTGATAGGATTTGCTCATCATCATTTTGAGCAATGTCGACATTAACATTAGGTGGAGATTGAATACAAATTTGGCCAAATTTTTCGCCAGACTTTATTCAGGTTGGAAGTTGTTACATCTTTCCATGAGTCGGCTATGTTTTTAATAGCCTGGTGAATATTATATTTCTGCCAAATTTCCTTTATGTACATATGTATGTTTGCTTTTCTTCATTTTCTAAGGAAATGTCCAGGTCATGAATTATCTGCTGAAAAGTTCGAAGCAAATAATGCGCCTTAAAAGAAGCAACTACTCCTTGGTCCATGGGTTGAAATATCGCTGTAGTATTCGGAGGAAGAAAAACAACTTTAACATTTTCGTCAAAATCGTCAAGGGAGTGAAGATGGCCGTTACCTTTGTCCAGAAGAACCCTTTCGGAGAGATTATTTTTAAAGCAGTATCTTTTAGCCACTGGACAAAATTCTGTCTTGAACCAGACAGTAAAAATTGATGAAGTTACCCAGGCTGTTTTAGTTGATCTCCAAATTACTGGTAAGCTTTTTTTTTTCCTACTTTTTTTAAAGCCCGTGGGTTAAGAGAATTATATATTACAGCGGTTTAAGTTTAAAATCACCGAAAGCATTTCCACCCAATAGGAAGGTCAACCTATCTTTAGCTACCTTATAACCAGGAACTGAGTTTATGTCTCTGGAAACAAAAGTTCTTGTCTGTAATCGTTTCCAGTACAACCGTGCTTCATCCATATTGAAAACGTGCTTAGGGCTATATTGACCTTCTTGAATTTACGCTTTTAGTTAATTTAAAAATAAAAATGCGCCCTCAATATCTGCACTTAACTTAATATCGTGTAGATGGTACCTGTTTTTAAATCTGTCAAACCATCCTCGGCTAGCTTTAAAATTTAAATCATCACCCTTTCCTTTAATTGAATCAAATATACTTTGCGCTTTCGTCTGAATGACACTAGCATTCACGGGATTTTTTTTTCGGTTCAAATCCTGTATCCACATAAACAAAAGCTTTTCCAGTTTAATCAGATCGTTAGGTCTATTTTTAGTGATAATGGTATCCGAAGCAGAAGTTCTTGTGCGTGCGCTGTCCACGGCCTTTTCCCCTTTGAATTTTATTGGAATAATCTTCCGCTGCTTTTTGCAAGGAGTTCCGGAAAGAGAGCAAGATAATATTTTTCTTTCCCTGATATGTACATACATACAGTGATCAGCAAAAGTATTCGTAATTGACTTAGTTTCGCGTTTTCAATGAAATAAATAAAAAATGTATATACATACAAACTTAGAACTTTATTAATCCACTTCCTTATCTATTTCTTACTAATTTAACACAAAAAAAAGTAACATAAAGCAATTCTTATAATTAACAAAAAATAAATAAATGAAATCCATTGCTTTTACGCACAGCAAAAGTATTCGTAATTTTTATTTTGGCAACCCTATATCGGTAGATAAGCAAGAATTTACCGTTGCAACTTGTTGGGACATGTCTCTACTTCATTGTGTATTCATTAGCACTCAAAAAGGATCAGTCGACAGATTTCAGTGTGACATTAAGAGGCATTAAGTAAGTTTTTATAACATAATATGGCAATGGGTCGAAAATCCAGAGAAACGACAGTGGAAGAAAGAAAAATTGTAGTGAATATGCGTGAATGTGGAAGCAAATTAAAAGATATTGCAAAATTCGTCAAACGAAGCATTTCTACAGTGCAATACATAATAAAGAGCTACCATGAAAAGGGCAATTGCGAAAATAGAGCAAGAACAGGTCATCCTGAGAAACTGACTGGTGTGGATAAAAGGGCCATAATACGTGAAGTCAAGAAAAAACCCCAAATAACAGCCCCCGCAATAGTAAGTACGCTGCTCGAAGCAGTTTCTTCAAGGGTTAGTACTGATACAGTGCGAAGATTCCTTCGGAAATCAGGATATAAAAATCGAATTGCCAGGAAAAAGCCTTTTATTTCTATTATCAATAGAAATAAACGCAAGGAATTCGCCAAAATGCATTTGAACAAAGATCAACAGTTCTGGAACACAGTTCTGTTTTCAGATGAATCAAAATTCAACATTATGAGGTCGGACGGACCAGTGCATGTGTGGAGAAAACCAAATACCGAACTTTGTCCTAAGAACATGGCTGGAACAGTGAAACATGGGGGTGGTTCGGTGACTTTGTGGGGGTGTATGGCTGCGTCTGGAACTGGAACTTTGCACTTCATTGATGGCATTATGGATCAATATCTTTATATAAACATTTCAAAAGAAACTTTGCCACAAAGTGTTAGAAAATTGCGACTCCCAAGTGCTTATTGGTTCCAGCATGATAACGACCCTAAGCACACTGCTCTAAATACAAGACTGTGGTTGTTATACAATGTGCCAAATCAATTAAAGACACCCCCCCAGTCACCAGACCTGAACCCCATAGAGCATCTGTGGGCCGATATGGAGCGAGAAATCAGGAAAAAAAATATATGGTCAAAGAGTGAGCTGAAAATCGCTTTACAGGAAGCATGGGCTAATATCTTGCCGGAAAGGACCAGCAAGTTGGTATCTTCAATGCCACGAAGACTGCAAGCAGTTCTTAAACAACGAGGTTATCCCACAAAATATTAACAGTATGCAATTATGACATTTTATCTCCTCAGTAACAATTTTACGAATACTTTTGCTGTGCGTAAAAGCAATGGATTTCATTTATTTATTTTTTGTTAATTATAAGAATTGCTTTATGTTACTTTTTTTTGTGTTAAATTAGTAAGAAATAGATAAGGAAGTGGATTAATAAAGTTCTAAGTTTGTATATAAGGGTCCGCCATCTAACTTTTTTTTTTTCAAGTAGTGCTTATTTCGTGAATGGTAACACTTAGCTCATGTCTGATTTGACAGATAATTAGTTTTATCCTTCCGCTGAACGAATATGGTTGTGTATACGCTTGAACAACGTTTCGCTAAGTGGGCCTGCGATCGACTTACAGAAGATGCCGATTTTGCCAAAAAAATCATCTTTTCAGATGAAGCTCATTTTGATCTTGGCGGGTATGTAAACAAGCAAAATTGTCGCATTTGGGGCACAGAAAACCCGCACGCATACATTGAAAAGCCGGTGCACCCAAAACGTTTGGTGCGGATTTTGGTCCAGAGGCATAATTGGGCTATTTTTCTTCGAAAATGAGCAAGGAGTTACAGTCAATGGCGATCGTTATCGGGCCATGTTGAACCAATTTTTGTTCACAAAAATTGAAGAGGAGGATATTGGCAACATTTGGTTTCAACAGGACGGCGCTACGTGCCACACAGCCGAAGCTATACTCGATGTTTTGCGCCCTGTTTTTGAAGATCGCATTATCAGCCGCAGAGCTGATGTCGTTTGGCCACCTCGGAGCTGCGATTTGACACCGTTGGACTATTATTTGTGGGGTGCCGTCAAAGATAAGTGTTACGCCGACAGGCCAGAGACAATTGACGCTTTAAAGGACAATATTCGTGAAGCCATTGGTGAAATACAGCTGCACACAATCGATAATGTGCTTAAAAATTGGACCGATCGTGTAGGCTACTGCATGGCCAGCCGAGGCAGCCATTTGAATGAAATTATTATTCATTATTAACCGGAAGGATTGTACTTTCAAATAAAAAAAGAAATTTGAGAAAATATTCAGTAGTTTTTTTTTATACCATTTTCAAAAAAAAACAAAAGTTATTTGGCGGACCCTATATGTATATACATTTTTGTACTATATGTATGTACATTTTTTATTTATTTCATTGAAAAGGCGAAACTAAGTCAATTACTTTTGCTGATCACTGTACGTATTACTTCAGCCTAAAGCAATTAAGCAGTCAATACCTGGTATACTAATTAAGCATGTAACTTACTAGAATTAATTTTGAACAAGAAAATATGACATAATTTTAAAATCTCACTATAACATATGTACTTCCTTGTGTTCTGCAAAATATCAGTTGTAAAACTGTCTAGCATACTAAGAAAAGCACATTCCTGTATGTATGTACATATAGGTCATTTAATGTCAAATTTCAAATTTGCACGGCCTACTAACGTTTTTATTGTCGTAACTCGAAGCAAAGGTGACGTATGTCGAGGTAAGCTTCCTAAATTTTTCTGACGTCGTAAGTCGACTTAAGTCGAAGCGTCGTAAGTCGAGGTATGCCTGTAAATGAAAACGGTTAAGCTTCTTTCAAGTTTAAGTAGAGCTTTTACGCACTTACATGCGTGTACTTTTAGGCGCACTCGAATTTTTCGGTAGCGCTCTCTTACTTCTTCTTCTTCTTCTTTTCCTTTTTTATCCCGGCGTCGTTATGGTCAGAAGTGTAGGACCATAACCTTCCCACTTAACTGCATTCCTACTGGTCCGCTTGTGGGGTCCGCCGCCTCTCTTACTCTTTTAAGTAATTGCATCAGAAAGAAGTAGAACGCCAAGGCTTGACTGCCCCTAAGACTTATATTTCCTGATCATTTTCTAGATTTAAAATTAGATCTAAATCATTCGTAATTCGGTTAATCTCTTCTGTAGTCGTGGTCGAGCTCTACGACACCTTTAAAAAATAAAAAATAAAATCTTTCAAATGTAAGCTTGTGTTATAGCCATCCAACTGAAATCATTTCAACCACGTGCCTCGAAATGGAAAAAAAATATTAAAAATAGATTAATTACGGCTATAAGTTCCAATCGTTCCAATCGTTTCAATCAGATTGGCTCGCAGACAGCTCTAGCTCAACAACTTGACATTGTCGTCATGGACGATGCTATCTACCACCATCAGCTTTTTAGCCATCCTCTCGCCATGGACATTTGTCATTTAATTTTCTGAATGGTACACGCGAGCTTAAGTTTAAATTATCATAAATACTATATCTCGCTTTTATCATTCGTAAATTGCTGTTTTTTTTTTTAAATACTTTTATTCGGAATTCAACGGAAACGTGATGAAACTTACATGCTTTCGCCATAATCGCATTGATAAGCGCATTTGACACGTGATACTTAACCACTTTGTGCCTAGCGCGCGTTTGGCGTTGTCCGCGGACATTTGTACCAGGATGTCGTGGAGTGGGTACATCTGTGGTGGATAGTGCGTCCGAGACAAACGGGCGTACGTTGGACACGGAAAGCAATTTGCAATTCGTGGATAGAATGGACGAGGCGAAAAGCGTGTGTAACAATGCGATTATGCATTTGAAATGCGATGATGGGGATCACATTTAGTCTGAGTTGACAAATTAAATTGTGTGTGAGTGCATAAGCTGCGGACGTCACTGGTTAGGATGGATTATATAAGGTCATGTCGGCCGGTCACGTTGTTGTCCTTGGTTGGGTGAGAGGCTAGCGATTTAATTATTTGAATGATTTTAATGAAAATTCGCTGTGATTGTGTTTGTTTTGGCACACGCGGTGAATTACATTAGTTATTAGGGAGATTACAGGTTTCGAGTGACTTAATGGCTCTTAAGTAGGTCAGCGGCCGGGGTCGAAAGGTGTAAATTAAATCAGGGTGGAGCAAATTACTTATGTATGTACGTTTATGAATTTCCAAAGTTGGTTGTGAAAAAAAAGACTCAGGGGAGAACCTAACTTAACGACTTGTCTGATTATTTGCCACGAGCTGAGGTCTCGGGTTGAATTCAGACAAAAGTGAAGCACTGCTATTCACTTCGAAAGCCAAACTGCAGAGCTTTAAGTCATGTAAGCTGAATGGTCAAACACTCTAACTCCGATCGAGTGACAAGTATCTGGGAAACGTCGGGGGATCCTACATCGGACCGAGGATTATAAAGGCAAAAAACTTTTGTCGAAAAATATTAAATACCCCCATTAGGTGTGGCTATACATACAACATTGATTACCTAAAGAAGATCAAAAAGGAGCGTGTATATGGGCTACTAGGTCCTCCTATCCGATAGACGAGACGGACTTCGAACTCTTTATTAAGAATCAGCAGTGCGGCCGAGCATTCTCTACGCTCACGGTGATACCAAAGGATTTTGTTTCATTTCTGATCGATTACACCGTACGTTACCTCAGCTTTACTAATAAACGTTTCTCAATTAAAAGTTCGATTAGAGATTCTAACACCTAATTGAGTGAGATTTTCAGTAGGTATATGTCTGATTTTTTATCGTTTATTGTATTTTGTTTGAATCGCCATTCTACCAGGAGGAGCTTCACTGCTTAACAATGCGCCGAAGTTGTTAAAATGTACTATCAAAAATCGTGCACTGTTCGCCATTTTTTTCGCGAATTACAACATATTTACGGTCGAAATGATGAATTATCGCGAAATTTAAGGAAGCAGTTCCGTTGCTGATCGAGCAATCCTTTTACGACGTCGAAATGCGCGGTCAAGTGAGTATATTGCTGCCGTTGCTGAAAGTGTGATTGAAGAACCAAACATCTCGATTCCTCGTCGTGCACAAAGTGCTCTCCTTTCTGCCACCTCATATTGGCTAATCTTGCGAAAAGTCTTGGGTATGCATACATATATGTATTATCCGTTGATTATATTATATGAAAAACGGAAGCCTTATGAGCACATGAAAAAGGGTCTAAATTTTGGCGAAAAAATTCATTTTCAGTAATAAAGCGAATTTTGGGTGAACGGCTTCGTGAAAAAATAAAATTGCCACAATTGGAGAGAAATTAGTTCACAGCATTTTCAAGAATCTCAATTATACTACCGGAGAATTTTACTGTTGGGTGTGGATTTTAGGCACCATTGAGCCATACATCTTCTGAAAAGAGAACGGTTGGACAATGAATGTCAATGGCGGTATCAGGCTGAAGTTTTGTGGCTCCAATTAGATGACACAGACCTGGAGACATATAGTTCCTACAAGATTTTGTAAAAAAAAGTTACCAAATAGCGTTCTTCCCAGATGAGAATTCCCATACGTCTGTATGTATTGTTCCCTTATGCTGTTTCTTCTTGAGCTGCGTTAAGTTACTGCTTTAAGTCAACCTCCCAACTCACCATCGGTAAGATCAAGCCTAAATTGTGTAACAGAGTCATACAAAAGTTTACTTGTCAGATCGAGTCCTGACAATGAATTCATTGCCATCTGAGTGAATTTTCATTCATTTCAATTTTGATTCGCATTAAAAGCATTTGTCATGGCAACTGCTTTTATTCAATTTACAAGTTAAGCAGCGCTTGATGAGAAACTCTGTACACTGAAGGCTTGTAGATGAATTTCGGAGCTTTTTCCCAGAAAAGTTACAAGAGTCACGATCTTTTCGTCTATCGAACTATGCTTGTCAAGTCGATTCTTACGCTCCCCATTAAGCCTGTCTTTTGACTAGCAACACCCTAACATAAGATCCTAAGTATCGTTTTTGGTGAGAACATGCCAGTCAGCCTAGAAGAACGATGTTATCAGATCAATATTATTATTACTTCGATAAACGGACACAGTACCTTTAACTAGCCAAGACGACTTTCAGGCGTAACTAGTCCTGATAGAGACTATCAAGGCGAACATTCACTAATACTTTCGCTAATTAGCCAATCTCGGGTGGTAAAGATTGGCCAACCGAACAGATCTAGAGTAAGCATCATAAGAGGGGGTGTTATCATTACGGGGAGCTGGCAATGAAAAAATATCTTATTAAGTGGGGACAAGAGTGCCCTCTAGGTTCTAACCAGCAAGGAAGTTTGCCAAATGCTACCACTTATAGCATTGGTATTCTTGGTAGCAACATAATGTTCTTTGATAGTCATAACCAAATCGTGGCCATGGATTATATGTTATAATTTGCTGGACCACGGGGAACAGAAATCTGCCAGACAACGAGGAATTAGATGCAGTTTCCAGTTGTGGTTCGGCACCTCCAGAGTGGCTGGAGAGTGAGAAATACTATGTATAAAAATCGTTATTTTGATCCCCAATTGCAAAAAAATACCAGAAATTGTAAGACAATATCTTGATGAATGGTAGAGATATTGCGATCACCAATGCCGCAGCTGCAATGATGCTCATTACCTTTTCGTCAAATTTGCGAATGTCCTGTCGTAGGGGAACCATTGTCGGGTGACATGACAGATCTATCTGATAGTTCAGCACCTGTACTTGATCGTGACTTTTCATATTTCTCGAAAAATATTCATTCTTTCATTAATATCTGTTTGGTACCCTTTAACGTAATCCCCTTTATTTATAATATACTTGCGCTAGCACTTTTTTCAACTCTCAAAGCACATCTCTTTTTGGTGTAGATTTGGGTTCGTTCAGCGATGGGGTCTTGATCTTCGGCCTTTCCTGACTCTTTTCAGTTTAAAAAAAAAGTCATAGAGAGCCAACAAATTACGTATAAGCAATGATGAGGGAGAAGGTGCATTACGAGTATCATGATGCAACAATCATGCACTTTTTCCCCACAAAGTCCGGACGTTTTCTTCGTATTGCTTCACGCAAACGGCGCATAACCTTAGGGTAATATACCTTATTGACGGCTTGTCCTTCCGGCAAGAACTCATAATATACCACACCGAAGAAAACAGTGAGCAAGATTTTCGCACGTGATCAACTTGCCATGAATTTTTCGGTCTCTTGGTCATAAGGACGATTGGGCTTTGGTACCAATTTTTCGTGGCCAGTGATGACCCTTCACAGCAAAACCTATTTGGTCATTTAACAGCCCCCGAGCGAGACTAATGCGACGGTTCTTTTTACAAAATTATCGTTTACACACGTTTTATGCTCAAAATATTTTAGGAAACAAATTCCATGGCATGAGTCAACCGATATGTCAATATTTTCAACAATTTCTCTGAAAGTGATTCGGTAGTTCTTCATAATAATTTTCTCCACTGCTTCAATGTTTTTGTCCATTGTTGGCTGGCAATGCCAACATATCTTAGGGAACATGTGAACTACCACAACAAGGAATAAAAACTCGAACGTTCGTAGCTCGCGGGATTTAAAAAAGTCATCGTATAAGTTCCTCAGATCAACATTTTTCAGTGCAACGTTCAAGTTAGTTCCCCGCTTACGCCACTTCCGCCCTTTTTCATTATATGGAAATCGAAAGCTCTTCGAGCTGGAGCTGCAGCTGGAGCTAACTAGTTCTTTAGGATTTCAATCAATTTAGTAAACCCGGTTAAATTACTCAACTTGTCCCCGAAGCTCTAGAGTCTAGACAGACGAAAGTTTATCTTATTCTCCTATGAAAGCCAATATCGCATATTATTGAAGCCGATATTATAGTTTAGAATATTTTTTATGCCTCATCTGTAGGAGATTCCATTCAATGACCAATTGAACAATATACTTGCTAAGTGACACCAGTAAACTAAACCCTATCGTAGAGATAAGGGGAATACTCCATGCGCTCATTAAACACATTTACGCATTTTCCAATTAAAGATACGATCAATGCCGTGGAGTATGGTTTTGTGGAAATTCTCGAGTATTTTCAAGCCTTGCAGTTCACTCTTTTCCTAACTCTACGTTCGAGGGCCACAAGCCTCTTACAAAAAACATCGATAACCATACACTACAAAAACACACACCATAGCACAAACATGTATCGTTTCCAAGTTAAGTATGTAGAATGCACCAATAGCTAGGGCCTCAATTACTGCAACAAAATACAAAACTTCCACATAATACTCGTATCTACGAAACTATTCCAGGCGAGAAATTGGGTCAATCTAATTCCACCCTCATCTTCCTTCCTACTGCCCCATATTGCATAGGTCTGCAGCGCCTCACCGACCGATGAAGCCACTTCACCAACGATTCACCGGCGATTCAACTGCAATGCACCGAGTGTTAATTAAAGGTTAGCGCGTCATGTTCCAATTACGTGGTCCGGCGACGCACACTTTGCACTACATGCTGCGCTCTGCAACGTGCTGCATAGTACATGTGTTAACTTTGACTCACCAAACTTCCCAAAGAAGAACACCTCTCCACCGCTCTCACCATACTGCCTTTAGCTACCCAAACTGCACGCAATTAAAACTCATACTGTAGCGTAACATAGCGTCGTTGCCGCCACCGCCCGTCGGCCGGCATGTTTTCGGATTCATCATGAGTAGAGTTGAATGGTTTGCATGGAGTTGCTTATTCGCTACTGGATTTCCCATGTGAGTTGCCGCTCCGGTCGCTCGAATTCGCTCTTTCTCTGCTTGCTTCGAATCTCTTTCGTGACAAAAGAAGAAGAAACAGTACGAAAAAGTCACGTTGCCGCTTGGTGGTAAGCATTATGCAATACCCCACCACCATTTGGATGGACGGGAGTACTCGTATCGGTTGATGGCGCTGGTGGTGGCATGGATTGTCTGCCGATAGTCGTCGACCCAGTCTAGCCTGGTTCGCAAGTGTATGCGTGAGCTTTCGGCTTAGCTTACAGATCTGCAGAATGCCTAACGATTTGTATACGGACTATCGCCTTCGCTAGACGTGCTCTGATTGCTCGCCGTCAATTCGCTGTTTTTTTTTCGAATTTCTTTAATTTTTCGGTGAAGTGAATTCGCACGTGGATCCATTACTCCCACCCGTCGCGTGTATTCCGAGTGAAGTGTAAGATCAGAGAGATTTTCCAGGTCTAGGATCACACGTCTTTTGGATTCCATTAGTCTCCAGTTTTTTTGATCACATCGTGGCCAAGGTAAATGAGTTTTTTTTTTTTGTTGGAATATCTTCTTCTATTTTTGGTCATCGATCGATGGTCGAAAGTAAACGTTCATGGTTCCGGATCCGGAAATGAGCCATGCTATAATCGGTGTCATTTGTATTCCAAGCATTGAGCTACTTACATTTAATCGGCCCTAACACATGAGACAGGGGTCTTGAAGACCCTGATCATACTTGTTGTCAGGTTATTGGTAAGTATCGATATTCCGGATCGAATTGACTGAAATTGACAAAGTGTCATTTCGCAATTGATTGCTGTCGTAGACTTCGTAAGCCCACTTGAGTGATCGTTTGCGATGACCGAAGGTATTGGTTTTTCGATTGCATGTGTTTGAGTTTGTTTTGCTGATCGTCAATATTTGAGTGAGAAACGGGCGGAGATTCGAGGCTGAAGTCGGATTGGGTGTTATGTGATGTACTTGTTGTTTTACTTAATTGTGGTTCAGAACTTGTTATCTGAGAAGAACGCAAGAACGGACAAAATGTTGAATAGAGAGTAGTTCTTGTTAGTTTGTATGACCAATGTATATGGTCTACTAACTTGCGTTTGTGCTACCAACCTTGATGAAATTGTTTTCATTTATTATTTGCTTGTTAGACTGTGAAATTCTATTAAAGCTGTTTCGTGCAATCAGGTCACTGTAGTTTTTTTTTTCGATCTGCTCGAAACTGAAGGTCCGATCAAGAATACCATGCCAATGAAATTTTAACAGATCATGTTGATCATTTTGTTATTGTTAACATAATTTACTAATTGAAAGAGGGTTTTGCGTCAAATCGTGTCTATAGTCAATCAATTTAGAGGGCAGCAATATGATCAAAAATTGCATGAATTTCGATTAAGTAGGTAGGTAGGTAGGCTGTAGTCCTCATTCTTAAATAGATATGTTTGACGCCAAAATGAAATAGGCTTTTCTGGTAGCAAGTCTCAAGTTATCTTCGTCCCGCTATATTGGTCTATTAATTCGGACATTAGAGTTACATTGAAGACGATTATTTAGGCAGATTCAAAGCCTATTCTTTAAGGTGACTTCGTCAGGCGAGCACAGAAAATAACAAAGCGCTCTTATACTGTGCGACAACTTATGAGTGACGGGAGATTGTTAATAATATTATTTTTTAGGCTTTTGGCGAGTTAATAAATTGATGCTCGTCATGACTTTTGAAGGATTATTTTGTGTAAATATCAACAATGACTACGTTCTAAGTGGTCCATACCGAGAGTCAAATTTCGCATCGCTTGTTCGAGCAAATCGTCTTCCAAGGCGGCAATTTACATTGGCTTATAGGCAAAGAGGAGTGATTTGACTTATTCCCGTAAAAAAAAAATATCCAAAATCTTTAAATCGCAAGATCTAACCGGCCAATTCTCCGATCGAAAGATAAAATGCTCACTTAAGTTATTCCTCAATTCGTCTATCGGTTTGTGTGCTGTGTGCCATGCAGCACCGTCTTGGGGATACTATATGTCGAGCTGAACCTCGTGGTGAATAATAATTGGTTGATAGCAGGCACCTTCTCGTGGTCATCTTTGGAAAAGTACGGATCAATGATTCCGCCTGAGCATTACCCACGTCATACAGTATATTGGCAGCTCTTGAATGGCCTGAGGTTGCTCATCGCACGAAATATGACAGTTTTGTCCATTATCATACCTTTTCTACCAGGAATGGGCTTCCCGCTGAATACTTTTCGATTTTTCGATAAAAAAATTGGGTCTTGCTCTAGGTTTTCTATGGCCCACTTGCCGAAAATTTGAGTTGCATTTTGTAAAGATTTGGACTAGGAGACCTGCGTAAAATCTTCCACGTACTCGAGTAATACAATCGCAATTGCTGCGAACAGAGACTAATGGACAAATAACGATCTTCTTTAACAATTTACAATTTCGACGATTTCGCTTTTTTAAGAGCTCGATCACCGTCTTACTGTTTTAAGTTGGCCCACACAATCTTTTCGCATGGTTTTTCTTATTATATCACAAAGACGATTGCAACGTGTATATTTGCGGTGTAGAATGCGAGCTATGCCTTTATTAATCGAAATGTAAAAGAACTGATGCCTTATGGCTCCATGGATCACGTTTTTAATTTCGAGTTTCTGTTTGATTATAAGAAGTGAATGAATTTTCCTTAAGCACAATGGTAAAATGCATGGTACAGTTAGTGATGCTCATATATAAAAAGACTCTAAGGAGAAGAGGCGTATCCTCCTTAGAGAAATTATAACTCCTGAGGGGATCAACTCAGTTCCCACGAGAGATACTCTTAACTTCTTAATCGGCTGGCAGACACAATAAATCTAAATTAGTCGCAGTGCCTTATGCTATATGTAAACACTAGCCCCCTGATAAAAAAAATTAAGACTCTTGAAATAATTGATAGCCTGGTTGTTGTTGGGGTATGTACATGGAACATTGGCACCGAGAGCCGTTGCGCTTTCTAAGCTATAATACTTTTGCAAAAATTGTTGGGGTTTTTACATTCATTTAAAATATTGTATAAGCTCGGAGATTAGTGAAGAATATCAAACAGGCCGCATAATTGGCGCTGTTTCGATATTTCCGATTCATGCATTAATTGTCGGTAATCTCCACGAACATTTCTTACAAAAACAAAAAGTTTTTGTATAAGAAACTTTGACACAAATTGACACTTTTGGATTTTCGGTCATATGCTTAGCATAGTCTTAACATTACCAACGTTTTCGAAGACTTTTGAATGCATTGATTAAATTCATGGAAAAAGGCGCTTGATGATGACCGGATCGGTCTTACAAAAGGAAAGTTTTCCACAATATTTCACCGTTATATTGAATGTGCATTATTTTACATCATCGCTATGGTAATTGAATGTGCAACTGTGGCGCGAATTTAAAGTGACATCTCTTGTTGAATAGATCTTTTTTTATCAAAGATCACTTTCCTATAGTATAATTTTTTCAGCCTAGTCTTCATTTTTATTGGTAAGATGTAAGAATTTACAGAAAAGCTCTTGAACACAATTCGGTACACTTAAAGACTAAAATCAGAACACCTTAGACACCTCAAGAATTCCAAAACCGTAATACAATAATACTCTGTTGAATAATCATGATTTTGGATATTCATAAAGTACCTAAAAATGTATAAACAATATTGATGTCCTAATTTGTTCACATGATACGCGAGGTGAAGGAGAATTCACTTACATTCAAATTATCCAGTTTTTTTAAGCTTTTTTACGATATCAGGTGCACAAATTTGAATTGACCAGAAACATCACAAGGAAAGCTAGAGCATCCGCCTACAGTTTTCCATAATTACAACTCACACAAAGAGTTACATATTTTTTGTCGAATTTCGATAAAAATAAGCGTCATTCGCGGAAAGTTAGGTCTTTTGTCTTCGATTCGAAAAATAGCTCCAGCCTAAAGTGCTTCGAATGACAGACCTCTATCAGAGATGGAACGTATCAGGAATGGTTTCACCGTAAAAAAGTGGTAATTTCGACGTGAAAGACAAGAAGTCTATTGGATCGGTGGAAAAGTTTGAAGACGCACGGTTTGAAGACAAGTTGAAGCCGAGAGAAGTCAAACGTTGTTTTTTTACAATCGAACTACTGCTCCATCGAATGAACGATAATCGAAAGTACAGGAAATCTTGGGGACTTAAATCGGCGTGCATAATTGACCACCGAATCGAGTAGTTTTTATTGGGACCAGATCGGCGTTATATATTACGAGATGCTGCAACCTGGTGAAGCCATCACATGAGCTCATTATCGAGCACCACCAATGAGTTTGAACCGAGCACTGAAGAAAACCAGCCACATTGAGAGTGACTTTTCACCATAATATTAAGCTTCAAGTTGCGCAGGACATTAAAACCCATAGACCACTAAAATGGACGTCCTACTCAATCTACAATATTATCCAGTTGTCGCTCCTTCCGACTATCGGTCGGGGTGCTCATGGTGCAATGGTAATCATTGTTAAGCCGAAGGTCTGTAGTTAAGTCTGTCCATACTCAAGAATAATTCCTATATGGAAACACTGTGGCAACAACATCAGTTGTCAATGAGAGATGATCAAACAGTGCTGACGAAGGCATAACACTGGTATTATAAGATCATTTCAAAATTCATACTTTGTGTGTGCATTTCCAATATAACACCTTAATGGCACGGAAACTAAAAAACAATACTGTGAACTACAACCAACGCGGCAAATTTAGTCGAATCGTTGTGTGACAAACACCAAAAGAGCGTACACTCTTGAACCTGCACGGACCGTCTAAAAAAAAAAATCGCCTGTCCTGATCGATGACGCATGGCCTGCCTGGGTAGCATTCCTGATCTGATCTTAAGAAGGGTCGATTCGTGGTTGCCTTGAAAGATCTACAGTTTTTCTATGCAGAATTCATATGTTGCTAGAAAGATGGACAAAAGTTGTTGCTTACGATGAATAATACTTTCAAAAATTCAGAAAAAAGGAACATGTGTGACACTAAAACTGAAAACCTTATCAGTTTGTTGTAACACAATTATGCGTCGAATGAAACCTGTCCAAAGTTATGGTACGAAAATGGTACACACATGAAACAAGAAAGGATTAGTTCTCCGGAAAAGAAGCTACAATTCCAGGTCATCTACCTTGAATTTTGCAAACTTTTACCGGGGCCTGTCCAGACGGACAAACAAAAAAACCTTTGTATAAGTATTTCCTACCCCAGTTTTGCAAGATAATAGACTAAAACGTACACGCATTTTTGTTTTATGTTTATAATTCACATTCACTTCACGGTAAGTTTGGTTTGATATATGGATACGGACAGACGGACAGACATAAGACTGAAAAAATAGGAGCATTTTTAGCCTTGCAGTCGTTTTAAGAGGAATATTACGGCTAGTATGGTTGGTTGGTGTGGTTGCCAACCATTGGCTAGAAAACTATCCACCTCCTTTCATGCCTCTCGACTTGTATTGTTTTCATAAAGCTCGTCTTTAATGAGCTTCAATAAACCTCGGTGTCTTTAGCCATCAGATAAACACAGAAAAGTTCACTCTTCACTCACAACCCAAACGAGTGCTCTCTGACATTTTGACGGATAGCATTAAATACCATCGAATACCTACGCGATTATCCAACGCCATTTCTCTCCAGGCTATAAGAAACTCTGAAAACAACCTCTTAAATGCTGCGAAGAAATTAAAGTCCCAAACCTAAATGCTGGTGAGTCGACTGAGGTTTGCAGCAATGCGGCAAGTCGAACAAAAATCGTTTTAACACACTCTTTATGCGATCGCTTTGCTACGTTTTGGGATAAACATCTGCGTGGCCTTGCCGTCCAATTTCATTCTCTTGTCGTTTCTACGCTTGAGTTGCTCTGACGCGATACCCATACGCTTGGCTCTATTAACCCAATTCGAAAGGCAACTCGCTTGCCTTCGGTGATTGCGATCAACGACAAGATTTCGAGTAGGAGCAGTAGTAACAACAGCAGCCGAAGGTTGTTGGCTTCCAACGGCGAATCGAGAGAGTTGTATGTGGTTGCAGTAGGCACGTCAAAATTGCAGTGGCGAGAAACTATTAGCACACTAGGCTCGAGTGATAGGCAGTGTATAATCAGAGTTGCAAGAGTTGCTGGACGATTGAGTGCTTCACACTTGAGAGCTTTAGCAGCTTCTTACATAAGTCGCATTTGCATCTGGACTCATCTTGCCCGTGGGCCTCTTATAACCCTTTCTTACTATCGTACTTGTTTGTTTTTATTTTCGGATGTTTTGTGGAACATTAGCGGTGATGTACCGATCAGACCCTATGGCCCGGTATTTGCGCAATAATCGTATGCCACCGTGAACGAGCGTGCGTACGAGCTTAGACCTAAAGTCGTAAACAACAAGGCAATTGGGCAAATAATGGTGGTGTTGACACATCTATCGTTTGACTTTGAAATTCGTGGACGAAGCACTCGTACGTACGTATAGGTACCTCGGTTCGTTCCAGGGTTCAATGGAGTGTTCACGTTGAATAGATTGTTTGTTAGCTTCTTCACGTCGTTTTTCGGCTCTTCTTTGCGCGTTGACTGATTTTGGTATAGTCTGATGGAGTGGTAGGGGAAAGCGGTGGCGATGCCTTGTGGAGTCAAGGTCGAATGATTTATGGAGTTTGTTTGATTTTGGCATGGGGCAAGATGTCGCTGGATGGTTTCTGGCCTTCGTGTATGTGTTTCACATATTGTTTGGTTGGATTGTTAGGTGATTTATATGCGGGGGAATCGGAGCGATGAATTGTGGTTGAAGAGGTGAATGTAAGGACAGAGCTTGCAACAGGTGAGTAGGATACTTGAGATCGTACGATGAGTCGGACGTATTATGGTCGGTTTTTCAGAGCTGAGTAGGTTTGGTGAGATATTTCACACGTTACTGGCGAGGTCGAAATGCAAAGTTAAATGAATGATTAATGAGAAATTGTTAGGCAATTATGTGATAAATAAGCCACTTGCTCGTGTGGATGGCTTTCTTTGTGCCCCTACTCAATTATATGCTGCAAATCTCAAATTCAAAGCAACCTAATAGTTAGGGGATTTTATGAAGCTGGAAGAGTGATTTTTAATTATACTCGTATAATTTCCAACAGTTTGCTCTTTTTGCCAGTATATTTCATCAACGTATAGTCGCAAGTTGTGATTATGATTTCGAGCTTGACGTATGCTTGTTAGTTTTAAATGCTTCTCGTTAGTCCCAGTTGCGCAAGATAAAGTTGTTGGTGAGCAACTGATCTCTAAAATGTTGAATACAAACTTCATTTATTTTGACTTAGGCGAAGTTCTTAAACTTTGAATAAACGGCTCAAAATCTTTAGTTTTCAAATTAAATTTGGAGCTTCAAAGGTATATGAAGGCAAAGACTTTTGACATTAATTAGCCATGAAATTAAAAGAGATTCTTTATAAAATGACTTTGTACTTTTGCCAACAAAGCTCAACGAAAAAATTATATTCTTTGTCCAATTTAGGCTAAGACTAGACTCCGAACGGCATAATTAGAGAAGCTTTTCCCAGACCGATATACCAGGAAAGGTTGCCGGTATCTCGTTGGGGATCGAAATATAATTTCGATGACATTGTAGTTAAGGTATTTGATCCCTGTATCACCGGCGTTAAAAGCCAACAAATTATAAATTATTCAACACCCACTGATCCACATGCTCTTCCCTGCTTACTGTACCAGTGATAGTCTTGCCCTCTCTAATCTCTTAATTTTTAGGGTCATCTCTGTATTCCGTGTATTCGTAGACTAGTGCGGAATAAAAAGGTCAGCCCAAAAAAAAGTAACTCCAGTCAGCTGCCCTGTTTTTACCTGATGTGCGGTTGTCTTCTGGTGCATCATTCATCAGAATTACAATTTTTGAATCTTAAAATGGTTTTGCCATCATAAAATTTGCCAACTATTGGTAAAACGTTATTATTGGATTGTACTTTTGGCGTTAAATAAGAAAAAGAACACTTTCTTAAGACTAGCTACATAGATCTCAACTGAAATTGGATTTTTGTCTGAACTCAAAATCCAGCCAAGTTTTTGGTAGCTTCAAGATACCTAATTTTATCAAATTTGTCTTTTGTAGTGGGAGGTTTTCAGCAATTAGAAACGTCAGTTCTTCGAATAAATTATAAGTAGAGTGTCTCTTCATAAATGATAATGATTTTACCTCATTTTTGAATTTCCTTTTGGAGCTTAAATATTGAAACTTGTCAGTCTGATGGGTATAGTCTTATAGCTAGACACCTGCCAACTCGCCTGTTTCTTCCATAACTAGTCGTAAATCTGATATTGCGATTGTTTCGAATAAGGGTTGTTCGATATGCCATCTCCTTATTCTAAAGACTTGTAGATGCACCATAACCGCTATATCCGAATATAGTTCTCTGTTTGATACGATGTCGCTTTTTCCGTCACTGTGGTCATTTAATCGGAGGAGATAAGGGAATATGTATATTATCGCACGAATGACGGTTGAAAGTTTTGGCAAAAAGTAAAATGAATATGTCAAGGTATTAAAGCCACAGCGAAATACTATAGAGCTGAACACGTAAAATAGTATAATGGTGATGATAGTCAAAATGCCGATAATAGTAAAGTCATAAAAGTTCACGATAGGTTAAATATTCACCGTGCCGCAGATCGTGGAGAAAAGTCACTAATTTCAGGTCGAAAGGTCACATCAACTTTTTGTCGACTTTAAGATCAGTGATCAGTGATCAGTTGCAGTATGTATAGAGACCAGCTATACAGTGTTATAGAGAGGTCACGCTACTCCATTAAGGTTGGTAATGAATCAACCAAGACTTGAATTAAGGCAAGGCGAAGCATTCCCATGTGATTTTTTGAACATCATTATTGAAAAGATCGTATAAATAAGCAATAAAAGACCTACTCCAAGTCTGCACAATTGCTTGAATACGCAGATGACATTGATGTGATTAGACGAACTCAGTGAGATACTCGACTGTTTTGAAGCAGAAGCGTCTAAAATTAACCTGAGGGTAAATACGGACAAAGTAGTGTATAGATTGAGCCACCAGCTAGTGTTTATATTTTGATTAAGGCAACCACGATTTTTTTTTCCAAGATAAATGTAGGTCTTTATTGGTTAATAAGGTTCGGCCCATAGTAATTATAAGGCGATCATACAAAGGTTAACCTCATTCACTACTTTTTGAAGAATAAATGGGTCAGTGGCATCAATTTCAGTTTTATTCCTATATCTGAGTCCTGATCTAATTGCTGGCTTATTGGTAGAGACCCAATCCTTCAAATAATTTCATACAAAGAGATTATATCAAACAACTCCTCCTTTAACCCGGTCTTCCAATGTCGTAGCCAGTAAATATATTATTTGAGAGCTTATGTGAGTGGCACCGCCATCCTTTTGAAATCAGAAAGAAATAGTCAGCCGACAACGCTATTCACTCATTGCATTTGCCACCTAAGCCGCATTTTCGAAAAACTACGGGCCAGTGGTGCTTTCAATCCATAATCCGCACAACAGAGTGGCTTTTTTCAGGATGCATAGATTTTTCGTGGGTTTTTTGGTCACCAGATGTGAAACAACCCATCCACCAAAAATACAACTTATCCGAAAATATCAAATTTGGTGGCAAATTAGTTCAGTGATCCAATATTCATTTCACGAATTGGCGACGTGGTAGATAACCCAAACTTCAATTGTAGTATAGTTTAGTTTTTATAGGCATGTAAACTCACCGTAAAGTGCCGTAAGTAAGGCCCAATTGTTGACTTCGATGAGGAACTGTGGTGTTTGACCGTATTTCTTAACAACAACTCTTACTGCTTTTACACTTGCTGGATATGTCGATGATAGCAAATTATTCGCGAACTGCAGATCTCACTAAATGCAGAGCAAAACCTTTAATACCAAGCCATCTAACCGCGTTTCTCACCGTTAATGGTTTCCTGCAGATATCTGTATCTCTTGAGACCCTTACAACGAAGTCATACACAATATCATTCCCGAGATCATATCATTGGGGATCAACTGAAAATTTGCTTTTCGGTGAAAGTCCTATGTTGAATGATGCCATGATAAAAGGTGTCCAGCGGGAAATGTTCAACTTTAAATTTCGAATATTCGAAAACCAGCGGTGTGAGGTAAGTGTGAGAGGCATCTCACTTCAATCTACGCAGAGTGATGGCAAGTTATTGCTGTATTAAAACAATGTCTTTTAATATTTGTAATTATCGATCTTTATTATTGTAAAGCTCGCTTCCAACTGACCATCGGGTTAACAAACAACTTGTTTACCCGAAAATTTAGCGCCACGCATTTTTGTTGGGAAAATTATCCCAAGCTCCACTTTTAGCGCGTTTGTTCTTCCCATGTTCAGTTTAGTTGATTTCCACGATCGCTGATCTGCAATCAACTATGATGTAGAAAGTGGTTGGTGTCCAGGGAATTAGTGATGTGCAGTTGGATACGAATGTATCATGTAACTAGCGCGCAACTTATCTTGTAGTGGGTGCAAAGACAAGAAGGGACAGTAGTGAACTGAACTCTTCCGGGACCATCAACGGCGCTGGAATATGTCGCCCAAATTCGGCACGAAATTATGCGAATTCCGCGTAAATTCATAAGAAAGATTGCGGTCTTTACGGGAATGAAAAAATCAACTGTGCATGTTATTTTGAAAAAAAAATTAATGGTCCAGCCACATGTATAAATTTTTTTAGATTTTTTCTTATGGGGATTGAAGTATTGTCAGGTTTTACAATAACAATCCTAGAACTATTTAGACCCTGCAAGAGAATATTCGCCGCGAAACTGCCGCCATTGAACCAGCTCTTTGTCCGCAACATGGCTGTACATTTTCCCAAAATAAAGTATTAATTGTAGTTTTCAATGTAATTTAGTATTAATCTAAGTTTTGTTTTCTAGGCCATTTGTAATTTTTAAAGAGACAAAGAGACAAAATGCACATTTCTCCTGCACGGATATTTTATACAAAGCTCCCATGTTGCAGGGTGACCATAGATTATTAACTGGTCAGGGGGAGAAATAAAGTATTTTTTACGATTTTTTTTTCGCGTTACTCGTAAACGTCAATTTCATTCTGCACTTCGTAAAGTAATCTTGATATTTGGATATCATTGATATGAACAATGAGATCAATATCATGCGACAAATAAATTGCGGTATCATCAGTATATCAGCATTGCATTCTGGAAGAATTGGGAAACTAGCTGTCTCAATTTTGTATAGGACTGGCCCAACGACCGAGCCTTATGGGACACCTGCGGAAATATTTATTAACTCGGACGCACCACTATTAACCTATTTAGGATCTTTGCACTACATTGAATCAAAAACTTTTTCAATAATAATTGTTATTATTACCTGTTGCCTTTTTATGGAATTACATGCCCTTGATAAGGTATTTCGTCAGAAGCAGAACTGACGAAATTTTTTACAAATTTTTATCTTAGCCCTTTTCATAAATTTCTCTACAGCACTTAATAAACTTATCAGACTAATCTAGTCCATATAAAGCCTTGCCTCCTTTTGGTATTGGAATTGCTTTTACTGAATTTCATATAAAGGGACCGCCATCTAACGTTTTTTTTTTCAAGTAGTGCTTATTTCGTGAATGGTAACACTTAGCTCATGTCTGATTTGACAGATAATTAGTTTTATCCTTCCGCTGAACGAATATGGTTGTGTATACGCTTGAACAACGCTGGGAAATATTGCGACATTACTTTGAAAATCATGGTAATGTTGCAGAATGTGTGCGAAAATTGCGTACGGATTTTGGAAGAAGAGAAGCACCGTCAGCTCCGTATGTTCGTTATCTTGTGAAAAAAGTGAAAGAAACTGGCATCCTCATCGATAAACCAAAGCGTGAAAAGCCAAAAACAGTGCGTACACCCGAGAATATTGCTGCTGCGGCAGAAAGTGTGCGTGAAGCGCCATCAACATCAATTCACCGTCGTTCTCAACAATTGAACATTTCGGGGACATCATTGAGACGAATTTTGCATAAAGACCTTTGTATGACGCCATACAAAGTCCAATTGGTTCAGGAGTTGAAGCCAACTGACCATCCAATGCGTTTTCGCTTCGCTAAGTGGGCCTGCGATCGACTTACAGAAGATGCCGATTTTGCCAAAAAAATCATCTTTTCAGATGAAGCTCATTTTGATCTTGGCGGGTATGTAAACAAGCAAAATTGTCGCATTTGGGGCACAGAAAACCCGCACGCATACATTGAAAAGCCGGTGCACTCAAAACGAGCCACTGTTTGGTGCGGATTTTGGTCCAGAGGCATAATTGGGCCATTTTTCTTCGAAAATGAGCAAGGAGTGGCCGTTACAGTCAATGGCGATCGTTATCGGGCCATGTTGAACGAATTTTTGTTCACAAAAATTGAAGAGGAGGATATTGGCAACATTTGGTTTCAACAGGACGGCGCTACGTGCCACACAGCCGTGCGCCCTGTTTTTGAAGATCGCATTATCAGCCGCAGAGCTGATGTCGTTTGGCCACCTCGGAGCTGCGATTTGACACCGTTGGACTATTATTTGTGGGGTGCCGTCAAAGATAAGTGTTACGCCGACAAGCCAGAGACAATTGACGCTTTAAAGGACAATATTCGTGAAGCCATTGGTGAAATACAGCTGCACACAATCGATAATGTGCTTAAAAATTGGACCGATCGTGTAGGCTACTGCATGGCCAGCCGAGGCAGCCATTTGAATGAAATTATTTTCCATTATTAACCGGAAGGATTGTACTTTCAAATAAAAAAAGAAATTTGAGAAAATATTCAGTAGTTTTTTTTATAGCATTTTCAAAAAAAAAAAAAGTTATTTGGCGGACCCTTTATGTATCTTGTTTCTTCCCATTTTTTTTAGTGAGTAGGTTGCTTCCTTTGAAGACGAATTGAAAAGGTGGTTTCGAGAACTTATAGCTTATAGTTCATGGCAATGCTTAGCATATATATGCTCTACGAGCTTGTTGATATGGACCCTGACTTGATGGCAAACCAGATCTTTCGAAACATGTCACTATTTCAGACTCACTTATGTGATTATGTCGAACGAAAAATTTACGAATTTTATAAAACTAGCAGACATAGAAGCTTGAAATTTAGAATACAATTAGTGTTTAGTGTATAAATCAAGGAAAAACTAAAATATTTTGCAATTTCGGTCCAGTTTTCTAGATACACCAAATATTATTGCTAATAGGATAGTGCCTGTATGTATCCTTTTTCAATTTATCTAGATGGCGATTAACTCCTAAAAATATGCAATGCAACAATCAATTGGCGGTTGGGGAATTGGGTTTAGTGGTCAATGTGGTTCATGTATTTGACGGAATATAAAATAAACTACATAAAGGAATATTTAATTAAATCCGGTTTAAATCACTCCAGCATTAAGTTTTTGCTAAATTTTATTACATAGTGCACCACTTCAGATAAATACCTTTCCAACGGTGTATCGTACTTGATTGTGCGACTTTTATTTTAGGAGGAGATAATCACTGGCGTATTATATATATAGATATGGCTTTTTCAAACCCCCATTCTCGTAGTAAGTTTGAATATCAAAAAATTTCCTGTTGCGTGCTAAATGACTCCGAAAATAAAATTGCCAAGGGCTGTGCTTGATATCTGTCAAAAAGATCTACCATACTGAAATCAGTAAATGACAGTTGGCTCTCCCTCTATATGCTATTGTAGGAAGGACCCGGAACACCGATGTCTTGGTCCGATCTTCACTTTTGGCAATTAAAACTTTGAAATAGTCAAGACAGGTTTGAAATACTCAGCGCCGGGATCAGAAATAGAAAAACTTCTGTCAATCGGTGCTTTGTTGGACTCCAAAGAGAGACAGGCCCTCTTTCGAAAAACGAAAGTGGCACCTTAGGAAACGTTAATATTTTAATTCCGGTCCTCCACTTCGAGTTGGGCCCGGAGTACATCTAAAATTATGGAAACGGATCCCAATCAAGTGGCTACGTGGCACTGAGAGCAGATTTTCTTTTTATAGGGTTTTTGTGGGGTGCAAATAGTTATTGTCGAAGATGTTCTCTCCGGGGGTGGCTGTCCTAGATAAGATTTTGGAGATTCGACTGAATTTGTCACGTTGGTTGCAGTTCACGGTAACTTTTTTGTTCCCATGTCATTGAAAAAGCAGACACAAAGTATGAATTTTAAAGCGATCTTATAGTGCGAGTTTTATGCCTTCGTCGGCGTTTTCTTAATCATCTTTCATTCACAATTGATGTTGTTGAATAGTTTTTCCGTATAGGAATTGTTGTTGGTTATGGACAGACTTGAACTACATACCTTCCGCTGAACAGTCGGTGATGATTACCATTGTACCACGACCACTCCCAGCGATGTTCGACTTGTTCACCATTAGATTGTCTTGAAGGAATCCCTAAATTGTAGAAGATCCCTTGTCAACATCTTGAAAAGTGTCGTTTTGATCTTTTTTCTTCATGACTACATCCTACTTTTGTCTTTTGCTTAGGCAGACAATAGTGTGGCACCTGACATCTCTGTTGAAAGTTGAATTAACGGTTCTAAGTGCATTAATGGACAACATGAGTTGTACATCGTTATGTTGCACATTCAAACGAATCCAGTAATTGTGTCAAAACTGAGCTTCGTATAACTCGACCTCGATCAAGAAAGAAATGGAATTTATCGATCTGATAGCTTGGGTTTCTCTGAAATAGAATTCTTCAGCCTGAAACCACTTATTTCCATTTCTGATTAGGAATTTCCATTTTACGATTTCACTTTATTTTATTACAATTAGTGTGGAACAAAAGTCATCGCTCTAAAGCGGTTTCTTAAAATTTAAAGTTAATGGCATTGTCATTATTAGGAACACCTAGTTCGCATAATGCGTGTTGGGAATACAAGACTTTCAGCATGATCAGGAGATCAGTTCTCTACTACATCTGTTTATCCTCCACATCACGTGGTGCAGTACGAGGGCGATCTATTTATTGTTATTTGATGCATTTTATCGCTCCACAATTGTCATTAAACCGAGTTGAAATGTTCGAATTTCGCTGCAATACATCATGGAAGTACAATATTTAATGCTTCCTGCAACCTGTTTCTCAACCACTTAATACCTCCGCGACTATAATCTCTCCCTTAAGAACAAAAACTAGAAATCCTTCTTCGTAGAAGATAAGGACGTCATTTTAAATTCATCTCCTTTTTATAAAAAAAAAAGAAGAAAAAAACGATGGGAAAAAAGTATACCCGGCCCTCAAGCGTTCTCTGACGATTCCACGTCCACAATCGCACTATCAGCTCCACCACGAGAAATCGTTAAACTTTTTCATCTCCATCCTGGGGCGGTACAAAGCTTCAAAGTTACTTTAATACATTTTCACTGCGAATAAAAGGATTGGCCACCTTAGGTGTGTAAATAAACACGTAAAGTCGAAGAAAAACTTTTACTGCAGCTGGAGTAGGACAAGGAATCGGGAGAACGGAAGACCTATAGACTTGCCACGACCTTGTCTTGCTATGCCGAGTGGTGCAAGGACGTATGCGAGTAGTTGAACTACGATTTTGTAATAACGTCATTAAAAAGTTGAAATTAGTATTTTACAAAGTGAAGATTGCATGTTGGATTGGATGCTCCAGAGATGTTGCATGATTCCAAAGTCGATTGGGTGGGATCTCCTCAGTTGTCTTAATAATACACCACCTTGACCCTGACCACTGACCGAGCCGCACGGTCATAATCGTAATTACGATTTTGCACGAAGATGCCGACATGCTATTGCTCGAGCAAACAATCTAATTCAAGTGCTATTCTCGTGAAAACTAATTTCGCTTCGAGCAATGTTCGAGAGCTCACCCCGGGGTCTGGTCCCTCTTGAACAATAAACCCATTAAGCTGTTTTTGTAGATGATGATGTTCATTAAGTGATACGGAACCTGAATACAATGAAACGAAGGCCTTCTCAAGATTCCAATTTCACTTGGCCCACTCGAAACTCACGTAAGACGATCTTGCACCTGAAAATAGGATGCAGCCATGCCCAAGTGCATCCGGCCAATTCTCAACACTGCAAACATGAGCATATCACGTCGAGTAGGGTGGTGAGAGAGTTGGAAAAGTTCTTCTGTTGCACTCGAGTCGGGGGTCTTCCGATTTCTGCTTTTCGATATTGGAAAATTAAGCAAGACCGAGTAGAAGTCTTCTCTTCAGGCATTCTTCGTAATGGACACTTGAGAGGAGCGGAAACTCATAAAAGCCAAATCGAGTTTTTTTTGTTTTTTGTTTCATTACCATCTAGCCACCACGGGCCTTGCAGAGTATCCAATGTCTGCTTGGAAACCATTTAATTATCGCTCTGCGGAAAAGTACTATAGGAAGTTTCCATCTCGTCGACCATCTCTGGTCGACCGGAGGAATTTTGGGAAATGCCCTATTTGCATCTGCCCCTTCGTCGTCGAATTAAAGCTGCTGCCTGTATACAGGTTTAGAAGCACATGCCCAGGCACTTGCTCGGGTGCACGGTCGTACGGTCACACATGTTCGTTAAATTATCTAAATCTAAATGTCATTTAGTCACACGGTTGTCGTGTGTCGTGTGTCGATGTCGCTGGCCCCTCGACAGGACATGGCTATAAATAATAGTGGGAATCAAGTCGGAGCAAATTTGTGACTACAATGGGAGCACGGGCGCAGATACACGTATTATGGCTGTACGCCAGCACGAATGAATGGGAGCTATGGAAGCGGGGTGCACCACGGCGGCACACTATGAGCTGCGAATATTGTACGCAGTCCTTGATTGTACTTTACTCGGTAGTGAGTGAGTGAATTTATCGCCTGGTCCAGGATCACGTACGTCGGACATAATCCCTTCTCCGCCACCCGTCACAATGTTAATATTAATAATTGTGAAGACGGAGTGTCGGTTGTTTGTGTTGTTCATGCAACACTCGCACCCGCGCCGGCATCACTAGCCAGGTCTGTGAGCATGCCTCCGTAGGATGAAGTCAAGTTGGCACGGATCGCAGTTCGCAGTTCGTACATGCATGCCATAAAGCATATTAACATTCATTATTCAGGTCTCAGGCATTTATGATGTGAACCCACACACATACACATTCGACTAACGCATACGTCTGGAGCATCATCGTTGGCAAGTGGCATCTGGTAGAACATTCACATCATTCGCAGGACGAAAAGCCCTCATCATACATTCGCCCACATCCTGACGGATGCTGGGTGGTGGAAGCAATGAGCGATGGAATGCGGTACACTGAACACACTGCCCTTATTTCTGGAGTCTTTGGTTTGTCTTTGGCTTTTCGGGCGGGATGTGTGCGACGTTCGTTGGAGATTTAATCGAGTTAATTTGGATAAATGTACAAGTTGTGGCGGACTGGTGCTGGAGTGTGCTCTGGTAATGGTGTCAACGTACCAACAGGTTATCCGTATGAGTTTATGCTTTAAGTATTCCTTTGGCATGTGACGTTTCGCGAAGTGCGAATGGTTGTAATTAAATTGCGAAAAATCGCGGCCTTGAAGTTGGACGCGGCGAGAGTTCAGTGCTGTAGGTCCTCCGCCAGCACATACTTTGGAAAAAGGTTAAGCAGCACTTATCCCGGCTTAAGAAACTGGTTTAGTGTGGCGGCGTTACAGGAGGCGTTCGTCAAGAAAACAAGCACCAATAGTTAAGTGAGAGAGTATTTAATGCTTATGTACTCTTTTGTGGATTTTTCAATTAACGAAAGCCTAGCAAGACCTTGCGGCTTGTGTACAGTTCAGCTGTTCTGTTTCTTGTTTTAATACTGCCACTCATGGTCTTGAGAAGTAGGTACCACTTTTACCACAGATCACGCTTATCCAAGCCCGCACGATTTTCTTTTTGACAATGTGAATGCTTTTCTGACTTCTTAGAAAAATACAGATTTTCACCACTTCTGGGTTTTTCAATAAGGACATAACAATTTTGTATCTGAATAAAACACAGAATAATTGAGGTATTGGATTAAAATTGATTCCAAATACAGTATGTATGCTATGTTAAAGTATAGAATTCGATCTAATCCATATGCCCACCATGAGCACGTTTGCACAGCCATCGAATTTTTAGAGACAGCTTTCAACTACTCTTTCACACATATGTTGCTCCCGCAACATTGGCAGCCTGTTGGCACACACCAAAGGCGAAACTTCATAAAAAAAATCCAACGCTGAAGCTGATTTTTCGATGAAATTCAGGATTTTCTTTAAATGATTGCAGGATCTAATCGAAATAGTTTCGTCATTTCTACCGGTTAAGGAGCTTCAGTTCTTGAGTTAACTGGAATGTAAGAATGTTGGCCAAGATCGTTGCTAAAAAAATTACGAGCGGAATGGGATCGATTGATTTGGATAATTTTGAACAGAAGCATTTATAACTGCGATATTCTTAGTACATCAAACAGAGCCTTGTCTCACTAGCACAAGAACACTTAACAGGGAATATTATGACTCCAATTTATCCACTTTAGTATGCACAGAAAGGATTATTATGACCAAAAATTGGAGTAATCATCCTTAAAGTTGTGACCACCTACTCGGGATTTCGGTAATAATTTTTAGTAATTTCTAAACGTTGGTCGTTCTGATTTCTACAGATCATGAAAGTAGTATGAAACTGTTCTGCTGAACCTTGCAGATACCGAAAGTGTCGCTTTCAATCTTCCGTACTTGAAATGGGCTAAATCCGCGGATGAGAATCGTCACCACTAACAAATCGTCTGGTAAGGAAATAATTTACATAGATCGTTTCGCCGACTCTGGTCTCCTCCAATTCAACAACATCACCTGACCGGATCTTCCCATCATATGGCGAAAGCATCATTACACCTTTTTACCTTGTATCCGCGCAATTATTGGGAACACGTTCATTCGAAAATCACTTGAAAATTCCAGCCTCCAAGAATACGTTTTGTTTCAATTTCCGAAAAACAGACTTCGCCAAACTAATTTACCTGCGCAGCAATATTAACTTAAATTTTCTCTTAAGCCCTTACATGCAACGTTTGCTTAGATGGTAGTCTCGACCAATTCTACTCCAAAGACATCAGTTGCCTTATCCCATCTTTCTCATATTCGCTAAAAAAGAACTGCAATATATCTCCACCAAGGAATTATGCACCCTGCGTAACAAATGAATCCCACTCTTCCTACATGCCTGCAGTCTTATGCGAAATTCGCACATTTTTGCGGATCCCTCTACCTCTGATACCTAATGCAATCCTCTTTTATCACCGATCCCGAGAGCTTCAATCATTTTATAAATTCAGCTTATAATTATCCCTCTACTTTTAATCTTCTCTACATTTTCCAATGATCCGAAAATAGTTGCCAAATTGTTTGCCCATTTCTTCAGTCAATCTTTCACTCAACGCCTTATTTTAAAGTCCCAATTCTCAACTTTGAAAAAAAATGCTTATATCATTCCAATCTACAAAAAAAAAAAAAAACAAGGCTAAAGAGTTAGGTGTCCCACTATCGCCGTAGAGCTAAATTAACTAATTTACTTGCATCCCTTAACTCTTTGAGAGATCATCTACAAGTCTATCTTCTCCCCAAATCAACATGGATTCGACCTTACCTAAGTTTGTCTCACAATCGAAGACTCGGTACAATGTTATTTTGAGATCTTCTATTTCTGATTAAATTATTGCCGTCCCCGGAGTCCCCCTAGGCAGCCACCTCGGTCCAATAATATTTATTCGAACAATTAATGATATCAATGATGTTATCAATAACCCTTATAAACCACGCTGATGATATTAAATCCTCCAGACATGTGTCTCCCCTGCTGACTCGTGCTCTCCCTAATCCGACCTAAATAGGTTCACTATGTTGTGCCAAAACAACTCGTGCTCAATGTAAGCATATGTCAAAATATCACTTAAAAACTAACTGTGAGCGCATAGGTGTTATCTATAAACGAGAACCTTGGCCTCCACAACGAAAACATTATCAAAGTATATGAACGTGTTCCCACATTCGGCTTTGTGAAAATCTGGTCCAAGGAGTACTCAAATCTTTACGTCATGAAATCCTTATAAACCATCTTCGTAAGGCCTCTTCTCCAATAAACTTGTCAAGTCTAGCCCTCTTCTTACGGTAGTCACATTGCGCGCATTAAGGCCGTTCACGAAGGTTTATTTGTTTTGTCTTAGGTCTTCCCTATAATTGACCGCCTTATAAGGATCGCTTACAACTAATTAATCTGCAACCCTAAGAAGAACGACGCAAAGTCGCAGACAAACTCGTACTTTTTATCCATGACTTGCTAATGGCTGCCCCATAAACGTACCAACTCCCATCGAATGAATCATGAGTCAATGTCCAGAATTTCCGTTCGTTTCGACCTACACCTCACCAAACTACATACATATATCTTAGAAATGTCCTCAAGGCCGTCATCCGCCCTGTCCTTAATCTCTTCCTTCCTATTTTCCTAATAGACATTGCGGTTTCGTAGTATTGCGCTGCGATCATTGAGTTTCACGGGAAATGTTAATCCATCTGGAATTGGCGCATTTAATGCGAGGCAAGGAAATAAACCAGTACCTTCGAAACAGCTCTTAGTTCAGTATAATATAGCGTGAGCTCTAATCTTCTTTTTTCTTAGAATGCCTTGTAGATTTTTCGGTTGCTCAACAAATAGAATGATGTGGAATCAGACGCATTTAATAACTGGGTATTGTACACGAAATCTGTGCCTTCTTAACTAAGTTTATTTCATAAGAGTTGCTGCGACTCCACCGATTATGATCTTTTTGACATATGACTATGTACGGCCAGTTGGCGCATACCTCCCCGCATGGGCTATTGATATCAACTTCGATCTCGTATTCACATGCTTTAATATTTTTATTCGCATTTAATATTTTTGACTGAAACTTAAGTTTCGTGAACTATTGCATCATAGGTCCCCGTCCACACGTGGGTTGCACTCGTAAATGTTCAACAAAATACTTAGCATAGAACACCATTACTGATTGATATTCGACTATAGTTTTTAATTTTTTTTTTCGACATTTTCTTGTTTTCAAGCCAAGCAAGTATCATCAGATTTGATTCAAGCTTAAGGCACATTTCAAATAACATCTTTTCGTTTCCATTAATGTTTTTGTTGTTTCTTCGAGTTAATCGATGAATAACTTCACGTATTCGAGCTCAATGATTTTACTTTCGGATTAGCCCGATTGGCGTTTACCTCCAGAGTCCACAAAAATAATGTCCATGACCTTTTTGATCGATGGTGCATCTTCGTGCATCATCAGGCGCATCATCAATTTTCGAATTATTTTTTATTTCCATCGAATATTGATGGATCTTCAAATTTTCCTAATTATTTTTAAATTTTCTTAATCTTTTCTGTATTCAGACCTCAATTGTACACCCAGCCGACAGCGGTGAAGTGATTCTTAATTACAGAAAATAGAATCTAGAAGTTGAATTAATCACCAGCTTAGACGATAATTATTATTTCTCGATTGATGGTGTTACGTTTGCATTTGTGTATCGCACCGTATTACTCGAGGATTGGGCTTAATGCCATCGTTTGGTTTTTTTAATTGCTTATTATTTGGACATTGGCAACACTTTTTTAAGTATCATATCAGTGGTGCGAAATGAATCGATTTATAATTTAATGCGTGAATTTTTTCAAATTTAATTTGAAAATCGTATGAAGTGCCCAAATGGAATCCGCCGCATGTTCTTAAAATTTGGAGCTTTACGAGTTGTGTTCAATAAATAAGGTAACTTTATGTATTTCGCCGATTGAGTACATGTTCCTTATATGTATATGTATGTTGACATTATCCGCCATTTTACAATAGATATTCAGTTTATTTTTCACAGATATAAAGGCTAGGCTTAGTATGTTTGGCGATTCTTTGCCATTGAAAAAATGGTTCAAACAATCTGTACGGTATCAAATGTTGTGTGAAAAATAAAATTATAAAAGTGCTTCAATGTACTTGAAACCGCATTTAGTGACTCTACGCTGTGCAAAAAATCTACCAAGTACAAGCTCTTCACAGAGGGACGAGAAGGTGCTAGTTACGATGCCTGCTCTGGATGCCCCAGGGCGTCAAAAACGGAAGAAAGAATTAAAGCAGTGAAGAAAATTGATATGGAAAATCGTCGAATTATTTTCAGAGAAGTTGCTAAGAATATTGTCATATCATCATCATATATTCTGAGCATGAAACATGCTTCAGCGAAGTTTGTTCCGAAATTGCTAAATTTTGATCAAAAGAAGCGTCGCATGAACATCGTTCACTAGCTGTTGAATGACGTGAATGAAGATCCAGATTTGCTGGAAAGGGTTATCACTGGTGACGAAACAAGGGCACATCGTTATAAATGTCCATACCAAAGCCTAATCGTCCCAATGGAATCGACTTGAAGCGCCAAGACCGAAAAAAGCACACCAAGTTCGGTCATGTGAAATGTGAAAGTCTTGCTCTCTATTTTGTTCGATTACAACGACGTGGTTCAGCATGAGTTCTTATCGATGATCATACGGTCAATAAGGAATATTAAGTTGAAGTTATGCACCGTTTGCGTGAACCAAGAAGAAGAAAACGTTCAGTTTTGTGGGAAAGCAAATTATGTATGTTGCATCTTGATAGTGCACTTACCCACTTATCGTTGCTTGTGCGCAATTTTTGTTGTCGAAAACCATAGCGTAATCATGCCTTAGCTATTAGTATTCGCTGGATTCTGTCCTCTGACTTTTCTCTGCTGCCAAAACTGAAAAGACTTGTGGAAGGATGTAGATTTGCCACAATGGAAGAGATAAAGACCGCATCGATCAAGTAAATTACAAAAGGCGCGTATCAAAAAGGCTTTGAGGATTGAAAAAACATGTATTATATCTGAGGGGGATTACTAGACTGTGTACAAAATGGATATTAATGAATACATAAACACTTATTGAGAAAAATAAAGTCACCTTATTTTTTGAGCAATATCGGGAAAATGGTTGTAAGTATTGTTCGTCACTTTTGTCTTTTTTTTAACATTCTTTCTCGCACCTTATGAATTTCATGTTGAAATGTCGTCACATCTTTAAAGACGATCCACGAATCGACTTTCTTGCAACGTGCAACGATCGGAGCATATAGTAGTCGAAAGGGGAGATGTCTGGAGAACAAGGCGAATATGTTGTCTAGTATTTCAGTGTTTCTAGGTGGCATTGTGCTGAAAAATCATTTTGTCGTGTTCTTGTTCGTGCTGTGGCTCTTCTTAAGGCTGAGCTCAAAGGCATTAGTTATGTTCGGAGGCGATCTTCTGTGATATATTACTAGAAATACAGCCTGACCGTCGATTAATTTCTCCTTGGCTTAGCGGTCGATGTTGATACAAGACCACGGCGCTTCCACAATTTCGTCTTTCGGCTTCAACTCGTATGGCATCCAATTTCCTTGTTTTGGGACCATTTTCATGACTTTCTGAAGGTGGGAAATTGTTTAATTAGTTGCGACCGATGGTCGTGTTTGCCATGGCCTTGATCCTGTAATGTCAGCAGTTTTACGCCTTCTCTCCGGAAATTACGCTTATTTTGCTCGAACGGCGACATTTTCACGCATCAAAAAATATATGACTCTGGCGAAAATAATGATGTCCAGGCTGTGCACATGACGTTTCTGATTTGATATATCTGACCCGCATGAATCGCTAGCGCCATCTATCAAAAATTCGCGAATTCCACTTCCTACACCTTATTACAACCTATTTCAGGTCTCGAGTTTATTCTTTGGCATTTGAGATCTTGTTATTTTTACAGGTATTGTAGTATAGGACGTTTTTTTGTCATAAGTAGAAAGATCACGTCTTGATTCAATATCATAAATAAGCACATACTTGACATTGATTCTCATCACTTTTCTACATCCTTCTACATACTTCGTTTGCTACCACTTAAGGTCGAAGGGTCCTGCTTTGACAATTACCGGACATCAGGAATTTTAACTCCTTACAAGTCATTCATCAGATTTAACCAGCGTTTTCTCTAAGTCGCACAATAGAACACAAGAAACATGCAGAAGCTGTACGAGGCGACCAGTTTCATGTTAGCTTAAGGAAATTTGTTGCACATGCAATGACCTAAATCATCGCTCACTCCTTTATGCCAACCCACTTCTTTACCTCATTTCCCCTGAACAACAGCTTCAATGAGCATCATCCATCTTCGTAGCACTCGCCCACTCCGTCCCATCGCACCACCACACCATGAGCGCCTGCATACACTTCTGATTATGTATTTAATTCCTGTTCCATTTGATTTGATAGCCAGTATTTGCATTTCAAAATTCAATTACCCAATCGATTTGCACAAATTGCCGTTTCATCCCCAAACCTATCGTCTCCCTTGGAGCGTAGGGCATTTATGTAGGCAAGCACCATGGCATGATGTATGGCACAAAAATGGACCTATCTTGTCGTCTGCATTGGGCTTCGATTTTAAGGCCTAATTATTTTCGAATGAATACTCACTACCTGTCATGGGTGTACATAGTCAGTTCATGTGCAGATGTTGCAGAATGTTTCCAAGAACGGTTGCTACCTAGCATGTGAATATGAGAAATCGATACGATATATCCCGGACACTTGATCCAAAAACCAAAGTGGAACATTTAATAATGAGCCACTTTCACCTCATAAAAGCTGATAGGAGAGATGCCAACCATACACCTACTCGAACAGCTTCAAGGCATCTTTATTCCGCCCTGGTAACTAAATATGCCAAAGTTTCACTATCAAGTGTCGGCATCAACTTCCAAAGTTTAATGTTTTCGATGCAGAACTCATTCTTCTTCCTCATACTTAATCGAGGCTTCAAGGGTGGGTATGGCTGTCTCGACTCACGGTTCGATTCATAATTAGTGCACGATTAGCGCGATGTTTTATTGACTTTCAATATCAAGTTGCATCAGCCGACCCTGTTTAATGTGAGCTGTGAAACGTGACCGAAATGTGACTTTTACAAAATGTCTAAAAATATTCGCGAGATAAACAGATGTTTGATTTCGGCGGAGATTTATTAGATAAACAAGGAGGTGTGGAGCGCTTTTTAAACAGAAGGCCACTCATAAATTTTGGTTTATTGTGCATGTGACGATCTAGATGGTTGGCCGACGTCTTTGTCACGTAGCAACAGACGAATATAAAGGAATGCTCTCAGCATTATTTGGTGAGTGGCATTTAAATCTTTGAAATTTTATTTTTATGATCATACGATTCGTGTATACTGAACTGTGGAAATATTTGGGAGAAATATTGAGGTCAGCATCGTTTTCCTGTATTGCGCAATACTTTAGGGTGACATATTTCGGTAAATATTTGGGATTGTGATCTATTCTCCAAAAACCGCCACGAAACGTGTCATCCTTATACGAATATATTAATTTGTATTCCCATTTTATTATTTTCCAATTTCAAATTAACATTGGTCAAGGACTTCTTTCAGTAGATGGACTCAAAACTTTGTTCCGCACTATTCTTACAGCGGCCTCTACGGCCATACAATACAGAGATAGGTGTAAATTCAAATATTCAAAATATTTGTTTCAGGATTTATTGTTACACACACACATTTATTGTCAAAATCAAATTATTTTTAACTTGTTGACACCTTAGCCAGTCTTAGACAAGAAAACCTGATGATTTTCTAGACGAACTCGAGTGTCTTTTGTATATATAGGTAGCTTAGAATCGTAAATGTCGAAATCTCCCCTAACAACTTCAGCTTATGCAGGTTGTTTTCTCGGTTAATTTGCATTTAGGAGGCTAAATGTTTAAGATCATCAAAAACATTGAGCTACATTGTCCTTGAACAACTTACAATTGAACCTGGTTTTATAGTAATTCTTTGAATATTAAAGGTTCCAGCCCAAGTGCTCGTAGAAATAATAACTTCCCATTAAGGACATGTAAATTTTCTTTCCAGTCATGTATGGGCTTAAAGTTTATGATATTCTTGATCAGACTGAGCATAATGTCGTTCCTTCCAGCGTTGGTTCAAATTTATTTTTAGGACATTTTCGCCGTAAGTCGAATGTAGTCAACGCCTGGACTGTCGGCTAACATCAGGGCCTCTTAGGAGCTAGTGGTTGGTTTTAAGACAGAGTTGCTTAAGCTTACACCGGTCTCTATGATAAAATATGCTGCTGCAAATAGAACTCACGGAATCAGCTTCTTATTATTATTGACGGCTACCTAGAGTTTGAAGTTTCGTACCTCATTGACTCCCTGTCATGATTGTATTCCTTCCATGTTTCGCTGTTTAATTCCATCTCCTCCTTGTCCATCCTTATATTTTCCTCCAATCTACGTTTATTCCTTTCAATATTTTTTTTAGCTTTCCGTCCACTGTCCAGTCGTTCTAAGTGACCAACCTATCAGTCCTTGCGATTTTATTATAAGGACAGTTCTCGGGGCTGAATAAAGTTCATCGAGTTCTTGTTGATGTACTTCCTCCAATCACCTGTTTCTGCACCATCGATCCCGCTTAAGATCTTGTTTTTAAAGGCCCGAAATCTATTTTCCTCCTCCCTAGTTCGAGACCAAACTTTACATGCGTAAAGCCTCATTGGCATTATTCTGATTTAATAAATATAATAATATAAATAGATCCAAGTCGGTAACCAAATAATAGGATTTCTTTTCTAATTATAAGACTTTTTGTGTTTTTCTCAACTATTTCCTCACTATCTTCCATATGGTCCTGTTTGTCAGTGTACGTCAGTGCGGATGTGATTCCACTAAGGATTTTCCCCTTATCATTTCCCTGAAAGCATGTGGTCTAGCACCAAATTAAGGAAAAGCGGTGACAAATTGTTTCGGGATTCCCAAGCTTATCATGACATGATATATTTTCTATCAACTTATAGAGTCATACATACGTCTAATTAAAATTTACAATGTTTCCTTAGTATATAGCATTCTCCAGCTTAGAATAGTGTAAATCAGGTCAATTGTCGAGCGATTCTTCCTGATGCCACACGCGTATTTCCGTTATTTCCTCCGCTTATACTGATATCATACTTTAAGAAAATATTTGACAACACTTTGTAGTCAAGTATTTACCAGTGATAATTCTCGGTAATTGTTGCATTGTTCGGTCACCTTTTCTAAATACGGTATTGATGAAAAAGCTTTACCATTCGCCCGCGATAGTTTCATCGGCCTATAAAGCCCATATAACTTCTTTGTTACTCGTATTTCATCTCCAGCATATTTTATTCATTTCAACGGTTTAGTTCGATTCATGCAGCCTTGTATTCTTAAGTCGGTTCTTTTCTTACTACCTCGGTAACCATTTTCACCTCAATTCCTGCTATCTGGATAACGTTGTTATACATACTACGTTTGTAAATATTCAGTTGACGCAAAAAATAGCTTTGCAAGACAGCGAGAGGAAAAAAAAACATTTATTGAGTGAACAAGAAGACTTTATAGACATCGTGGGTAGTTTTTGCAGTTAGTTTTGTATTGAAAAAATGTGAAAAAAGTGTAAATACAAGCTTAGTGCCTATTGTGATTGTGTTGTCTTTGATATTAGACAATCATCCTCTTTACCTATATTTTAATTTTAAGTTTCGTAAGGGGAAACACCCCCATTTATAGAGCTTAATTCAAGCAAAACTTGATCCAACTTAATAACTAAGGAGAACAGGTGAGGGGAGCGCGATCCTTAGAAACTAAGATTGGAAGGAGGGGAGACTATTGAGAAGACGGAGTTTTAGGCATGAGGTGGTGAGGCTGAAATCGAGGTTAATATTCGAGCTAACACTTGCCAGCATACGGTAAATAGGTTGGATAGATAGAAGAGACGAGGATTGCATGTATTACGTGGGTTAGTGTCAGTAATGGAGTTATAAAGGGTGACGCAGTCAGGATGTCAAATACCCTTCTTCTTTCCTCCAATGTATTCAAATTGATTAGTTTAAGGCGGTCTGGATAGGGCGGTAAGGACAAAGGATCTTTCCAGGGCAGACCTCAAAGAGCGACGTTGAATGCTCTCGAATCGAGAAATGTGGGTTTGTTGACAAGGGGACCACACTTGAGATGCGTATTCAAGAAGGGGACGAACAAAGGTAATGTAGAGGGATCGAGTCACGTAGGGATTGGAGAATTCTTTAGACCATCTCTTCTCGAAATCGAGGGCTAAGTTGGCTTTAAGAATTATATCGTCGATACATGCTCGAAAATTGAGCTCTTGGTCGCATAGTATGGAAAGATCACGGATAACCTAAACGGTGGGGATGGGCTGATTATTTAGGAAGTATAGACGAGGAGGAGGTTTGATTCGTTTACGTGAAAAGGTGATTGATTGGCTTTTGGAAATGTTAAGCTCCAAGCAATTTTTGGAGCACCAGACGGAAAAGCTGCTGGGAACCAATATAATAAGGGAAGAATCTTGCTGCGAGGAAATGCTCTTGACGAACTTGGTGTCGTCGGCGGACAAATAAGAAGATATCTACTTCAACGCAGTGGGTTCAAAGCTAAGGGAAGACAGTATGAAGAGTATAAGTTTGTGGGAGATTTTATCGAAGGTTTCACAGACATCAGTGTAAATGACGTCGACCTCACCCCATTCTCTAATGCTGAGAGGGTAGGACACAAATACAAGGTTTGTGGTTGTAGACCTGCATTTGAGGAAGCCATGTTGCTTAGAGGAGATGAGAGATTTGCAGTGGAAACTTAGAGTGTCATACAAGATATTTCAATAAGTTTGGGTATGTGTGACAGTTTGGCGATGGGGCGGCAGTTGTTAACTTCATTCTTCGGAGCTTTTGTGTAAACATGAGTTATAAGAGGGGTTCTCCATATTTAGGAAAATTCTCCAAGGGACAGGGATGAGTTGAATATTTTTGAGAGCGGGTCAGAAAGAATGGAGGAACATTTGTAATAATATGGCAAGGAGATCATCGGGCCCAGGAGTGAATTCATCAGTAAGTTGATTCAATTGATTTTAGATGATATGGGGGTCAATAGTAAGTTGGGGAATTGGTCCAAGGGAACAGTTTGGTAAGTAGTCGAAATAAGTAGTGTCCGGTTCAAAAGAAATATTATTTGAAAAAGTTTGCGATAGTTTTGGGATCATTCGAGGTTTCGCCATTGAAGGAGAGTGAAGTTGGATAGCCATCAGATTTCCTTTTCTAGTTGACAAACTGAAAGAAGGACTTAGGATCGTTTATAAAATTGGCTTGCCTTTCGTATTTGTAGAGGTGTTCGTAGAGACAGTTTTGATAGGCTGTCAAAATTGACGGGGGCGTCATTGAGATATTCATTCATTAGGTTGAAATTTGCTTTGTGGAAGTGGTAAAATTTAAGTGCTGAAGGGGAAGTGTTCAGTGGTGGAGAGTCGTAAAAAAATGAGAGAGGAAAGGGAGGTTAGTTGTTGTCGATGGGGAGGGGGGGGGGGGTTTATAGAAGAACTCGTGATACTTAATAAAGAGGCTCTTGAGACTGGCAAAGTCAGTAGGAAGACCTTCCTGTTGAATGGAGACTATTACGCTAGTGGTAGTGTTACCTTTATACAAACCGAGTCTGGTTTGTCATGGAGATAACTCCCCAAAAAGAGACGAATGTTTTCATACGTCTTTTTATTCCTTAGACGAGAGGGAGCTTAGCGACATTCAGTGTGGTTACTAACTCGCTGGGTAATTTTGACCTGAGGGGGCAGAAGGGGATAGTTTGAAGTTTAGGTTGCTTATCACAAATGTTAGGCTTATTTTTAGGTTTCTTCTATTCTGTTTTATTGAGTGGCTTGGGATATCGTTTTTTCGTTGCACTTGGTGAAAGGACGGCCGTCGGGGCTTAGGAATAACAACTCGTATTTTGGTGATATGGACAGCTTCCTTTTGATCGATCTGGAATATTGAAGCGACTCATCGTTCATCCCTCGAACTGTGAAACACTTCGGAGACACTCCGATTTTCATTCTTGCAAGAATTTGCAATCAATTTTGTGAGAATAATCGCCGTAATCTATATTTATAAATACGTATAAAGGTATAAATCGGATGGTATTTCATACCGAAGAAGCAGGTGTGTGAGTGATACTTATCTACCCAAGCAACCATTTCCCAAGTTTTGTCTCGAGACGTGTTGGTTTTTTTTGTTTAGTTTTAAATTCATTTTCATTTGATATTGTTTAGAAAAAAAACTTATCCCAGAAAGAAATGCTTAGGACTAGCTTAAATGACATAACTAATTTAAAATGCCTTATTGGCACCATACAAACTAAATTAAGCAAACAGAGAAGATCATTTTACGACAATTTCACTACAGTTTTTTTTCGATATGAAAATATTGCTTATGATAATATACCCTTTCATTGCAAGCTCATCTTTTCCTTAAGTCAATATGGGTTCCTAAAAGGTCGATTCATAACCAGTAACCTGATTGAGTTATTCTAACGAACTTGGTGTGCACTTAAGGATAGCAAAGAAGTTTCCACAGACTTCAGTAAGGCCTTCGATAAAATCTCGCATCGTTTTATACCTTTATGGCGTTTGTGCAATGAAATTTCTGATCCAATTGATACCATCTTGGGAGTGCTCTAAATCAGCCACATCGGCCCACTGATATTATCCTATCAAAAAGTCTCATCTTTTCATATACCCTGATGATATGAAAATCTCCAGACATATGTACATATATCTTTTCCTGCTCCCTCCCATCCGACCTAATAGGTTCACTATTTGATTACAAAAGAAAAAAAAAACTACTTGTGATCGATGTTAGCAATCTATAATTTACTCCACTACCTCGCAGAACCTACGTTATGTGATGATGTTGTTCCCGCTCTCCACTTTTTGATTGACTTAGACAACGTTATCAAACGTGCTAATTACGGTCTCGGAGTTGATTCCTTGATTTGGCCGATTCGTTACGATACGATACTCTTATAGACTACCCTGGTTAGAACCCTTCTTTAATATGCTAGTCAAGTCTAGTCTCCCTCGTACGGTTAATTGAGGTCGTTAAACGTCGTTTTACCCATCCCTGTCTTCCTGGGGTTGACACCTATATTCTACCGCCTTAAAAGGATCGCTTAAAGCAACCCCTAGAAGAATGACGTAAGTCGCAGACACATTCTTTATCCAGGACCTACTCTTTATGCAAGACGTACTTATCGGTAAGGTTCTTTTCAAATGATTTCGCTCAATACCGCTTCCCGAATCCTTTGATCTGCCCCCTATACCGTATCAATTCCCATCGAGCGAGCTACAGTAGAAATATCCTCTACCGCCGCCATTCACATTCATCTTGATCTTTTTTTCGGTTCGGGTTCGTGCAGGTTCAAGAGTGTACGTTCTTATGGTGTTTGTCACACAACCTGGACGGGGTGCAGATGGTTTTTGTCGCAGATGTTCGTTCACTACTCTCCGGGGGTGGTTGTCCTAGATAGGATGTGAGAGACTGAATTTGCGTTGGTTGTAGTTCACAGTAACTGTTTTGTTTCCATGCCATTAAGGTGTTATATTGGAAATGCACAAACAGAGTATGAATTTTGAAGTGATCTTATGCTGCGAGTGTTATGCCCTCGTCAGCATTTTTTGATCATCAACTGATGTTGTTGCACAGATTTTCCGTATAGGAATTGTTTTTGACTACGGCCAGACTTGAACTACAGACCTTCCGCTGAACAGTCGGTGATGATTACCATCGCACCACGCCCACCCCTTTAAAATCTATTTCAAGTTAAGATAGTTAAAGTTATTTGTTTCTTTGTTAAGGCTTGCATATAAAATAAAATAACCCTGCGAGGCATCATTTAAATGGTAATAGCAAACCACCAAGTCGAACTTTTTGCAAAATGTATCAAATATTGACCAGGCAATTACGCGTAAAATAGAATCGGTCTTGAGTCGATATCGTTTCTTGCTCATATGCTTTGCGAGACGAAAGAAAGCTCATGAAGGCACACACGCACACACGTTATCTCTCTGAAAACGACAGGTTCGACTGAGAAGTTAACTCGGGCATGTGAAGGGCCGAATAACTAGCGCCTGTGCTCAGAATCCTCAGTCAAATATAAACGTACCCAAACGCTAGCCTTGTTTGCATTAATATCATTTGGTCAACAATACTTGCGTTCATATGAAATAAAGCAAAGTTACAAGTTGTCATATGAAGCATTCCAAAACAAGCGTTTATTATGTAAAGACCTCTTTAATCTTTCTTCAAGGTCTTAATCTTGACTTGTCAAAGCAGTCGTAAATGTAAACATTTCTCAATTCACTTGGTCAATAGCATTAAACAAATACACGAGTATGTTCGGCTCAATACACCGCACACACATTCACGTCGAGTTGACCTCATTAGTGCTCTCCAGAGGCTGACCTTCAAACCGTTCCATCAGTATAGATAAAAATTCATTTCAATTTGCTGCTGGTAAGCCGGTGTCCGCCCCACCACGCGACTCGGTAAGACAACCATCTCACCGTTGGGTATTACTCAATCCGTCACACTCCACGAGGCATTGGCCTCTGTTATCACAACGATCCAGACAGTAGTATCTAGATACAGGTGTTAATTCAATTGAATTTCATTTCATAATTCCGACCTTTTTTCCCCCAATCCAGCCTCTTTTGTTTTGCTCTTTGATGACAAAAAAGATTGAAAAAGAAGAAGTATCTGAGAGATTGAAAATAAAAAAGATTAAATTGAAATTTGTGCGCCGCAGTTTGTTGATGAATTCACGTTTCCAATCTGATTTTGTTTTGCAGGCATACTTGCGCCGTGATGTCTTTGAAGTTGTACATGCTTCTGCTGCTGGTGATATCGGTTACATCGTATGGCGCCGACACTGACCATCGCGACGATACTGTTGTGAAGAGCCGAACGAAACGCGGGGCCTTTTGGGATTTTTTCCAAAAAGTTGTGACAACGGGAAATTTGGTTCTTGACGTGAGTACCCCTATATATGTACTATGTATCCGAATCAATTGTGAAATTTCGTATCTCGTCCATGTCCTGCAGCAATACAACGACACAAAGGTGACATTGGATGAGATCTATGACCTGGTATCAGATAGTTTCTCGGATGGGAAACCTACGAAGCGACCACGTACGACGACGACGACCAGTACACCGAGCTCGGTAAGTACAGGGGTTGCTTTTGCTTTTGCGCTTCCGGCAATCCATCTTGGACGAATTGCTTATATCCATAACTCATTCGACAGGACAACGAGATAGATGACGACAACTCGACGATGTCGACATCGACGACGACCGAAAAGTACCGAATCACACGTTACGAACTGGGCAGAATAATCGGCCGTAATTTGCGTGGCCTCAAGCGACTGTATAATATTGAGATTAACGATGCACTTAACGTAAGAACTTCTACTCCTCGGGTAGATGTGGATTGTGTTTGGATTTCGATTTAATTCCGTTTGGTATCCTTCACAGCAAAGCCACTATAATATAGCAGAGTACCAGCGTCAGGCGAAAGTGGCCTTTTCGAATAGTGTAATTGCAGACAAGAAAGGCATCGTGACGGTTACGACGACAACTACGAATTCATCATCAACGACGACGGCCAGCAACTCAACTCGATCATAGTATGAAGGATAACTTGAAGGGTGGGGACCCATGGCTGAATCGTAGCATGTGTATAGCCAATACTGATAGTCGTAGTTCGTCTGTGATATGTCGTCGTGGGATTTTGTGGAGCAGTTTACACATGAAAAGGATTTCGAGTGCAACGTTAAGGGAAGTTTTTGATTTCAATGTGCCTGAGTTGCCTCGAATATGTCGCGTGAATGATTAGTGCGACGAGACAAGACGCAACTCACATAGTCCTATTTATTTTAGATTCTAGTTTAAATATGTAGCAATAAACGGTTGTTGTAGGTTACACCTTATGTGATTTAAGTAAAGGGTCCGCCATCTAACTTTTTTTTTCAAGTAGTGTTTATTTCGTGAATGGTAACACTTAGCTCATGTCTGATTTGACAGATAATTAGTTTTATCCTTCCGCTGAACGAATATGGTTGTGTATACGCTTGAACAACGCTGGGAAATATTGCGACATTACTTTGAAAATCATGGTAATGTTGCAGAATGTGTGCGAAAATTGCGTACGGATTTTGGAAGAAGAGAAGCACCGTCAGCTCCGTATGTTCGTTATCTTGTGAAAAAAGTGAAAGAAACTGGCATCCTCATCGATAAACCAAAGCGTGAAAAGCCAAAAACAGTGCGTACACCCGAGAATATTGCTGCTGCGGCAGAAAGTGTGCGTGAAGCGCCATCAACATCAATTCACCGTCGTTCTCAACAATTGAACATTTCGGAGACATCATTGAGACGAATCAGATGAAGCTCATTTTGATCTTGGCGGGTATGTAAACAAGCAAAATTGTCGCATTTGGAGCACAGAAAACCCGCACGCATACATTGAAAAGCCGGTGCACCCAAAACGAGCCACTGTTTGGTGCGGATTTTGGTCCAGAGGCATAATTGGGCCATTTTTCTTCGAAAATGACCAAGGAGTGGCCGTTACAGTCAATGGCGATCATTATCGGGCCATGTTGAACGAATTTTTGTTCACAAAAATTTAAGAGGAGGATATTGGCAACATTTGGTTTCAACAGGACGGCGCTACGTGCCACACAGCCGAAGCTACACTCGATGTTTTGCGCCCTGTTTTTGAAGATCGCATTATCAGCCGCAGGACCGATCGTGTAGGCTACTGCATGGCCAGCCGAGGCAGCCATTTGAATGAAATTATTTTCCATTATTAACCGGAAGGATTGTACTTTCAAATAAAAAAAGAAATTTGAGAAAATATTCAGTAGTTTTTTTTATAGCATTTTCAAAAAAAAAAAAATTATTTGGCGGACCCTATATATGGAAAACAAATTCTCTTTCAATACGTAAGAGTCGGTTATGAGGTCGATATTCGTGTTAGGGCAATCTGAATCTTCATCGAGACCAATGTCCCATAAGGGTCGACAATGCAGTGCATTGGCCTTAATCTTTTTAGCGTCACAACATAATTTTTTTCGATACTTCTCTTTCGTCGCCCTTGGTAAGTTGTAAAAAAATCCATTTGTAATCCAGTAATCTTCGGCGTTTTAACTGATTTTACCCTTGACACGCTAAGGTCATAACACTAGTATAAAGTAAAGGATAGAAAGTTTTTCCTGTCTACTACATATCACCCTTTAATGTAGATCGCGAAAGTTGTATTCTTTGTTTCCATAAACATCTTTAATCTATTAGGAATACGGAAAGAGGGCTGACTTGAAACAGCCAAGACATGGATTTCAACTTAATTTCATGTCGATACTGCAATTGCAATCGTTGATTAAGGAACTAGCACAAGCCTTCTACTTTTTTCAGGTACTTTCCCATTTCAATATAATTTTGCTAAGCTGCCTGTTCCGTTTGACTATTTTCGAGTTCTACACAGAAATTCTTGTAGTCCTTATCTCAAAAGGAGGCTTCGAATAAGCCAAAAATTTCCGTCTCATCAATTTCCATCATTTTATCGTATGGAACTCCTAAGAAATAATTCCCCTGCCTACTCATAACAAGCCTAACTCAGGAAAAATATCACGCGCATAGTATAATCTAAACTAGTTGGCAAGCAAGGGAATACTCGTACAGGGTTATCCTAGTACAAGAGCTCTTCCCCACCATATAAGTAAAATCAAGATGAGGAAAGCTGACTACCAATCCCAAAACAACCACAGTGGGTTACAGCCATAGGTTGGAACAGTGTCCCAAAAAGTATCACAATATTGGAAAATGTTGTAATTTTTGTATCAAGTAAACAGATCGAGCAGACCAAACAGACCAAACAAACCATCGGTAAGCCAATTACCAGAATGCCTTACTCCTCAAGATCTCGGAGTACTCGTACATTTCAGCATATATCTTCCAGCTATACTAAGTGTTTAAACCCAAAGCATCTAATCGTTCGTCTCGAAGAGACTAGAAGAAGTGACAGAAGAATCGCCGGAAGGCCTCGTAGAGCTTATTTCCACTATATTATTTCCCTGTGACTGAGATTGTTGCGGATGAGCCGCCTACGTCAAGGAGACGGCTTGCCCGCAACTAGCAAATGCATGTCGACTCTGTTGCGCATATTGGTGAATATTCAATATTCATCAGCTACTGCCGCCGACAATCGCGTCTCAACTACGCTCACGCGCTCAACCTCAACGACGATGTGAACGAATTTTGATCAAAATTCATCACGGACGATAGTAACACTCAAAGTCACTGCATGGGCGCAATTTATACCAGAGGTGTCATTGGGCTTCATTTTTTTGAGGACTTGGTGGGTAACTCGGTTACTGTCAATGGTGAGCGATATAGAACAATGATTGACGAATTATTGCCTCACATTGATAAATTGGGACTAGAGGACATGTGGTCCCAACAGGATGGTGCAACCGGACATACAGGTTTCTCTCCCCGGGGTTTTTTTAAGTCGCAGAAGACCCCAATAGAAGTTTAAGAAAAAAAAAATTTAATTATTTGGTCTCAATTTAAAGATATAGCAAAATAACTTTGGGTAAGTGGTTATAGGCTACCCTGTACTACAGGGATTTTATAAGCTCTGCGCTGAGGAGGAGCGCTAGTCTTTATCAAGAAAAGCTAAGATGCTCAACTTAGTCTAGTTTTAGTGTAGCTTATTTATTTCTTATCATTTAAAATACTCAATACAACAATAAATAAATAAGTTAGCAGGATGCATGAAATATAAGAAAGTAGGTGACTTTCTGTATTTTAGTCTCCTACCTTGCAAAGCTGAGGCAGGGAAGACTTAAATGAAGGTTTTCCTTTCTGTTCGTCTGTACGCATACATATATCATTTATATGCAAATTTGCGTGCAGTGAATGTGAATTATAAACATGTATGTTAATACATCTAGTATTATTATATATTCCACCAAATACCTGAACCGTAATGATGAATAAACCCAATTCACCAACCGCTTATTTTTATGATAGATTGTAATTAACATTCACTTGCAAATTTGTAGATGTATAGTATGCGTACGGACAGAAGGACAAACAGGAAACCTTTGTATAAGTTTGCAAAATTCAAGGTTGAAGACCTGTTTTACAATAGTAATAAAATAGATTTGAATATCACTTCAATGGGCTTATATAATAACAAAATAGTACAGAAATACAGAAGATAGACTAGACTAGAGGTCTAGGACAGAAAGCTAGCTGTCGAGTAGCGAAAGCAAGGCTTGATTTTTATGTTTGCAGCAAAACTTTTGGTATAAGTTGGGGATACAATGAAAAGTCAAATAACGTCTGCAACGGCCACCAAGCCATCATCAGAGTTCTCTCTTCAATAGTGATCTCCTCGTGAAAAGGAGGCGATGCAACGAGAAATCAAACGGCCAAGCAGCAGGACCAGCTATACCCTGCTCTAGGTTCCAGGCCATTGTAGCATAGACCCAAGTTTAGGGCTACCGCTAACGTCCATGCCCAAATCAAGGATCTGCCACTAAACCATCTCAAATACATTATTATTCAATTCTTTTTAACAGGAAACAGTATATAAAGGCTATCCTGGTCAAACGCAACCCTTTTTAAATAAACGCCATTGCTACCAGCGTGGCAATTAGTACAGTCTACTGACTTAGATATTGGCATGGAATAAGATTTAACCTCAAATGGCATCAAAACTACAGCGTTAATTGTAGCAGCCTTCTGACTAATTGAAGGCAACTGACTGATATCAGCTTCTTTTCATATCCAGGATAAGCTATTTGAGTTGAGCTCCTTTCAATTGATTACTACATACGCACACAGGGCGTATACGTACACTTTCCAGGTTCCTGATATCTGTAGTTTACAAACCGAACGTGGTTTACGAGCGAACTAAATCTTCTCTGAAAACAATATATGTACATATAAAACGGGACGGAAAAGCTACGGCTTTTATGGCTACCCAACATAACGTGAGATATTATATCATCCCATCCCGCTATGAATTACTGCCATCTTCAAGTATCCCAAATACGAATCCTTTCGAAATATTTTGATCAGACTCATGGCTCTCCTACTATCTACTATTATACGTAGGCAAGCAACTGTACACGCAAAAAAATTCAATTGCCGTGCTGTCAGATCCCTCAGCTCTTCCTGTGTCACAACGTTTTGACACATCTCAAAGAAGATAAAATCTTCAAATCATATGTATGTCACATCATAAAATCCAAACAACCGACGCGAAAGGTCAAAAGCCGCATGGCAACACACGCCGCACGACAAAAAAGGACCATACCAATCAACCTATAAACGCTGCAATCAAATAAGCAAAAGAGTCTCAGCAGCAGCCTTTTCCTCCTTCAACCAACCCCAAGGAAAAATAACAAAAACAAAAAAGAGCAAAACAGAATCAACACCCACAATCACCATCCTTTCAATCGCCAACTCTCCAGAAAATTGTGTGCCCGACAAACAAAAGTGAGCAAACACGACAACGAGTGAGGAAAGAACACCCTTCAACAGCCGAGTGAAATGCTAACAACATAAAGGATAATAATTGCAAGGATCTATGACAATCGTAATCAAAACAAACGGCCAAACAACTATTGTGACCCGAAACCTGCTGAACAATACTAAACTCCGTCCGAATCGGATCCCAGTCAAAGGATTCAACAAAATCCAATGGCTGCCCCGGTATTCCAATTCCAATTCGTATGCTATGCATGTGGAACCCATTTACCAAAGCGAAATAGTACAAGAACACACACACACATACCCCAGTTGACTGTCGTTCAAGAAAATTTTCTTCTCGGAAGAAGAATCCGTAACAGGACCAAATTCTGCACGACACCGAATCCGTAAAATTAAAATAGAAAACGTGCACTTGCACACACTCAAACCCATGCATACAGATGGGCTCCGATCGGAGTGAGCTGCTAAAAAGGATAAATGGTGTCATATACCCCGGTGTACAGGCAAAGAAAGAAACAGGCAGGAGCACGCTGAGCAAAGCACTACAATCTCCCATGCTAGTAGACACGACAGCAACGATAACCCAATCCCCCTCCTGCTGGGACGGACAACAAAAAGGATAATCATCGTCATGTCGGTAAATTTATTTATTTGTTCCTTTCACTAGAACTCCTGGAGTGTGGGCATCTCACTCGTTCAACGAGGTGAACAGGAGACGACTGACTCGGGACAGGAAGATGTTGTAGTTTAGTTTGTCTGACAGGACCTTCGTTTCCATCCCCGTGTTCATATGTGTATTGCCGGACCTGTCGAGAGTTTGGGGCGAACGGGATCAAATGTCTGAGCATATCCTTCCTTCGTGTTTTGTACACAGTTTTGATGACTGGAAGCAAATAAATTCGTGCCAGTAAATCCAAGAGCGTCTAAGTGAGATGAAAAACAAAGAAAAAAAAAACAATTGAGGACCGGCGAATGGGTGGATGGGCAGGAGGCGGATGAATAAAGGATTGTGGTGCGTTCGGGAGTAACTGTTTTCACACGTATACTACAAGCATGAGAGTAATTATCCTGTCAATTTCTAGTTGCGCCATCAAATTTTTTTTTATTATGATCTGCTCTGGCGATTTCGATTATGAGACAAAACGAAATGAAGAGGTAGCTTCAAATTAATGTTTTGTTTTAAGACTAGAAGTTAGGGTAGAACAGATCCACGATCATTGTAAAACTCTCATAAGCAGCCAAATTTCTCGTTGAATTGTCCTTAGTTGTTCTTTGATTCAAAACTCTTGCTTCCATATCTTCATGGTGAAGCCAGGCAATATAGTGCCTTGACTACAGAAGAAAACCTTAAATTATGCCATAAGGCATCATATTGGCATCTTCGCATTTTTCTTCAGAAGGCCGACATAGGTCTAGTTTAGTTTTATGGCCGATGTGGCTAATCTAGACAATATTTGGTGGGAAGTGTAGCCCCTAGAAGCTCCGTTTAACACTACCAATGTGGGTTCGGGACTGGGGAATTTATACTATATAGATAAGTCAAAGTAGACAACCTCAACTATTCAGATCGCATGCTGCCTGGGTTTCAATAAAGGTCGAGTCTGAAATTCCCCAGAGGAGTAGCATCCCCCCCCCCCCATGCAAGCCCTTGACTGTTATTAAGTTAATTTCACCGCATTCGAAAAAGTGTTAAACATAATAAGAAACCCTTGGCGGACTCGAAAAAAAAATTTTAGATACAATTTTCCGTTTCATTTTTATTGTAAAAAAAGATTACAGAGCAAGTTGCAGAGCTCTCCCATTAAATAGATGTTTTTGACCTCGAGCCTGACAGAACTGAATAAAGGACCGCATTTAAAATGTTGTACACTGGTACACTTCAACGAACTTGAATTGTGACAATGGGCATCACGATCAGCATCATGCATCTGAATCAGAGATCGTTCAGCTTGCATCGAACATCCAAGTTTGTTGGATATTTTATAAATCATTGATTATCCAGCAAAATAATCGAGGCTTAGAATCTTCGATTAGATTTTGGACCTGGTATGACAGCAACCCAGAAATAAAAGGGGCCGTATTTGATAAGATAGGAGCAACCCAGAAATAAAAGGGGCCGTATTTGATAAGATAGGAGTCTTACAAGAGGTATTGACAGATAGCCCTATGCTGAATGTTCTCATGCTATTTCGTTGCCAGTCATTTGGAAGATAACAAGCTTTTCCTTTTCAACTTAATTTTCCATTTATTGCAAGAATGGGCCCGTATCGCACATGCATCGACTGGGTTCCTCTCTGTATTAACTCTATCGTCACCAAAGACTGCAGCTTAGCATCCCGCTAAAATGAGAAAGTCTGGTTGATGTAAGTTATACAGAATTGGTCCTACTTTCGAACCTTGAGGCACATCCATTAGTTTAAATATCGAATATTCCTATTCGAAGTAATTCGTTTTATAGACTAAGCCATTATGTCAAACGGATTTAAAAGTCATCGGGGAAAGGTTTTCCTTGATTAACTGACCAAGTGGTTAGTTTCTTCTATTCCCAGGTTTACTGATACCAATTGGCTTTTAAAAAAAATACGGGAATCTTCATACGACTTTGGAGCATATGTTGACCGAATTTTTTGCCTTAACTCGAATATATGTGGACGATACATGGTTTAAACAAGCCGGTGCCACAACTCATGTAGTACGACCCGTTTTCACTTAATGAATTATTGCACATAATTTCATAATGTGAGGCTATGTTCCATCATGCTCATGCAATTTTTTTCAAAACGAATATTGCCAAGTAATGCTCAATATCAGTCGAAAAGTAATCAAAAATGGCCTTTTCAGAATCGAGTCCCGCGAGATAATGGAATGAAGTTATGTTTCGCTCATAATGGCAAGATCGAGGCAATATATTGAGATAGAAACTTTATCAAAATCTGGACTATAAATGCTGTTTAATTAAATTTACTTTCGGAACCACAAATTGGATAAAGTTGAAAATGTTCGCGAATAGCAAAACACACACTTATAGCAAAGGCAATTCTCCATAGTTTCCATTCAAATAACTTCTAAATGAGAAGTTGAAAATTAGTTACAGTCAAAGACCCGAGGGTATTTCAATCATACTGCCTCACATCGGGAATCCAGGATGACGTTGTGTACTTTCAAAATAAATTATTACAGATCCATGAGCAATTTCGGCACGGAAATTTATATGTTGCGGAAAGGCCTTAAATTGAATACATTTTTTGCCGATGAGGATACGATCTTGGAACCCCCGCGGTGCCCACTGACTTTGCATAGCCACTGGTCCTACCACTTTGATTCTACCTATTATGAACAAGTTCAACAGTTATGGTTATACGACCGCACCAAATACTAGGTTTACACTTTATTTCCTTGGTAATAATAGCATACTTTCAGGCAAACCGGATTGATTCTCTTGGCTTTATTTAGAACAGACCAATAGTCAACCTAGAATCGGTTAGAACCATCACGCCTCCCATCCTCTCAAATTAAACACCCACTTCAGCATATTCGTATTTATTTTAAAAACGTTCATAAATCAGAAATCAAATTGTAAATCACTGCTAACCCACTGGATGGCAATTACCGTGCACGTCTATGATTTGTTCCTTGGAACACTTTTCACCCGGAAGACTGTCACCGATTTCGTTGAATTCCAATGAAGCATCCAACGTCTCTGTGGTTCCTGTTTCCTTGACTTCCGTGGTCTCGTTGTTGTCGACTTCAAACCATCTGTCTATTATATCAGCCAACTTTTTAAAGATGCCCTCTTGGAATGTGTTCGATCCCTCCATCAACTGCTTTGCCTCTTTCTCGATCTCATCCACCAATGGTTTGGCCTTTTCCAGTGTACACTGTATGCTCTTGAATAATTTATCCACGTTGCTAGCATCTTCTGGTATAATTCCATCACAGACAGGTCCAGCGCGCACTGCTCCAAATAGTAGTACCAAATTAAGGACCAACGGAACCGTTAAGAATTTCTCCATTTTCTGTAGTCTTGATGGTGAGTGCATCGAGTGACGAGAATCAAACCCAACCGAACCAGACGACGATCCACAGCAGACTAAAACAAGTTCTATAGCTCGAGATGAAATTTATTTCGGTCATAAGCCGATGGCACTTTCTGTGCCTTATCCAGGCGAGCCACTCTTCTTGTGGATAAAGAACAACCCATCATCGCTTGGTATCTTGCTTTTGCAGTTGATTTGATGTTACTGTCGTGTACGTCATGTTGCTGCAATGCGAACAACGGGGACGAGAAGCGAAGACTCGTCATCCAAAAACAGCAATAAAAAAATGTTCCCGACGCCGTTGTAATTAGGTCAATGTACTTCAGTAACGAAATGAGATGAAAGATTTCGGCGAATAGATGCGTATACAAGGTGAAAACCTTTGTTTGTTTACAGTCGAACTTTTCGTCTCTAATTGCGTTTTAGGGAAAGTACACGGGACTGTGGGAAGAAGTGAGCCAAATAACGGCGGAATCGCATGCCGTACAATGATATATGTATAAGTTTTTTTAAGAGCAGCAATATTATTTGGCATGAAGTATTTGTTTTCAGCTTCCCACTTAAAAGTTAATGAAAAAAAATTAAAAAAAAAGATCTCATATCTCTACCTTTTTGGCCTATACTGTCCGAATCTACGTATAATTTTTAGAGAGATGCATGTGTCTGTTTATGACGTATGCCCGTGACTTTTTTTAATCATTATTTCAATATCATTAATCATATGAATGAAAATAAGTGAACCTAAGTGACTGCCTTGGGGAACGTCGGAGAAAATTAAGAAACGGTCAGGAAAGGCAGTTCTATTCCAGCTAAGAAGATATCCATCTCAATTCAAGAGTTTAAAGCCAGGGGTAGACAATTTGAAGGGTATCAGTCCACAGTAAATTTTATCAAAGGCCTTACTGAAAGGCTTTTAGGGTAAAAGACAAAATAATTTTTCCTGTTTTTAGTAAAAGGGTTAAAAGGTGATTTGCAGTGAAGACCTCAAAATATAAGAGAGATTTTCCATGAAGATTTTTTAAAGAGGGGAGAGAGAAAGAAATTGTGGAGGAATGACAAAGAAGTCGGTGGCTATAAAAATCTGGCATAAGGACTTTTCTTTTCAAGAGAGATAGGTTGAGGCTGGCAAACTGAAAGTTTATAAGATTGGCTTGCGTTTCGGTTAATAAGCGTTTATATTTTAAGATTAAGTTTAAGTACGCTTCCATAGAAGATATTCAGATACTTTGATAGGTTCTAGAACGTAGAAATGGTAAGACGCCTTTCAGTAGATTACGATAAACTATGTAGCTACCTGCGTAGGCTCAAAACAGATTTTGACTTCTAGGTCTATTGGAAATTGGAGATCTGGATAGACTATACTATATTCCCACATATCAAAATCTACAACAAAATATATACATACAATAGATTTACAGATTGATTAAGCATAACCAGTCAAAGTCGTGCTGGGCAAATGTCTTGAGGCAAACAGGATTTATATTCGGATAATCGCAGGCACAAGGTAGTCAATCAATTTGACCATCGTGGCTCATTGCGTTCCACCTATGGCACAAAAATGTTTATAAATCTGGCTGTTTAGGATAGTTTCCAACTGTCATATCTTACCAACAGGAAGTTAAGATATTAAACCCAAAAAAGGAGCTAAATATTACTATGGAGTATGTATGAGTATCTCAAGGAATCATGTTGGATCTCCTATGGCGACTAGGGCTACCAAAGCGTTTGCGGCTGAGACTACACGAGACTAGTCGAGACTACACAAATGTATGAATTGCTCAGACTAAGGAGTTGATTGAATCTGCTGGCGGATCACACAGTGGAAAACATTTTTATTACAAGTTGAATCGAATAAGGAAGTAGTAACATACCTGGAGGTACTGTTCGATAAAGGCTAGGGTTTTAAATATGCGGATTACGTCAGATGCAATAAGGAGGATCAAGGAGGAAAAAAGGATGACAGGGACAGATGAACTCATGCTTCTTTATTTCGACTCGAAATAATGTCATTTTTATTACAAGACGCAAATAATGTTGAAATTCGATTTATCGGGTACGATGTGGTGTGCTCCTGTATATGTCAACAGCCGTGAGTTATACTTTAATGTTGATATTTAAACTTATCTTGACTAAGCCTAAGTAAATCATAAGTGGGTTTCTGGGACGTTGTAGGTGAAATAATGACTGCTAAACAGTGGGATCGTGTCCATGAACGCCCCCTTATACTTTTTACTGGGAATTTACATTTCTCTTTCTTTTTCTGCTCATATGACTCAAAAGTACTGAATGATCGTCATAGACGAAAGATTTCTTACTGCTGGTACCTTGGATCACTAAGCATCACGTCTCAAGAACTTTCTGAAATCTGTTATTAGCGTTGAATTTATCAGCACGAATGCCTGTTTTCCAGGAAAGTTATAAAGTAGACAATCAGCAAAGAATCCGGCGGTGTCTCCAAATCTTGTTGGTCTTACTCGAGTCCGCCGTGTCTATAAAATTCAAGCAACAACAAGGCAATGTGTGATTTTTTAAGCGCTTGGTTTTTAATTCTCAGAAAGAGAAAAAATATCGAGTTTTAGGTGATCCATATTGAGAGTACAATATTTAGTCACTCTTTCGAGTTACCCATATGCTCGAATGCCGCTAATAGCACATGTAATGTTGTCTTCCAAGACTGCAATTGACACTGGCCTATCTGGATATTCGTTATTATTTTACGTATTCATATATCTAAAGATGTCAAATCGCAATATCTAGCCAGCCAATTCACCGGTACAAATCGAAAGAAAATTGCTCACCGAACTCATTTCTTAATTGGTCCTTTGATTCGCGTGCTGTGTAGCATGTAGAAGTAGCGCCGTTTTACTGAAACCAGATGCCAACCAGGTTCAACTCATCCATTTTGGGCAAAACAAGTTCAAAAATTGAACATTAGCGGACGCCATTGATATGGGCCAATGATTCCAGCGGACCATGAACCGCTTTCGGTAAAAAAGTTGATTTTCCTCCAGCTTTTCTAAGACTCACTGTTCAAAAAATTGGACACTGTGCTAGGTCAATTGGCTTCAGTTCTCGTGCGAGTTATATTTCGTAGGATTTTAGACCACGGACCTGCATTGCTGTGAACAGTGATTAATGGACAAATCACAGTCTTCATTAACACTGGCGGATACAACAGTGATATTTTCCTCTGTACGAACTCTACGCACGCGGGTAGGTGCTTGATGTCCAAAAGCGTGAAATTGGTGGGAAAATTGGCAACTAACTTGAATTGAGCATATAATAGTAGGTCAATTAAGACGGCGGTAAACAGTGGTGAGAGCGCCGTGGCGCAGTGGGTAGTGTGTCGGCCGCTGACGCAAGATGAGCGAGTTCGGATCCCGATAACACCAACGCCATCGAATGATTATTTCGCGGCTTTTCTCCTCGGCGGGGTACTGGCAAAACCCCCCGTTGTACACTTGCCTTGAAAAAGCTTCTCGGCTCTCGCCGTTCGGGATCGGCATTAACCTTTACTTGTGTGAAAAAACAAATTTCACAGAACATGAGTGAATAAAAAGAAGCTTGGCTCCGGCTCTTCATGAGCTGTAACGCCATCTAAGGTCTGGCAGTACAATGGTTTGTGTTTGAGTGCTCCAACAGATAGCAGCAGCCTCCAATAAAAAAAAAAAAAAAAAGACAGCGAAATTGCGCAAAAAACATTTTTCATAGAGCACAAACTTTGATAGTAAAATTTTATGATTTCGAAATTTGTTCGGGTTCAAGACTTCTTATAGCAAAATGCCAAAGTTAATTGAGTATGACTCTTTTTGATACATGTCACAAATCATGCGTAAGTTTCCAAAGGCAGAGCTAAAAAACCAAACAGCAAGGAAATCACTATTTTTATATTATAAATTGAAATTATATTAGCTGTCCAAAAAGTCAAAGGAAGACACTCTGAGATAAGTTTACGAAACCGTCTAAATTCATCAGAAGAAGTGCATACGGCACTCCAAGCTTGAGCAAGGATAGTAATTTCTTTTCTTGAGACTGACGTTGCCTTGTATATAAATTAAGTCATTCTGTTTGTCTGTCCGTGTCACTTTATACGTCAGGAACAACTAGAGCATCTATACTCCAAGAAACATTCAATATTATTGAAATCTCATTTGCAGTAAGTAAAGGTCTTGAGATATGAGCCAATCTCCCATCTGTTCGCCTTGTTTAAAAGCCCGTTTAAGCATTTACGATCTCTTTCTGAGAGAACGTAGGTTTTATTATGTGATAACAAGACTAACCGCCAATTCCATATTTTGCAAATCTGATTCTGCGTTTATTATCTAATTACACATCGAATAAAAGTGTTGCGAGGCAACAAACCCAAGTGAAAATTAATTCGAAAGAACGGATCCGTTACAGAAACTTTCAAATGGAAATCGGCTACCATAGTAAGTGAAGTCTAGAATTTCTATGAATGATCATTATCATTGTGAGCTACACCTTGGCAAATATTTCGATCCTCTTTCCCGTGCTTCAAAATGCTTCGTATAAGAGTGTATTTAGTTAAACTATATTTGAAGCAACAATCATAGAATTTTAAAATCTTATATTCCACCTTCATCGAATTGTAGTTTATGACTTGTCTACCGACAGAATAGTAAATTGAACTAACGACTTGGTCTCAAATCCGTCCTCACGTGGTCCAGTTACTCTTACGTTTTCCGCATTGCACATTGATTTAAACATTTCCTTCTATGGAGTCATCTGTAGCTGATAACAATAAATATTGCGATAACAGTGTTTACAAATGTGAACCCAGAGACGCATTTGCAATGCTCTACACGAAAGCTAGATAAACTTGAAACCTCACAAGCATTTAAACACCACATCCATTTATAAAGATTTATAAATAATTTATTTAACAACACGTGTACAATTCACAGTTAAATCCTCGAATAGATTCCCAGTCCTTACTTCTTCTTGCAGTCCCCTAAGGCATCTAGTATGAATCCCTTGCCACACACCTGCTCGGCCTTCAGCACATCCGGATCGATCAGTTCCACATTAGCCAGGAAGTCACGGCTAGGCTCAACTATCTCTTCCGATGATCCAGCCATCTTGTCCTTTAACTCTGTGAATTTGGTCTTTACACTTGAACCGATGTTTTTGGCACCTTCTTTTAACTTGTTCGCTCCTTCCTTGATCTCACTACCCAGTTTCTTCGCGCCGTTCTGTATGGAGCAACCGACATTCTTGAAGAACGATGTCACACCGCTTTCATCACTGTCGGTTGGTAGTTTAATCACCTCACCGTTAATACATTCTGCACGAACACTTATTGCAGCCACGGCAAGGACCACGGCACTCATTAGGATCAGGTTTTTCATGATTCAGTCTACTTGCACGACCGGTTCGCGATTCTCTATGCGACTGACTGACTGATAGCAGCTAGCGTGGCTAGTTATTCATTTTGATTAAAACTACTTGGTCGGTCACACTGGCGTTTAAAGTGCTGCTGAGTATCAAGAGCGTAATCAATTGAGGGCAAAGCTGTGGCAAGTCGATGAAAGCATGAGGCTTCAGAGGGGCGAGTATCAGTTTTGCACTGGTCGTGTGGATATTGACTCTTTTGTTTACTTGTTGTTGCTGAAAGGTCATCACAGTGACCAATAAATAAATTGCTATTGATGGTTGCGAGTATTTGTGTCTGAATCAGTGGAAGAGTGGCTTAATTTTTTGAGAGAGTGCCAGGCGTGAAGTAGCACATTTTAATATGGATTCGGTCCGTGGAGGAGGGAGATGATCGACGATGCCAAGTATGGTCAATAAGGCCTTCCGTGGACGTTGGTTGTGTTGTTTTAAATTTTGATTATATTTTTCAAAATTCTGTAGTAAAATTAACCTAGATTATAGGAAGACCAATGCCAAGTGCAACTTCATTTCCCCAGAGTCTGTCTGATTGAAATTTTCATTGTCATCAACGAGATGACAATTTAATTGCCTCAAACATCTCAACCTGTCTTGCCGTCGCTCTCAGTCCGTGAAATCTTTTCAAAACATATTAATCGCAAGAGACATCTCATTCGACAAGTGCGCGTCAACAATCTACATCGCAATCCACAAATTGATAAATTGGAAGTAATCTAATCCAACGCAACCGACAACGCCAACGCCACATGTCCACTCGGCAATATTGTTTGCCTTATTTTCGATGCACCTTAGGTGCAGTAATGCGATCGTTTCACATTTGAGTTGTAAATGCCTCGAACGGGATGATTCATATTCAGGAATTGTGCAACAAATGCAATCGTAGCCTTGTCTTGGACGACGTGTGTGGTGCAATAGGGGCTGAGTTATAAGAGCAGGTTTTTCTGCTATCTCGTTGCAATCGAGTGACTATGTTGATCATGTTTCAGGTGATCGTGACTAATGATTGTCTCGAGGTGTCATTGTTCTGAGTCAGATTGAAATTTATTCAGACTTATCTAGACAGTCTGTCTAGATAGTGAGAATTGTGCAAAAGGTTTTTATTCCTCTTTAGATAGGGTGATCGTAAGTAATTCCGAAGATGCTAAGCAAAATATTCAAAAAGTTCATTTCGAGTCTAATCTTGCTTTGTCTAAAAACCAAATAAAATTTAATGAACGGTGAGCCATCGGTTGGTTTCATTTTAAAATTACTACTAAAAATAAGTTTCAATAATTTTTAAAGTTTAATAATGGGTCATCCAATTTGTGAATCGAACAATATATTTTAAATAAAATACATCAATGATTTTTTTTATAAGGTTCGCGTAGGTTCAAGAGTTACGATTTTATGGAACCACACAAGGCCACACACAACCTGGATAGGGTGCAGATGGTTTGTGTCGTTCACTACTCTCGGAGGGTGGTTGTCCTAGATAAGATTCTAGAGATTCTACTGAAATTGTCACGTTGGTTGTAGTTCACGGTACCTTTTTTGTTTCCATGTCATTTGAAACGCAGACACAGAGAATGAATTTTTAAGTGATCTTATACTGCGAGTGTTATGTCTTCGCCAACATTTTCTTATTCGGAAATGTTTTCCGATTTATATCGCACATCGGAATTTGACTTACGAAATGGTCAAACAATTTGGCAGTGTTGCCAAACAATATACATATTATTAAAAAAGAAACCAACCGATCCTCATGGCATGTCAGCAGCTACTTAAAATAGTTCAAAGGGAGTAATGCTCAAACTATGTTCCCATATTTAGCTCTAAATTACTATAGGAGCTTTGTGGTCTTTCTGAAAATAGATGTGTCCCCATTGTCCTGTGAACCTCGACTACACACTTCACGTCGGTGGTGTCACTAGCTCTTTCTTTAAAATAGATACTAAAATGTGCGTTACAATCAATGACTTATTTCATTAGACAACTGGTCCTGCAATGTGGAGTGAGCTTATCGTCAGCTAGCATGAAAAACTACTAATTGGTGATTCTGCGAATTGGCAACACGTAATAGTGGATCATAACAGACCTCTCAAAGCTGTCACGCTGGAGTGAGATGAAAATTGGCGTACTGTTAACTGATTGGCTAGAAGGAAGGATCTTTCGCGTGAAAATCATTTATTACTCTAGCAAGAAAAACAAGTGTAGTATGGAGATCCACAAGGGCCAGAACTTGGCCTACGACTATTAGCGTAGGAAATGCTAATTGTAAGATGTTTGAAGAGGAGGTTCCCGTTTGTCTAGAAACACAGCAGTCGTTGTCTGTCATCATTCTGTTGTCTGTCAGTATCGCGGTGGATGCAGAAAGAGTTTTACGAAGTCGGTAAACGGTGTCATGACCTATTAAACAGCGCGTCAAACATGAAACCTATGCATATCCGAATTCCAACGTTTAATGTGTCACCACTTCTGATTGTGAAGGCATTGAGATTATTGATACACATAAATATCTGGCCCTCAGTATTGATAACCACTTTCTATGGAAATCTCATAAACGGAAATAATCTGCCTAGGCTAATATGGCTCTTGTTTGCGTTACCCAGTTTGCAGTACAAATATACAGCTTTGTACCATGCTATGGTAAAATTCGAACATAAATAAGCCTAGACGATGAGCGGAGGGAATGAAATATATCAACCTCCTTCCTTTATAACTGCGTACGACATACACCAGATTAATATTATTTTCAACGCCGTCATATACGAGTGTGTGAAAATTTCGACTTTCGAATCGAAAAGTTCGAACTAATCTGGAATTGAGGTGAATCGAATGGCTTATGATTAACGAATAAATCGGGCTTCAATGACTTTAACGGCACAGAAGTTGTGATTTCGACGTGGGAGACAAACAGAGTTCAACCAGTTAAAAAGTTCGAAGTCGTAGAGTAGGCAGGATCGCTGGATGGAGATCCATTACAATCGTAACAAGAACTTCCATTTTTACTGGGTGTAAGTCACCAAGTAATTTTCAATCATTTGATAACCCTGAGGTTGGGTCAAATGTAAGGAATGGATGGACTGGATTGAATTAATATTGAGCTTATAAACTTTGCCTTAAACCTAAAGTCACCAAGTTTATTAATGACCGAGTATGAATATTAAAAAAAAAAGGTTGATAATCCCCGGTAGACAAGCAATGTTTAAAAATGTGAATCAATAAACCAATCAGTCTAGGAAACAATTTCAGAAGTGGAACTCCAAAGTCTCTTCCGATGGTTTGCGCTGCAGATGAACCGAGACCCTTCGTGCCGGAACTTTGTTGTCCACGCCCTTGATACCCAATAGCAGCTATAGCCATAAAGCCAAATAGAATGTCCTCCTTAATATAATCAAGATCGAATTGGTCAAGAGTATCTTTACAAACTTTTGATAGGACCCATGCGGTCTTGAGCCCAAAGAAACAGTGATTCATGTTGATGTAGTTGCAGAATGTGAATAAATAAATGAAGGATGCCAGTACGAGTACTTATATCCTCGGGGTACGAATGTTGAAACACCTCTCTTAACCAGGCTGTATTTTCACCGCATTCAACAGCTATTGGACTGACATGCTCTAATTTTCAATAATAATATTTACTGAATGTGCAAGTAGTTATAAAGACCACAATCTTGGATTCTTAGTGTCTTGACAGGCCAGAGCTGTGGCCTTTACAGCTTTAACATCAAATGCCTAGGTTAGCCCATTACTAGCAAGCTCAAAATTGTATATCTCGTGGTAGGATTACGACTAATACCCCTTTAAAACGCTTTTCCAAAATTGAGGTCTCTCGCATGTGTTGACATATCCGAACTATTTAGGTCCGAAGGCCAATATTCATCGCTCCATTGTTAACGCGTTATTGCCGAAGAACAAAGTGGGCTACGCTAACAAAGCCGATGACAGTCCTTAGCGTTTCAGTACAGAACCAAATTCCAAAAATTTTGTACACTCGAAAACTCCTCTTCTCCATGTGTTTGTCTCGAATCTTGTTCATTGAATCATTGCAGCCATAAACGGGCTTATACACATCTAATTTACCTGCTTTGTAATGTGCTCAAAAAATTGCAAGCATTGATCGACCCATCTTGTGTACCACGTTTCCGGCAGATTTTACAAATATTATATTCCACAATCTCACTTCTATATATATATGAAATTGGTCAGAAAATTTCGACTGAATTCAGGGCTGATTGCGCTACTCAATCGGATCCTTGAGCTTCCAAGATCAACATGGATCTCTTAGCTTAAGGTTTAGTAATTTATCAGGAACAAGCAATTTGAATTTAAAGGCAAAAAGCTTCTTTTTGGTCTTTATGAACGCTGCCCTTTGTTATGTACAAGTTGGAGGGATGCAATAATACAAAAGCAGCATTTCGCCAAGCTGAAAGTAGGCAAAAGGAGTTGTAGAAACTCCGAGGTAGCATAGTAGCAAAGCATTGCAATTCCAATAAGTCTATGGTATACATCCAACCTGCTTGTCACTAAATTATCTTTTCTTTGGCTACATTTGCTTTTACCTTTAGGGAACGTGGAACTAAGTTTTGGATACTCAAGGCTCTCGAAGGCAGCCATGACATATGTTATCCGGTTAAAACAAAAGCGGATTAGACGACTTATTGGATTACGAAAGAATTTCAACTAGTTCCTCGGCTTAGATAGTTGAATTGAAACTTGTTCAAATATTAAAATTTTTATTTATCGCAACATACTTGGATATGGTAGACATGATCTCAATCGAAGTATTGTCCAAAAAAAGGCCAATTTTTTTGGATTTTAAACTCGCTTTTGGGAGATTTTATAAACACCTTAAAACTAAATAACAAACAATGTAGATAAATGTCATCATTGTTGCTCATTCAAGCCTCCTCATTAGCGTTTTCGTTCGCTTCAGTTTCTGCATTGTCTTCATTGTCCGTTATATAATTATCATTTTGATCCACTGGCTCGATGGCCATTCCATCCTCTTCCTCAGCACCTTCGTGATAGTCATCCCCGGTCTCGTTATCGTCCTCATAGTTTAAACTGTCCATAAATGCCTTATGTTCCTCTGAAATTGTCGAAGCCACTGTCGTTGTATTAGTGGTTTCAATTAACTCTTGTTCCGGATCTTCACTACTGGTTGTGGCACTTCCTTCACTTTGCTTACAATCCACTGTCTCAGATTCAATACACGGTCTCACAGTCGTCGACACTCGGGCCTCTTCACCTACAATAAAAAAACATATTTACCAACGCATCACATATCATTTGCATCACAACTCACATCCTGGCAGCAATGGATCATAGCCACAGCGAACAAATCGCGTCAAATCCTCGTCATTTAGAAACATAAACGGCGGCGGTCGGCGTCTTGTATGAAACACTTCCACATATTCCTTTACCTGTTCCGCGTCTGCATAAGTATATTTGATGGGTCTATGGCGCACGTAACGCGTGTAAACCACATTACTGCCACTATTGCCCAGCGGTAAACAATCAACAGAGACCGCACACGATGAAACAGCGACGACTGCGAAAGCGAATTGATAGAGCTTTGTAAAGGCCATTCTGGTTAATAATAAACTAATTCAAGGCGCCACAATGAATTTGTATTTATTGCGCAAACTAAGAAAATATAAAAGAATTAACGGCTGAAATAGGAGATGGACGGATGCGATAACCTTTTGCTCAGACGAATGCGACAGTGAGAGTGAGGAATGCGGTGATGCATATTTTTAGGTGTAGGACTTGCGGAACAGCAGCGGCCGTTAAAATTGGCGTAGAGATGGGTTTATTTTGGTTTCTTTACCGTTTCGCTGTTCCACGAGGTAGGAAGGTAAGTAAAAGGATTGTGGTTAGTAGACTCAGTAGCCATAATGGAATTGCTGTATCAAAATCCGGCGACTGGAGTTCTATGTTCAAATTTAGATATAATCACAAGTCTACTGCAAACTCGTGGTGACAAGTAGTTGATCACTGATTATAGATCATAGGGTGAAATATTGGCCTCGAAACTTCACTTAGTAGAGTCTCAAGCCTAGATTATCATAGATGGCGCATACTTATCTGCGGTACAATTTGCGAGTAACTGTCAGATTCTTATAGTTTTATAAGTTGATCTTTGCACTTATTGGAAACTGGAAAGAAGGACTTGGTTGCCTATCAGCATCTCAAGTCGATGGATCAATTGAGAAATGAGTTAGTGATTTGACGTCACTTTTATACGTCACATCACTCATCTATGCTGATAAGCCAGCATCAATAACAGTCTCGGAAGACAATATGTTCGAATAAGAGATTCGAAATTACCACACTCTCCGTATGGACCACTTAAAATTAAGTCATAGTCAATATTTACCCAAAATAATCTTCGAGAAGTAAACGGCAGACAGAATAACAGAATATAATATCTGCCTCAGGCCTGTCTACAAATAGTCATACTTGTGATGAAATTTTTATCAAACTTTGATAGCACAGTATACTGTTTATGGCATGAATCATTGAGGGAGCATCAACATGGACTTTATCTTTAATACCGCCCCACAGGAAGAAGTCTAGTGGTGTCATGTCGACGCATCCCGCGTATGCACATCGCTCAGTTTCTCTTTTGAGAAATAACGCATTGTTTCATCAGCTGAGTTGCATGTGGCGGAGTCATGCTTAAGATTAACGTCATCTATCTCTATAGATTTCAGGTGAAAAAGTTAGACAACATCACTCGGTTACTTTGGGCTCTAAACAACGCCGCTATGACCTTACTCGTTGTGAATAAAATGATTCTTTGAATATTTGTTTTGGGTTTTCCAGCATTCAATATGTGAAAGTTCGGCCTTACTTAATCTTATAAGCCTGAATGGCCAGATTTGTATGCAAAATGCGTTGCATTTTCTAGAGTTTGCCATAAGAGCGAATGGCTGGCCAAACGCTTTCAAAGCTAAAGTTTAAGTCCTTTAAAGCATGGGCCCGGAAAGTAGCGCTTGGTCGATGGATGAATGTAATCCCCTTAATCTCTGATTTATCATTAAGTGACCAACAAATTTGGCGGATATCGTGCCGTAAATTTCGGTAGCGGACAGCTGCCCACATTTGTTAAGGCTCTTGTCTAGATTCAATATTTTCTTGTGTAATTGATTTAATTCCGAATGACTAACCTATCAGAGAACCTTGCTGAGTCATGGGGCCTGGTCCCACGCTCCAGCACCCAAAACAAATTAGGATATTTGAAGGTCAAGATCATTTTCTTTTTTTGCCCATTTCCTTGGTCATGTATACGATATCATAGTGCGGAAAGCACGTTTGCTAAACCTTATCTCCACCAACGAAATATTAAAATATTAAATAAATCCAATCCATGGTATCAACTTAATCACATAAGACGTTATCCCAAAACAAAAACAAACACTATACATAGCGATAAGCCTTCCAACGCGCATATTGAGAGATTCCCTACGTAGCTAGCTTCCAGCAATAACCAGTTTACTGTTCCAATTGTCGCAATATCACACCGAGGGCTCATTTGCACTCAAGTCCACTCGGTATAAATGCAGAGATATCAATATCCACCCTCATGACTCACCCAGACCCATTGTCTCAACCAATCTATCATCATAACTAATCATTGATTATTCGTACGTGCACATATCTTCAGATATTTATTGACCACTCGTTTCACAATTTCACACAACAAATTATTCGATTTTGAATAAATCAAAACAAAACAAAGTAAACAATACGTCCCGCCTCCTTGGTGCGAACCATCACATCAATCCTCGTTCATCCCCATCGTCTGAACTGCAAGGAAAAAACCAAGAAAAAGGACACGATTAGGTACAATCAGGTGATCATATCTTGCGGTCGGCAGTACAATATCTTACCGGCCGGCAGCGTCCCCTGAAGTCGACACGGCACCGAAGTGGCGATACCAGTATGCTGGCCTCCTTCACATCTGTCGTCGTCCGGTAGAAGATCACCTGTCGAGGCGCTGATGTTGTGGCGGGAATACTTCCAAGTAGCGACACGATCAAGAGGATCAACCAACTGACTACTTTGAAATCCATTGTAATACTATGCAGGGCTTCGGGGCAACTGAGCTGCCGGAGCGAGTAGACGACTCTTATCACCGATTCAGAATGTTTTTATCTTTGGCTTTAAATGTGTGTGTGGAGATAAACATATGCATATCTTTAATAAGATGGTTGTATACCTTGGGGCGCTGGGTTGTTGGCGTCAAGTGATCGCAGGGAAGTATGTAAAGTGATTTTGTCGTCTCTTAAGAGCTTAGCAATCGAAAGGTTTTTTAAAGCGTTTTAAAGCTATTTCTTATGAGGAATGTAATTTCCTTGAGAGCGTTAAGTAGAATTTATGATAATTTAGCAACTCATACGCAGAACTTGTCTTGATCACTGGCATCTGTAAGTAAAAAAAAGAAGACAACTTTTTATGTTAATAAATGATTAAAATAGAATTAAACAAAATTTATTAAAGAAAGTGTAATTTAAATTTGGAAATTTATTGATAGAAAGGGGTAAGCGTACAATTTTATTTCCCATTTATGGTCTTCTTATAGAAATAATTTTGTTTTTAATTCCTCAGGTAAATTATTGTATATAAAAACTAAATTCAGTTATTTACTGAAATGTGTATAATTATCGACAAATTTAATTTCCCCAATTTTTTCGAGGATGAAGGGCCATCCAATAAGAAATTTCATTTTAAATTTAGCGCCATTGTTAAACCGACAACATTCGATTATCAATGCTAACTTATTGGAATAGTGAAATGCGATGGATAAAAAAAAATTATTGAAATAATGAAAATTCACAACAAAGTGGTGAAAATATTGCAGAAACTTCTCTTAAGATTTGTACTGCTTTTGGTCACTATTGAGCTATTACTTACACAGATTTCGTGAATTTAATCAATAAATTGAACATTTTGGAATGTGAAAACTCCAACTCGTATTTTCGCGATAACTTTCAACATCGTCGCTAAAAATATGACTGAAAGTACAAATATATCCATGCTGGTCTCAATCTTACAAGGTCGGGTTGATAAAACTATTTAAGTCGGCAGACCACGGGTAAAATCGCACTTTCACTGATTGGGAGATGTAAATTATTAGACAAGATTATTTTAATGGAATATAACTCTGATAAGGATAAGGCCCATTTCTACTTATCTGGTGACGTAAACAAACCTCACATGCTTCAAAAGCCCAGGGGAAATAGTGGAGAAATGGCTCCGTCCACAAAGTGTGATAGTTTGGTTCGGTGTTTGGGTTGGGGGTATCATTGAGTCATATCATATATTTTCGAAAATAAATTACGTTACCGAATCTTGTTATTATTTTATAATACTTTAACTTATGCCCTAAGAGGAAATCACCACAGGTGAAACGAACGAATTTTGAATTGTTGCCTTTTTCAGACAACTTATCCAAAAGAAGTTTTTTACCCCCTGCTGAGAAGAAACACGGCAGAATGCGTGTTCGATGGCTTGGCTTTGTTTTTTTGACTTGGTTTCGAACCCCGTACTATCAGCATCGGAAACCAACATAGCAATCTCTGAGCCACGGAGCCTTGGGACGATGTTGACAGATTTTTTTTTGTCTGATATGACCGCTATGATCGTGGTTGACGTTTATTACCAACAACTTAGAGCCTTATGGAGTACAAATGATGAAGCAGTTGCTTCTTTTTTATGTGACATATTCTCTGGGCGTGTGATTTCTCGAAATAGAGACATTACTTGGCAGCCAAGATCATGTGATTTAAAACCATAGGTCTCAAATCTCCCTCAGGGATATACAAGTATGTATTAAACAAAATATTATTCTATATTTTTGGAAAATACTGTCACAATTTTGGGAAATGTTTCTTTCTCATCGATAGAATGACTAGCCGAGGAAGATATTTGGCAGATATTGTATTGTATTCCCATATTAACGTCAGAGCCTGAACTTTTTGCTGAAGTCAAAATATCATCACTTTTCATTAAAACTTGGTCTTGTCTATGGATTTACAATGACACTTCTCGTTGTTGACCCTGTTTATAAGATATAGGTAGCTATCATTGTTACCCCAGTTTTTTAAATTCTGCAAAAATACGAACGTCACTCCAATGAAATACATATACCGTCCAATTTGCTAGGGACTTCAAGCTTATGTCCTAATTGTACTTTTAAGGAAACATGAATGTGACATCTTTTAGTTGTTGTGGTTCAGTGATTAGTGTCATAATTTTAAAGTTATGAAATTAAACAGCTTTGGGACTACTTTTATTTCCAGAAATTCATACCATTGCATCAGCCAACTTACATGCCCATTTTTAGATTTATCTGGGGTCCATTTATTCGACCCAGTATTTAATTTAAAATTTTTAAAATTATGAGGGGGGTTAAAGATAACGATTGAGAAGATTGAGTTTAACTTTAGGAGTAATGAGATCAAAATCGAAATTATCAATATTCGAACAGATACGTAGCAGCATACGAGAAATAGATTCGTTGGGGGCTAGGTAGATAGAAGAGACGTAGACTACGAGACTTAGAATTAATAAAGAAAGAGGGGGACAACAAAGGTAGAGAGATCCAATCGGAAATTAAGCTCTTGGTCACATAATACTCCTAGGTCGCGGTACACTTGCACAGTGGATATGCGATGATTGGGGTTGAAGTAGAAATGGGGAGGAGAATTTATGTATTTCTGTGAAAAATGCTTGAGTAACACTTGGATGCGATTTTGGAGCACCAGACAGAAAAAATGTAAACATCCGATGGAATAAGGAAAAAATCATGTTCCGAGGAAATAGTCTTGAAGTATTATATTTAGCGTCGTCGGCTCCGATTCAATATCGTTAGTAATAATAATGAAATGAACTGAACCTACATAAGTGGCTGCCTTGGGGGATGCCGAAGAAAGTCAGAGAAGGGTTAGAAAAGGCAGACTTGGAACGAACAGCTTTCCAGGAAAGGATATATCCATTTCAATAAAATAGATTTGAAGACAAGGGTGGACACTTTGTCCAAGGGCATAAGTTCAACCAGTTTTCGAGGAAGTCAAGTTGTCTAGGAAAGGTCAGGAAACTCTGGTTTAAGTTTAAGATTTCATGTAGAAGCTTGAAAAGGTCCTAAAGCTCTAAAAAACCTTTAAGGGCGCTTCCGTATTTTAACAGCATTTTCAAGAGGAAGCGAAAGGGTGGAGGAGCTTTTTTTTGTTATAAAGTGTATTTAATTTATTTTCAACAACATATGACTCAATTATACGAGGGAGAATAGTCCAAGGGATAAATTTGTTAGGTAGTTGGAATAAGCAGAAACAGCGACAGATTTTTTGAAAAGGGTTTTAAAAAAGTTGGTAAAAGTGTTGAGATTATTTGACGCTTTGTCTTTGAAAGAGAGGGAAGTTAGGTAGCTTTTAGATTTTCTTTTGTAATTGACAAACTGAAATAAATACTATCGATCATTTATAATGTTGGTTTGCATACCGAGCAAATAGCGTTGTTAAAGGAACTTGTAAAGCTCGCTGGAGTGTTCGCTTACTACCAAAATGAATGTCACTTTGTTCACATTTTTACATTTTCATCCATTGTCGATATGCTGGGGCGTCTATAGATTGCGATCCCACCTTCAATACCTTCGCTTCAATCCTAATATAATATTTAAAAATGCATCCCCTTGCTTTGCTCTTTTTGAACATTTATTTTAGAATATAAAATCTCTATTCGATCTTATAAACAAACCAAATGTAACATACAGCTGACAGTCCAGTAAATAAGCAATGGACTAGCAATATATTCACAGATGTGTACGCCATAAGAAAGTTGAAAACTTACAAAAATTACAAAATTTTCCCACCTTTGAAACGCATACATTACCTTATCAAATCTATAGTCTGATTTGTTATAGATTAATACAAACTCTCTACCGTTTTGATCGTCTTAAGAATAATTTAGTTCGACAGAGTGATGTAACGAAAATAATTCAACTTACATCCTCCATGCAAAGGAAAGTCGGTTTAAAAGTAACAAAGCAAAATAATAAAATATGTATTTGGAATTTGCAAAACATCTATTCAGAGGGCAAAGAGTTATAATGAGCTTGTTTGTTAAAACTTATGGCCAGCCACACAGTAGTGCACAACTTAGAGTTGTATCGCTCAGACTCATTTTGCGGGCGGCATCCACTTCCGACTGTACTGTCGAAAGAATCTGGCGTAAAGACTAATGTCCTCAATGTGTAAAAAAAACAAAAAAACTTAGAAAGCCTCTTACTTACGAAAAACATAAAGTAGGTCCTCTACACAGACGAAATAAAGTTAATTTAGATGACCGTCTGATGATATGATCAGAAAATGTTTAGTCATCGTTGGTTTGGAGAAGCAAGAGCTAGGTTGTGGACCGCGATTGGGGTATTCGGGAAAAAGGAAATAAAGTTCTTTCCATAAAGAATGAGCGGCCCGGGCTATTTGGATTTGATTTGGGATGTTGTAAAAAATTCTGGCCAAGAATTTAGATACTGTGCCAGAGTTGTTAAATCGTTGTCTCAAGAAATTGAAACTGAAATTATAATATGGCCAGCACCTATCCTGACTACGCCGGAATAGACAGTACGATATAATTACGGGGGGAGCAATACCTAGATCCTGAACAAGTTCTCGCTGTTTTTTTAACAGACGATGTTCCCAGAACTACGTGCAAGGATTTTAAGACGCATCTACAAGAAAGTGCTGTTGACAAGCTTGAACTTGATGTATTGTACGCATGCTCTGTTGGAGATGACAGATTGATCTATTGGACCAATTAGTCCAATTGGAGATTGGAGAATTTGAGATGTTAATTCAGATCTACCTCAGTAGATGACAAAAGTTTCAAAAGCTATGAAAATGTTAGAAATTATTCAGAATCAAAAAGGATTTTTTGAAGCCGAGAGACGTCGGGCGGCATTTTTTTCACGCAAGCAGCAAGAACTGCTGCTTCAACGGCAGAAATAACAAGGTTATCCATGGTATAAGACCGGGCACGCATCAATATCATTATCCACAAAGGCAAATATCCAGACTTCGTAGGTATACTTTGTTATAAACTATTCAAACCGAGCGAATCAATGATGGGTGACGCTGTCGGCTGAAATTGATGCATTCGATCTGAGAATTGAAGGAAAACGTCCATTTCGCCACCATTCGAACATAGACCCGACACGGTGATTTTGCAAAGCTTTGGCATGTTTTCCAGATGACCCAGGGCAGGTCTTAGCCCAAAAATAAGAAGTTCTATCTCACCCGTTGTATTCTGTAGGCTTTCTGCTATAAATCGCCTAAAAAACTTTCAGTTTTTCTATTGCAGAATTCAAATGCTACCAGAAAGATGGGCAAAAATTGTAGGATGGACGATACTTTCAGTGACTTATTTTTTATAACTTGCTCTAACACATTGGCGGGCAGTGTATCACCGGTGATCACATCAAAAACTTGCAAAAAAATATTTTGCATATATGTACATACATACATATGATCATTGATGATCACAAGGTGAAAGGTGTCATTTAGTATAAAGTTAGAATTCAGAGTGGACGTGTTTTGTAATTTTTGTCTTTGACGTATTGAATTATTAAACTTATAGAAAACAACAGAAAATTCCAGTCCAATCATTTTATGACCTTAGTGCGGATGAGGAGGATTAGTACTTCTCGGATTAAAACAGTGACACACCAACTGATAACACTTTTGACGAAAATAGGCACGGAAAACTGAAAGTCAATTCAGCAGAACCTGATATCACAAGAGAGGGACGTCAGCCAAAAATTCCGATAATCTGAAATTCTTCTGTAATTGAATATATCAAAGAAGCAAAGAAAAGGGCGAAAAATTGTATACTTCGCACCGAAAATGGAAGGAGCAGAAGACTAAGTCATTGGAAAAGTCTTGATCGCAAGAAGATCATGGAGTTTTGAGCCATAATCATGTATGTATAATGTCTAGTAAACTATCCTTACACAGGTTATCAGAAATCAACAAACTTATTTGGAAACCGTCTGAGGGAGCCAGCAAGTGCTTTCAGATGTTGCTGTCATTTATACATTTCAAAATTAATACCCAAACATTTGAAGCATCGTCTAAAATTGTTAATGTTGACAAAACTATGTAGGAAGTAATCGGAAACTTTAATCAAAAGAGGCTGGCTGGCAAGAACTTGGTAGTTGATTTAAGTATGATCCATATTCGCGTTCTTTTGGGATTCCTTCGGAGAAAGAAAATACTCATATGTATGATGTTAAGGTATTCAAATTGGCAGTTACGGACTGTCTGTATACATATGTATATAATTTGAAATGATACGCCGGAAAGAGAGACACAGCAATAGGTCTATCCCTTGCAACCAATATTTGTCTTCAGATGATGGAAGGTTATTTTAAATAGAATCTTGTGTACGTTAGGTACGAAACTCGAAAATTGAAAAAGGGGAATCTATTTCTTAAGAAAAGTCTAATATAGTTGTTGGATACTAGAGAGATTAATAGGAAATTTTCTGGCCACAAAAGTGAACAAGGCGCACTTTATCTTATAAAGGTTTTTTGAGATACAGACTTAGTTGATCAATAATTAAAAAGCTAGATCAGTCCTCCCCGCAAAACCATCGTTGGTTCCACATAGTTCCTTTTGATATACCCTTAAAATTGGCGGTTATAAATGCATATACGAGGTTTGTTTTAAAAATGTGGTGTATTTTTGGATTTCGCGAGTTAAGTAAGTTCGATTTTCGAAATATTTTTTATCTATGTTGGCACAAGTGTCCGTAACATATTTTGACATTCTGAGCTATTTTGGACATTTATTTCGTTTTTCAGAGATGTAAAACTTAGACGCGTTTTGGTGTGCTTGGCGATTCTTTTTTACTGAAAAAAAAATGGATCAAAGAGTCGGTATTAATTTTTGGGTAAAAAATATAAACAAGTGTTTCAATGTACATGAAATGTTGACGGTGGCATTTGGCAGATCCACAAGAAAATTAGCAAAAACTTGTACAAGGCACAAGCTCTTGACAGAAAGCCGAGAAAATATTATTTTCGATGCCCGCCCTGGACGCCCCAGCATGTCAACAACTGATGAAAGGTTGAAACAGTGAGGAATATGTAGAATCATCAAATCACTGATCATACTGAGGATACTGGCATATTAGTTGGCTTATGCCATACATTTTTTCCCGATATTTTAGGCATGAAACGTGTGTCAAAGAAGTTTGTTCCGCAAATACAGAATTTTGACCAAAAGAACCATTGCATAAGCGTCTCTCAGGTGTTGTTGAATGACGTGGATGACGATCCAGATTTCCTGAAAAATGTCATCACTGGTGATGAAACATGGGTTTATGGTTATAACGTCGAAACCAATATCCAATTATCTTAATGGAAGTGAGCGGAGGAGCCAAGACCAAAATGGGCGCGCCAAGTACGGTTAAATGTGAAAGTTTTGTTCACTGTTTTACGATGGCATGTTTTATCATGACTTCTTGTAGGAAAGTCGTACGTTGAATTAGGAATATTATCTTGAAGTTATACGCCGTTTGTTTGAAGCGATACGTAGAACACGTCCGGATTTGTGGGGGAAAAAAATCCTAGGTGTTACATCACGGTAACGCATCTGCTCACTCATGGTTGCTAATGCGTCATTTTTTCTTTCTCTTAAGTCTTACTATAATTTTATTATTTCGTCCTTTAAATGTGAATCATTGGAAAGAAGCATTTTTCTTGGCATTAGCAATATAAACGCTAAGCATAAAAATGAGCTATTTTTCGCCACGTACGTACGAAAGGTACTCCCTTATCGAGTATCCTAAAAATCAAAATTCGATTCGATAAAAGTAAATACCATTAGAGATCTTTCCTCATATGCCATTAACCCACAAACAGTATCTAGAATGTTGACCGTGAATCCGAAATCATACTCACGCCAATAACAATTTCCATAACCATGAAACAAATAAACAAACCTGCCTCCTTCACAATCGCCACGTCCGACATTCAAATCGAGTAAAATATGTAAAATAGCGCGAGCGCCATCTAAAAATATATCTTTCCTATGTTACGCACAACATGCGGTCGAAAATATATTGGACAAATGCAACCAACTCTATTGTGCTTGGTCGCAGAGTAGCTATTGATTTTAAATTTTCGTCGATGGTGAAAATTCCATTTCGTAAAGTGCCTCTACATACTCGTAGATTGCTCTCAGATTTTAATTCAAATAAATTATTGATACTAGTTTCCGTTGGTGGGTTGGGTTGTAAATGAAGTGGGCCATCTCCAGCTGTTGCACGTCGAACTTTCGGTTCGGCATTAGATAAATAAACCTATTTTTGCAGTGTGTTCGATATGCGCGTGGGAATTGTATTTCAATGGGAAATTTTCGAAATGACAGTGTTTGAATGGAGGACACGTTGACGTATTGAGGTGAATTATCGAGTTTCAAATAGCTTACGTTATTTTGTTCGATTTTCTATTTTCGAAAAGGTATTTGATATCGTTCAGAGCAGTTAAATACCAAGTGACGTTCGTGTTGCAATATAAAAATGGAAAATCCCGATAGAAATGTACAGTGATTGCTCTGATTTCTGACGGACTCACTTTCCATTCACTCAATTTCTGTAAATTCTCAACTTATTAAAAGCGTTTTCGAACTCGAACAAGTGTGGCATCGAATTTCCAACAAAATCACTCTTTCCAGACGAAATAGCTGCAATTATTCAAAAACACTCAATTTTCACTCAAATACATTCTCAAGCACTCACCCTCTCGGCTTAGCTGCCAAGATCGATTCCTTCGATGTCTTGCAAAGCCTTTATTCATACTCCTATTCCTATCCTTTTCGTCTTCCGATGATGTGACCAAGATGATGTTACCATCACTCCTGTTCCTGCGAATCGGTGTTCCTTTCCGCCTGGAGCGATTTCCATTCAAGTCGGCAAAGTTATTCATACTCTGACTCTGCGCGCAAGGGACTCCGAGACCGGGGGATAGGAATTCACCTTGTTTGAATGACGAATTAGTTTTAAATGATGATGGACTCTGGATGTTTTCAGCAGAAGAAGATGGTTTTGGTGGTTTTCGACGCAGGCGACGGTGTTTCAGGTTTTCCTCTGCCACGACCAGAGTTCCAGCTCGGCTAGTGCGAAGGAAATACCTGGGTGCAACGGGGACTTGATGAGTTTGGATTGTATCGAATTCCGGAGAAGAGAAGCGACATTTCATGGCACTTAATCGTTCAAGTATGGAGCCGGAGAGAGCAGGAACTGGCTCGTTGGTATTGGGGCGACGATAGCGACGTTTTACACGTGGCTTCTGATCCTCATCGTCAGACGGTGGATTGACATTAAAGCGAACCTCTTTGAAGGACGACGCACGTCGCTCGAATGGCTCGTATGTTGGTGACGGGGCATTAATGTGCCCATTAGAGAGGAACGGCTTCCAAGAGGCTTTCGATATGTACAGCCTGTCGGATGACGTGTCGAGATCATTGATCGTAGATTGAATTATATCCTTATCTGCGTGACTCATTTTCCGCCTCCATGGTGTGTCGATATTTTCATCCTCCTCCAACTGTGATGAAGACTTTGCGAAGGTTTCGATCGCGCTTTTAATGGAATCCCTTTGATTTGACCCGTCTGAGTCTGTTGCTTCGCAGATTTGTAGACTCTGGAAGTCCATCTCCTCAGGAGCAGAATTCCGCCACGCCTTACATCCGTTTATCTTTTCAAATACACTAGGAACTTCCGTGACATCAGGTAGAGTTTTGTACCTCAGCGAGCTGTGTCTGGATTGTTGATCCTCAGCAATCAGAGAGTTTCTCCTCTGATTTTTGCAGCTTTGTTTCTCCATGGAATCTAGCGATCCCAATCCCGTGTCCTCATCCTCCTGCGGGGCTCTTGGCAGAATCGTAGTGGCTGCCTTATGCAACCGCCTGACTTTTCGCTTTGGTGGTTTCGGAGGACGCTGCTCCTCCTTGTACACTGAATCATCCGCTTGTCGATTGGCATCAACCAACAAGTCGCCCATATGATTGAAGAGCATTATCCGGGGCAAAGCTATATTTGGCGATGATCTCGATGTCGTCAGCTCCCATTTCCATGCTTGCGGCTTTTTCAGCTTCAATCGGATCAAATTGTTATCCGCATCGGCATCGCAACAAATGCCGGTACCGTCGCCATTGTCTATCCAATTGTTTGACATTGCAACCAGGTGATGATGAATCACAAGGCCTTTTTAATCCCAGCGGAACGCCACCTGTTACACGCAGGAGTGACCAAACAAAATATTATTCAGATCTGCGCCCACACACGCGCTGCTACAAACAGAAATTTATTCTCCTCAGCTCACGTTCTTCATTATCCCCAACGGTATGTATCTAACGTATAAGTCAGTCCTAAATTAGGCGAATCCAACAACAAAAGGCGACCGATGAAAATATCGTTGGACATATGCCAAAGAATTTGTTTTATTTGTGAATCGCTCTTCCGAATCTCGAAGCCTAGGTGCGAAGACGTTTCGGAATCAGAAACCGAATTGAAAACAAGCTAAAAACAACCTCGAAAGTGTATGTATCTAATGATATAAGACAACAAATCATAACCCAGTAGAGTCAGGTTATTACGTATTTTTAGATTGATATTTTCGATTTCCCCATTGAGAATCGGGATCGATAAACACTACCGTTTCGAATCTTGAATCGCAGGTGCACGTCCTACAAGCAGCACTTGTGGTAATCTATCATACACTTTGTCAATGGGACAGGGGAAACCATAGATAGAGCCACTGGCACTGGTCTTATGACGGAATCACGCGAAGCACGAGGAACGTATGAATGACGTTTGCAATTGCACACCGGACGCCGATAGGTAGTCGTGTCGTGTCGGCTGACTTTGAATCACTACACCTCACCCGACCACGCGTACTGTGGATTATAATGTGCGAGTACTAGCGTGTGGATATCTCTTCGTTTATCAGATATGTAAAAACGAATAGTCTGAGTTAGTTGAGGCGAGTTGAAAGACTGAGTGATGCGCGATCGCTTGAGGAGGCAAAGCATCTACAGCCTTCGGTGCTGAGGCTAATATATTGCTCGAATGCGTGGGAGACAAACTGATACTCTGTGCACACCAATATAGAAAAAGAGAGCTCTTTCATTCCAATGAGATGAGAGATCTGTGGATTTAGATACTAAATTGCTCATACGGATACTAATGATTCGGGTGCTCATACGCACGCGACTGACGTAGATTTTTATTTAACACGGATTCTCTCGCACTAAGATTGAATTCCACGGATGAATTGATTTTGGAGTGGAATGCTTAAGGGGTCAGAGATGATTGATGTGAATCATAAGACTTAGCTGGGGTCCGTGGCCCTTTAAGTGCATGCCAACAAGGGAATTGCCTCCAGTCAAAGACAAGTGGAGTTTTGTGAATTTGGATGGGGTATTTAATGGAACAGTGGACGACAGGAAAATCAATCCACTTGACTTGCGCTTGTGTTTTATTTAAAAAAAAACATTTTTAATCAATTTTGGGATTGAATTGAGTAATAAAATTCAATCGTCATCAGGGCCATTGTTTGATGCTCTTATATTGCATGGTTTCCTTAAAATACTAAGAGATTTTGCAAATAAAGCGCGTTGGTGCCTCTCTACCTTTCAAGATCCCTAGAGCTAAAAAAAAAATCCTTTTCGATATTGACAAACCCTCTATAGAAAATATTTATAGGAAAAAAACTTCTCTTAATTCCCTATTTGGAGTCGGGAAATACTTTCCACCTATGGCAAAACTGAATCAAACACAAAACAGATGATTGAGAGGGGTTCAGTTCTGGTCCATCGGGGGTTGTAATGACGATTTGCTCATGTTTCTCTAAAATCTTTTGACTTTATCAAACAAACTTACGACTTATTAAGTGTAGATCCAAAAGTAATGATAATGGAAATAAAACACTGCGATTATAATTGAAAAAATGGTTTATTTTTCTACGTAGTCTCCTAACAAGTCAATACATTTGGTAAATTTTTTTTCTAAGCCCAGGATTCCCTTAGAAAAAAATTCTCTGTCTCAAACCCTCCCAAAATTCCTCAATAGCGGCCATAGCTTCGCTATTGTATTCAAGTTTGTTGCCTTGAGTCGAGGGAAGAAGTAGAAATCACTGGGAGCTAGATCTGGCAAGTAGGGTTGTAGTTCGAGCAGCTCAAAATCTGAAGCCATGGCAACTGCGGCTTTGTGGCCCGATGAGTTGTCTTAGTGGAACAGTTACTTCCCGCAAACTTCTTCTTTGGTCTGTTTAGTAAGATCCAGAAATAATGTATCTGTCTTTTAAATATTCCATCGCCATAACGTTTACATGTGATAGTCTTCATAACAGCTCTAATTTCGTTTTTCTTCAATTTGACCTTCAAGGGTTCGTATTCAAATGAATGTACCTGCTGGGAATTTTGGTCTATTTATATGATTTTTTTATGCTAACCTAGTGAGCATATAAGCAAGCAAAACACATTTATGCGGACTGGAAATAACCGATTATTATCATTACTATAAATCTGAATCAACCATTTTTTCATCTACAAATTTGTCATCCTATTTTGGGAAAATATGTCCAAGTGTTTTCATGTATTAATTGTCCATCGCTTGCCGAAATGATTGCTCACCTTTTTGACAGTATAGGAATTCGACCTTGTTAAAATGACACATTTTTTGAAGCGATGCCAAGTCAGCCATAATTTATATTTTTCATTAACAAATTGGTACCAAAACCCAATCAGCGAAAGGGTTCTGGAGGAAAAGTTATTAGTACAGTTGGCTAAAATTAATAAATTGTCAAAACGCCAAATACATTGGAATATGGGTATGAAAAGTTGCAACACTCTCACTGAAAATGTCTTTGACTAGTTTTCAACTATTGAAACCCGGTTCCTCGATTGCGAATCATTTCGGTTGTCAGTGAGGGTCTTTCGGTCTCTTGACTCGATACCTATCGAAAGACACTGTAGACATCGAGAGCGTGCTATAAATTTGATTCAGTAAAACATTTACTGCGAAGCCGACTTTGGAACTTTTCCAAATAATTATAAGAGAAATGAAATAGCCGTATAAAACCAGACTGACTAACAGCTCAAATTTTGACAAATCTTATGCTCTTCTCTCAGCCGAATCTTCGCATACACTTCGCGGAGACAGTAAGTGAGTGGGCATCAAAAACGGAAAAATATTACGTATACCCCGTAGTGGGATTGGTGATACGAACCCTGAGTCAGCTCTTTATTATGTAATTAGGTGTCGAACAAAATATATTCGCGGTTGATATCGTAATTTGTTCCCAAGATAAATAGATGTCAATGAAATAAAAAAAGCCACGAAGGAAGAATACTATACACACGCAGACAGCTCTCTCAAAATATGGAAAAATGTTTTATTCGAAAAATCGCTGATCATATCAAGACTTGTGCAACCTGTTTACCAGCTGTCAGAAGTATGCGATTCCCGTTGGTTTTGAACACGTATTTATGTTGGTTGAAGCAGTATCAGTGTAGAAAAACGGAGTTCAGTCGTTTATTATTCTTAGAATTCCTGGGAAAAAAAATAAGTGCAACTTGTCTCTGCCATTTTCTGGGTCAACCTTCATCACCTAGGGCATTCCTTTGCTTACTGCTCCAGGCTTTGTTATCTGCAGTCATAGCCATTCATTACGAGCAGCTCTCCAAAATGGAGAATTGCCAATCACCTAGCACACCCTCGGATGTCTATCCTCCCACTTTCAATCGTAATATTATTTGATTATATTGTGTACACGATAGAGTTCAGGAATTTACGATCAATTTATCGCCCGTGTCGGCAATAACCGCCAAAATCATATTTACGTAAACTGTTGCTATTTCAAACTGAAAAACTAAGTTCAAGGCTACAATTAGTCCTTTTTTCGTGATATGCATGGTGAAGAGCTCTTGATCTACGATTATGATCTACCTACGTTTTTCGTGTGGACATTTATAGAATTTATGTATTGTAAAAGATTCAAACATTAATTTTATTTTTTTAAATTAATGTATTTTGACGGCCATTTCATGTATAAGTCATCCCTGTGCTTGACCCATTCCTGGAGATCATGTTCTTGGGCTAATTAAGGCTCTTTTAGCCTTTTGTTTTGCTTCTGACTCAAAACATTTTTCTCATAACTCTCATTTCAGTTTCGGAAGAGAATTGGACCGAGTATGGAGCTTGGTCTGAGTGCATCACAGTATGGCAGTCGAAGAAAACCGTCAACAAAATCTTGAGCGACTTCGACAGGGCGACTTCGACATGTTTCTAGTCTTCTACCTCACAAACCTGGGGTAGGGAAGATTTATGCAATTCTTTCTTGTCTGTCCGTCTGTCTGTCTGTACGCATATATCAGACCCAACTTGCGAGTAGCTATGAGTCTAAAACTTGGCTGTGTTGTACAGCACATAAGTGTGAGCTCATAGCGACAGGTTTTTAGAACCCTTGGCGTTGGTTCCTTAGATCTAGGTAAAAGTTAGCAAAACTCAATATCTGAGACCTGAATTATAGCTTAGCTCCCGGCGAGCTGATTCCATCTTGTTTTGGTTTCGGTCCATTTGTATTATAACGAAGACTGGTGGGTTTTCTGCATATCGAATTCTAAAACGTATGCCTCACACCGTTTATGATGAAACGTCGAACTAGATCCGGTTTGAAGTTTTGGGACGAAATCTAGAAAACTTTCACGTAAAGAAATGAAAAATGTCAAGGGAGAAAACAAAACACACAGTTTTGGAGAAGATACAATTTTTTAGAGAGGCGCTTGATTCTAAGTGCACGATTAAAACCGTGAAGCATGGGGAGGAGGGTCCGTGGTTTGGGGCTATATGTCAGTTTTAGGAATTTATAAGCTAAAGATATGTGTCTTCATATCTTCAAAAAAATTAATCTAAAACAGTTGTGGACAAATTTAAATTTTTAACAATTCTTACAATATTTCGATCAAGACAAGGACCTGAAATATAAAGCCCATCCATTCATTATATAACAATCCTTACAAGTTAGCATCTCCGCCAGAAGGACCAGGTCTTGATCTGATTGGCATATATGGAATTCTTTGAGAAAAATTTGCACACACGAAACGACGAAGAAGCAGGAGTTAAAAGTGGCTTACCGTCGAAGGGAAACAATATACTCGGAAGCAGCTCGTTAGAGGAAATATTTTAAGGACGATGTAAGATCATTTAAAAGCCGTAAATAAATTGAAAGGATAATCCTCTGCGATCTAGAAATGTAAGGAACTTATTTCAAAAAGATAGTTATAATCCCTTTTTTCATTAGGCAGTTATTTTTTAGGCTGGGCTTACAAATAACCTTAAGTGATGATTGTCAAGACACAACATGAGCCGTAGGCATAGAGGGAGAAAGGCATGGAGGTACCGGTGTACATTGTTTTCTAATGTATTGGTACCTTTAAGCCGAAGACAGGCTTAAGCATTCTGGCATTCCTAGAGTAACGGGTATTGCGGTCAAGCTCTTGAAGGGGAGAATTGCAATTGGGTTGAGTATCGTCTGACAGAGAGTTAACACTGTATCGATATTCAAGTAATTTAATGCACTTCACATATCTTGCCGTTCCAATTATACGGCCTAAGAGCAAGGACGTATGTCTGGGAACGAATATAAAAAGTTAAAGAACTATCATCAGCGAATGACTAGATTGAAATAGAAGTAGAAAACAGGAGATTATTTATAAAATTCAATGTCGGTGACAGAACAGAGGAACACCAGAATTTATGTGGTGAATATCAGACTTGAAACCATCCAATCCGACTTGAACGAATTTCTCGTCCATTGAAAAAGAGACTTATCGATACTATAAGCATGCGTTTTCGAAAACAAAGAGGGTCAAATCCCACACTTCATTAAATGTCTTAAATATATCAAGCAACGTGGTATTGCTTTCTCAAAGAGAGGTTGTTTTCACATCACCAGAAGTTTGCGCGAATCAAACCATTCCATAAGATTTTTCAGCATTTTCATAAGCGTAGAAAGTGGGGACGTTGGTGCTATGGTTTGGTGGGTGGAGAGAGACGAAGATTCGCTCCTTTTTAGCGACATGCTTGATAAACTTTGTTTTCCATCTAGTCAGGAAGGGTAAGGTGGGCTAGAATTTCCCGTTTTAGGGTTCCCAAGTAACTTTTGAGCTTTTTTAGTATTTCGGTCGTTTTTCCTTTAACGCATGACTCAAGAATAATAATTGTGGTCGGTAACGACTTATATTGATTTTATTAGTCGGATTGCGTACCTCATATTTGACCACATTTTTCTGATCGTACCAAATACAGAGCGTGAGGTTGGATTCATGGATTTTTGGCTTCTCCGCTGATGTCGATGTTTGGTCGGGTTTAACATATGACTTTCGTAGTGAATTCACTTTTCGTTGCTAGTGAAAATTCAATCCAAAAACTCTTCTTATTCTGTCATTGGAGTAGATGTTAATTCTTATGTGGCCCATTTTCCTTGGATTCGGAGTGACTGTCCCGGACGTTTCTTGCCTTCCAAGTCGAAATCACTACATTCAAAACGTGAAAACTACTCCCAACACGTTTGCTCGTTTAGATTATGGTCATCATAGACTTCCATTAAATTACGATAACTTCCTGCAGCACTTTTTCCAGTAAAAGCATTTTTTCCGGAACGAAATTCGTCATAGTCGTTAAAGTACGAAGTGTTCTTATGCATGGAGAATATTTGCTGTGGCAAAAAGAAAATGAATGTACTACCTAGGCAATGTCTAGTAAAACGCTACGAATTAATTCCAACTCGCAATAATTTTATCGCCTATGCATTTTATGTTAGAAATCCAATTCCAAAAAATAGCTTCCTGTTCGTCGTGTTTTGTGGAATACACTAAATCCACATTTAGCTCAAACAAGATTTATTTCGATCCGAACTAACCCACAAAAAAATATTTACGGAACTGCCTGAATTTATGGGCGTGTGTATTTCTTTAATTTCAAACTTTTGTTTTCAAATTTTTAAGTATATTTATAAAATGAAAGTTTGCTTATGATTTTACTATATAAATAGAGATTGAAGAGCTGCCATGATTAATTTATGAAATTTACAGGAAATTTTATAAAATTAGTATGGTTCAAATAAACTTGGCCTTAAACAACTGACAACAACTTTCAGAGAAGAATTCCCCTTATTGTAAATGTCCGTTCAATTGCCTCTGATATTACGACCCCATTCAAGGGGAACAGCCTGAATATTTGCAAAAAATTCTGTCCATCTAATTGACCAAATTTGGTTACAAATATAACACAATTTTCATGATTGATGAAAAATACATATTGTTTGCAGTAACATCGACACATATCATCACACTGGGTGATTAATATTAGGAATCACTCATAGTTCGTCTCGGCATGTTTTTCGCCTAGTCAGCTATGCAACTAGTGTCTACCGCCAAGATTTCATGAGAATCGCGTCATCATTTTATCGAATGACGTTCAAAAAGTTTGTCACCTTAAACGAATGTCCCAAATTGATCACAGACACCTTAACTAGATTTATACCTCATTACAAATGCTGCGCCACTGGGGTGGAGTGCTACCAGTCATTGAATGACTAACATTGTTCATGTCAACAATCTCGAGATAAGATTAGCTTCACTTCATAGTAAATAAAAATCACTGTTACATCTTTCGACATCATCAGGCGGTGTGATTGAAAGATTGCAAGGCATAAGTGAATTACTAGCGGAGAAGCTGCATATGCTGGGAATTACCTAGTTTATAACATGAGGTCAAAAGTCACTTGGAATTTTTTGTTACATTTCTGGCAGAATAGACTTTTTCAGCTAAACCTTGAGATAGGGAAATGAACTGTTTATAAAAATATTTTTTAGATGATGGCCGAGCATGAGATCATTATGTATTAATAAAATTAACAACTTGATACTGCATTTGGGTGGATGTGAACAATGTTTACCGGCACCTTGACTATTTTATGGTCGTTATAAAACGACCTACTGAGCAAGGAATTCAAGTTAAAATTACCCAATTTCGAACCAATTTCCAGTATGCGTAGAGTACGTTTAGAAGAAAATATTGCTGCTGTATCCGCCATCCACCAGAAGACCATGATTCGTCCATCCGGCGCCGTTCGCTGCAATTATAATTATGTTACTCGAATACCTGGAAGATTTTAGGTAAGGATCTTAGTCTTAAACCTTATAAAATACAGCTCGGGCAATAACTGAATCCGAATGTGACCTGTCACCGCGTTGAATTTTCGGTATGTGGGCCCGGAGGAAGATTCGCTTTTTTGGGATCATTTTTATTTATTACCAGGTGGTAGAGGCCACCTTCGGATTGTAATCATATTCCTAGACGGCAACTTTTCTCGAAGGAAGGATTATTTTAGAAAGAAACCAGTGCAGTCTTTCCGATCGTTGCTCAAGCCTTCTGGAATTCCGTATTTTTTTGACTCATGTCAGTATTTCACGCAAGCTGTGACAAGATATAACAACTCACCTCATTCGTTCCCGCGAACCAAACAACCCATTGTCATCCAGAACGATTGACCTCTTCGTTGCCTCTAATTGAACTTCATCCTCATGCTGATTGGTTGTAAACATTCTAATGATGAAATGGGAAATTCCCGGCTTGCCCGATCATAGGTCACAGAAATCACCAAAGAAGCTCTAAAGTTTTCATTCTCTCCATCAGTTTGTTCATATTTCTTGTCCGCGATCCAAGGAGCTTTGGGCTTCACACACGCAAGACATGCACGCGGGGGAACTCCAAGCTCTTTTGAATCATAGCATTCGTCTTATACTTCAAACCCGGACCAAACCTCTCCTGATTCTATATGGTCATTCCATGTTCGTTCGCATTCATAAATCAGATGGGGAAGGCCAAGTTTATTGGATGATTGACGTACGAATACATACGCTCTCCCATAAATTAGAGACCTAGTTTCGGCGTTAATTCTCAATCAGCGCCGCGACGTTGTACTCAAACTTGTGGAAACGAAAATCGTATTTCAACCCCTAGTAGCTCTGGACCGACTTGCATTCTTTACTACAACGTCGTCGGAGCTACTACATTCCATTCAATCGTGCTGTATATTCCAAATGGCATTTCAACCGACCATCACACCGATCAGACTGGCTTTCTGGATCCTCATCGGATTGTGTATCATCGACAATTTCGCGTATACTATGCCGATCGAAGGCACCGAAAGCCCGGATTATATTCAAGTCGTACGAACTAGAAAACTAAAGCTCTTGCAAGTGCCGTGCAAGCTGGTTGATCATACTGGAAAATGCCCTATCGAGCGACAGGGCGTTACGCGCTTCATCTGGGATAAGATGTGATTAAGAATCAGTGCAGTGAAGAACAGTCGTCGCTTTTATTTATACTAGTATACTCCCAACGTGATCAGTGACCAATAAAGCTTGTGAAATCCGAGATCAGTTTAGTGCCAGACTTGAAAGCAAGTCGGTTCGTTTGCGAGGATGTCATTAAAGACTTTCTTTTTTGTGTATTTGGTGGTCGGCGTTGTTCTACAGACAAGTAACAGCATTCCGGCCGCGCAAATTGCTGTTGTGAGTTCCAAGCATTCACTGCATCTGGCGCCGCCTATTTATCTGCAAATATTTAATGGATCACCGAGATGTCGGCTTGATCATCATGGCCAGTGTCGGTCATCGCGACAGCACTAATCGGAAAAAAAAAGGAAATAAACAGACAAGTAGGCGTCTAGATACAAACGAAGTCAATTTCACAAATAACACGGTCGTACATAATCGGATTTGCTGGTTGCTTTATGGAATTTCGCCACTGTGCTCGATTTCACCAGTCATCCGGCGATGTCTGCACGTTTGTTTGAGTTGTAATTGCAAACAAATTTGATAATTCCCTACTAGAATGGAATGGGCGCACGGTATTTGTTATTGGATTAGTTCAAAGTAAATAGATAAAAAAAAGGAAAAAAACTGGCGGTTTGAGATACACCCTTATTTCAAGCGCGATTTCGCCATGTTGTGTTATATGAAAATGGGAATCTGAGCCTAAAATATAACTCTCTGACGCAATTGTTGAACATCAACGTATCATCGATTATGCTGGTTGTCATCTGAAGTGTTGCTGATAGTTGTGCTAGGAATGAAGCTAGTAGGTTAATGAATAAACGATTACTTGTTATATGTCACAAAAAAAAATAGTTTCCTGTTCTGGCTCAAATACATTGGATTTAGAAAAATCTTGTCTTTTACTTTCCCCTTTAATTTAGGGGGCTTGCATGCCTTCACTACCGGAAGCAAATCTGTTAGTCGAAATTTACACTCGTCATGAATGGTCGGTCAAAGTCCGAATGACATTGCCTGGGAATCTGGTTATCTGGAATCAATTAGTCACAATCTCCTTCTGTTCTTGGGTTGGAGTACCAATTCGTGTCGCTACTTAGAGGCGATATGGTCAGTTGAATGAATTTCCAGATTATGATTTACAATTTGATGGAGGAATCCGAGACGTACATACATAGTTAGAGAGGCCAGCCATCATGCTTTGAACACGAAATATTTTTTTTTTATTTTTTGCTTTCGCATTGGATGTTTCTGTTTTATAGGAATACGAGAAACTATTTTTGGCTTATTTTGTTTTTTCTGGGACACTTTGGATTGGGGTTGTTGAATTCGCACTTGACACGATGTGACAACATGTGACATATGGCATTTAAGTCTAGTTTCTCCTGAATATTTGTTGGATATTTAGTGCGTAGCATGCACATGTACACATTCCTTCTCGACACTTTCGCTTAAATACTATGATCGGCTGCTCATGTGCTCTGTTACTTGACTATTTTACTTTATGTCCGGTTAATTGATAAGTGTATATATATATATAAAGTTTATATGTTAACACAAACACAAGAATGGATTACGCAATTGAATTTCTACTACGCAAGGTGGGTTCAAAAAGTATCGAGAATTTTGTAATTCTGGATGTTGCATTACTCCGATTCGCCTGATTTTTACGATGTTATTCAGTAAACATATCATATTCGTATATTGTCCTTAAGCCAAGAGGTTATATGTGTCTTAGTATGTTCAGTGCTTGTCCATCATCTTGATTAACAACTCATTAAGCTCCCAAGAGTTTTAGACCAACACATTTTGATCTACCTTAAAACACATATGTTATGTATGCATGTCAGTGTCTATAGACAAAAGCTATACGGCGTCATGTTAAGTTGTAACATCCATGTCAACTTCATCAGGCGGTGTCTCTTTAGGACCGGTATTGAGCTAACCAGGATCTTCAATGTTGAAAAAGGATTCGTTCATTCAGTGAAAAGATTATGCGAAACTCACCTTCCAGTGAGAGGAACGATATTGTTCAAGTCTTGCAAAATATAAATTGATTCAACGAACATTCATGAATGGCATTGAAGCAGAAACGGTTGAAGAGGTTTTGACTGTAATTAAACGCCAAATCAAATATGATATATCGCCAACAAAAAAAAGTTTACAACAAGTAAGAACGTCCTCATGGTCAGACATAGTCAGTCAAGGACTTTGCCACCAAAGTGGCAAGCACCACCACCACCGCTCGCAACGAGCGTTGAATTATTCTTGACAAACATAGCTTCTTGGGACTCGAGAGACAATTGGAAAGAAGAGTTTCTCATTTCGGCCATAATCTATGGACTTAGAACCGAGGAATAGGGGACAAGGATCTCAAAAATTGGACGTTTGGCATTAGATGCAGCCGGCTTAAGAAGATGCGGGCCTGTTGGCTCAGACCAGATTATAGTACTCTCTAAGTAAAACTAGTTCCCAATAGATGGCGTTACCATAACTATCTGCATATATATATGAATGCATTCGATTGGGTAATTTTTTTGCTGTTTGGTTTTTTACTGTTCCATTTTTGACACCCCACATATTATTCGTGAAATGTGTCAAATTCAAGCATATTCAGTTAGCATTGCTATTTTATTATGAAAAGACCTACATCCGAACAATACTTGCAAATTGTGTCCCGTGAAAAATATTTTTCAATTAATTCGACCATTTTAGGGTCATTATAATCGACATACAAAGCAAGCAGTTCAGGCCTAGACTAAAACTCGTAAATCATATGTTGCTGAACTTCTTAGCACACAACCGCTGCGTAAAAAGAACACTTTATGAACTTTATAAACATAAAGATGTCTTAGAGGCAGAATACGAAGACGATGAAATAGTAGCCAACTTGTGGTTAGTCTAATTTTCTGTCAGATAATCCTAATAATATGATTTTGGGCTAGATAAAGAGGCTCAAGAGTATTGTAGTAAGCTCTACCTCAGCTTGATAAACCATATTGTAATTTGGAATTTACTATTCCATGGTAAAATTTCAATAAAAGTTTTGTCGAGCAATATGGTTTTAACATGAAGATATTGCGATTTACAGAGATTTACAGATACCTTTTCTACTAAAACACCAATATACTCAAAACTATCAACTGATTCTATCCTAAAACAGTACTCAGTACAATTAGCATTCCTATTGTAATTATGTGTACCGCAAGCGTGAGAAGATAAAAAAGTTGTTCACACGCTGTAGAGTGAAAGTATACGTCACAGTCAACCAGGTCTGAATCTTCCAAATTAAAAATCATAAGCTTAGTTTTTTTTACTTATTAGGCGCTGAAAAAAATTAGTTTTGTTAAGAAAAGATACTATTTGGCTCTTCTTTAGCTTCTCAAACAGTTTAGAAAATATTGAAAGCAGAGATATGGGTCTATATTGACCCATTTGGTTTCGGCTGCCCTTTTTGAATAAAGAAATAACTTCAGCTGACATTCATATTAAAAATATAAGTCAATATATCAACCACGTTACTCGAGTAAAGGCCCGGCCCATAGAATCCGTTGATCCGTCACTCCGTTGATTTCAACTGAGTGCTAAGTAGAATATACACATTCTTATGGGAGGTGGCCCATAGCCGACGGATGTATGAACTTCAACGGACAAAGTAGAGCTTTCTTTCTACTTTTGGCTCCGTTGACAGTTCATACATTCACATATTGGAGCTTATACATTTACATTCTGAGGTTCACGCATGCACGAATTGAGAGTAAGCACGTTCATTGGTGTATGCATTGAGAGAATGCTTAGGAACTCTCTCGTACTGAGAGAAACTTCAAATACGGTTGACATTCAAAGTACGATTCGGTTGGTGAGGGTCGTTTAGTGTGCGAAAAGTGAACATTATTCTGGGAAAAAAATGTTATAAAGTGTTCGAGGAAGAACTGATTGAGGCGATCAAAGTCCATCCGTGCCATCCATTTTATAACTCAGATGAACGCACTCCATCAATTAATGAATGTCATCGACAATTGTCAACGGATTGACGGATTCTATGGGCCGATGCTTCCCTGCTCTATCCGCCAACACGTTTGCACTCAGTTGAAATCAACGGAGTGATGGATCAACGGATTCTATGGGCCGGGGCCTTAAGACTCTTATGCACTCTTGCAATTTTCCTGTGTTTTTATTTTATAGTTTATAGTTTTAAACAAGTCGAGTTTCGTGCCAAGAAAAGGGCATTTGCGGAGAATTTTATTGTATTATATTCAAAAGAATCTGTAGCTCAATTACATAGAGTTCTTGTTAAGACTTACGATGAGCATGCTCTGTCGGAAATGACATAGAGAGATCGGTTTAAAAATAATGATTTTCATGTCGAAAATAAAGCTCTGACGCACCGAAAGAGTTTAAAGACGGAAATTGGTGGCATTACGTAATGGAAACTCCTTTCAGACGCTAACTGGACCTGTTAAATCATTAGAAGTAGACGACACAACCGTTTCCAAACGTTTGATTAAACAAAGTAAAAATAATTAAATATAAAATAAGAAATAAAATTATAAAACAATTATGAAAATGAATACCTATTTGTTATATGAATTCCTGTTAAGGTAGGTCAAGCTAGTTTGAATTAGTTACAGGTTTTATATAAATTTAGAAAAAAAATCCGATATGATGCTTTGTTTTAGTTTTTTTTATAATTTTTTTAGCCTTAATTGTTCGTTTATTCTTATTGTTATGAGTAAACCATAAGGCTAAAAATCTGAGGCTAAGTTGTGTCCGTATACGGCCAATGAGTTAATCAAGATAACTAAGTTAGTTTTAGGCTTTTTTGTCTTGGTCTAAGACAATTTTAAACTAAAAATAACTAAAACTAAAGTTAGAAAGTATTAGGAATAATTCAGAAGCAAGAACGTTGTGTGCCATACAAGTTGAAGCCGAAAGATGTAGAACGGCCCTTTTTGACGTGTGAACAGCTTCTTCAATGGCAGAAAAGGGAATGTTTTTTGCATTGTATCCTGATTGGCGATGGCAAGTGGTTACTGTACGATAGCTTTAAGGGTAAAATATAATGGGATAAGCTAGACCATGCGTCAACATTCGTTCTACTCCGCATTTGGCGACATCAGCAGGCTGTGAAACCATCACAGGAGAGTTTTTGTTTTTTTTATAATTCGTGCAGGTTCAAGAGTGTACGCTCTTATGGTGTTTGTCACACAACCTGGACGGTGTGCAGAAGGTTTGTGTCGAAGATGTTCGTTCACTACTCTCCGGGGTTGGTTGTCCTAGATAGGATTTGAGAGATTCTACTGTATTTGCGTTGGTTGTAGTTCACAGTAACTCTTTTGTTTCCATGTCATTAAAGTGTTATATTAGAAACGCACACACAGAGTATGAATTTTGAAGTGATCTTACTGTGAGTGTTATGCCTTCGTCAGCACTTCTTGATGTTGTTGCACAGCTTTTCCGTATGGCAACTGTTCTTGACCTACAGACATTCGACTCAACAGTCGGTGATGATTACCATTGCACCACGACCACCCCGATCACATGACATCGCTATCCATTAGAATTGTTGCGTTTAAGCCGAGCATTGCTTTACAAGCATAAGGTGGTTTTTCTGCATGACAACAATTGGGCATATATTCCTCAGGTCGTAAAAATCTACTTGGAAGCCCTGAAATAAGGGGTCTTACCCGACTCACAATCTCTCGAGACATCGCTCTTTCCGACTACTACCTGTGACCGATTAAACACATAGCTAAGCTGAGTAGCAGTAACGATTTTTCGTAGAAGCGAACAATTCATATGATTCGTGGATGGTCTCAAAATATGTGTAATGTAGCGAAAACTTATTCAAGGTCCTATTAAGTATAAATATTTCCATGAAGACCTTGAAGACGTTGGAGATGACAACATATCAATGACCGATATAAACGTGGCAAAAGTGAATGAAATGATTTTGGACGCTCGTCGAATCACCAATCAGGAAACTGGCTGAAGTTCAGTTAACTCATGCTATGATGCCATATGACGCTTAATTTCGAACAAAATTTGCCTGTACGTATTTTAAATGAATGAATTAAATGAATTACCCCTTAGCTTCCACAACCGTAACGTACAACTGTGTGTGACTTTCTCTGAACCAAGGGAAAAGAAAATTGTAAAGAACAATTTTTCACAGGCATACAGAAAATTAAATTGCATCGCGGAAAGTGTTTTAAGTATTGAAGAAAGCTATTACACGTTGTATTAAGAGTATATTGCGTTCGGTGATCCTCGCCGTGGAGATATGGAAGTACTGAAAGATCACCAAATAGCCATATTGAAGATCATAAAATTCATGCTTAGTATTCAGTGGTTTTATACATGATACCACTCCAGAGGAGCTTTTGACTACGAGTCCTAAGATTAAATTAGATAACTTGGGTTGTCGTGAAAATCGATTATAAGGTGGTGCAAATGAATTGCAACTTTTCCAAACGCTGTACTTTTATTTAGCACACTGTAACACTGAACTTCGTCTTGTGGAATTTTCTTCCCTTCCAGGAGAAAGGATTTCCTGAGCGCATCCGTACTCGTACTTCAATATTTTGTGGTATGGATCTTCGGCTTGTTAAGTTAAGTGGATTTGTATCTGGTGACTGTGGGGCCATGTTGATGAGATAAAGCAAAAGTCGTAGCTTTTTAACAACCCTGGCGCGTGTCTTGCATGGTCAGAGTTAGGGCTTTTTTTGGAACGACTTATAGAGCACCTTCCAAAACACTTCGCATTCACCCTGATGCCACGGTCCACTGGACGTCACAGCCACCCAAACCATGACAATCGGTGTCCCTTGACTTCCGATGGGAAATGTAATGGCAGTAAACACTATGGTTTTGTTCGTTCAGGAATAATTCGATTGGAAAGTTTTCCTCGTCAGAGAACTAGCAACTAGCCACGTTCGCACCAGCTCTTTTTCAACAAGACCGCATATTACACCAGTCACCAAATTTGACATCTTTCTATCTATCAAGCACTGAGTAAATGACATACATACATAGCATAAAACGCTTTTGTAAGCCTTATACTTTTTTTTCGAGAAAATTATGGTATCATGGCATTAAAGTGATCAATATTGCCAATAATCAAATTCAAATTAGATCAGTGTTTCGGGTCAATTGTGCATTGTTTCGGTTTTCTGGTCACTGTCCATGACAGCACGCCTATTTTCAATACAAATACGGCTTAGCAGGCACGAAATACTTTCTGAGACAGTGCCCTTCTTATCATCATGGTTACATGCATGACATATGTATTTAATAAGCCCTTGTAATTGATCAACGGTATTTTATAATCCTTTTATGGATTTCGCTAGTATTCAGAAGGTATTTCATATCGTGCACGAAAGATGAATGATTTCATGTTAGTACTCACAATGGTGTTTTGCACAACAAACTTATCAATGAAAAGTTTTGGAAAGTTTCGAACTTACCTTATTTGCACGTGTTACTTGAAGTCATCCGATTTCGCAAAATATTCCCAGATATAACGTGACAGGCGAAAAACAAATTTCAATTGCACCAATAAATGGCAGCTTAACTCTATTATTCAATTAGATCCCATCCATCATTTTAAGAATTTACCCACATGATCCAATCCCATCAGTCACAAATCACGGGACGTTCATAATCGGTGACTAAGACATCACGTTCCTAGCCATTGCAAATATCCCAGGTTGGCGACATTAACTTATCGCCCTGATAAGGTAGGTGTAAAATATCAAATTCTCGTAGTAACATAGGTCAAGATACTGCTATCAGTTAATGGGCGGGTGTAGACGAAATTCAGACACTTTTTTTTTAATTGCAATACATTTTAAAGCTCCAGACCCTGGCGCATATGTCGGGATATTTGAATGGCTTAGTAGATAAAAGAGTAGCGTATAAACACACATATTTCGGATTTCAATATTTTCGACAGACGCAGTTTAGTGAAATAAACAACACAAAGACGTCAATCGGAATTGTTCAAGTTGACAGCTGGTTATTAATGGCAACGATTTGACGTAGGACACGTACATATATTCAATATCTTGGACTAGTTTGATTTTTAGATTAATCGTCAAGGGGGTATGGTCTGAATTTGCGTTTTAGCCTTCTGTCAATCTCATGTAGGCACTCAGTGTTCGCAGGTCTTAAATATCAGGTATATAAATGAGAATCCATTATTTTCCACTGTTTGATGGTGCCAGTGGTGAATGCTGGCCAGAGAAATCTGATCAGAAATGTCACATAGTAAGCTTAGGTCAGTAATTCCTGTAAAGGTTATAAACAGTGGATTTATTACCTACAAAAATTCAAAGCGATAATCCATGGGAGCGCCCATGGTCGACGGCCAAGCCAAATATAGATTGAGGCTCATGCTGTTGTTGCAACCGAATGACTCCATCATAAGGCTGGAAAGGGTGTGTCGTGCTTGGGATGGAGCTACGTAAGCTTGTGATTGAAAACTTCCATTGCCCACATACATAATTGATTAGCCAGCGAGTTAGGCCAATATACGAATAGTCTGGTCAACATACGCCTACTATTAGGCGCTGTTCATGTACAAGAGGCACTGAATTCGTCGGATATGGTGCTACAAGGCATACCAATGTGCAGTAGAATCGGAAAAACACCTGAAATTATTTTCCATATAAACTTGTAAATGATGTTTGATTTATATGCCAGCATGTTAGAAAAATGTTGGCCTGGGAAAATCTGCAGTGTGGTCTGGTTGATATCGAAAAGGCTTTTGATATACAAAATGATTAGTTCTCAACTAGATTGTATCTAGTCAAAACTATACTAAGCATTTTGGCTAACAGAGCCTTTAGAGCCTGTGTCAACAGAAAAACATTATTATTTCAATATTTACCTGCAGGAGTTCCACAGCATTCCGTCCTGGGTCCGGTATTATTAGCGTTTTCACCTATAACTTTCACAAAACTAATGTGAAGTATTAGAAAATTTATTTGGATCTGCAAATAATATTTAAGGAACATATCTCAAATACAATCAGCAAGATAGATATTCGCATCAATATGCTTTACCCATTTATGAACAAACCCTTATGAACGGACCCAATAAGATAGGGTGGTATTTCAATCCATATTGCTTTATGTTTTCTAAGTATAAAAGGATTGTGCAAATTGCTATATTAAGCTACAGATATCTCAAAAAACTGTTGAACATTATGCCTAACATGTCTAGATATCAATCTACATCTGACTTACACTTTCAATCGAATGTCGAGTTGATCTCCTATCGAATGTTAAAAGTCACCCAAATATTTTAATATCCACGTTATTCACAGAACTTGGCCCTCTGCGACTCCTCCCAGACCTGAAAGGACCCATGAAAGGACAGAGATTTACTACAATTGAGGAGTTAAAGACCGCATCGCTGTACGAGCCCAAAAAGGCTATACAAAAAGCGCATATCAGAAGTGCTTCGAGGATTGGAAAAAGAAGATCGAAAAGCTATTGAGGGGATTATTTTGTAGGGAACAAGATAAAAATATAAATATTTTTCGAGAAAAAGGGAAAGTAACCTTATTTTTTAAACACACCTCGTACATTAACAAATGTCCGTTGCAAAATCAGGTGTGTTGTTCAAACGCATAATATAAACGGGAGACAATTACTTTGAAGAATCACACGATCGAAAAAAATTATGACTGGTAAGAAGACGCCTGTGTTAGGTACATTAATGAGTAGAGTTCTGCGAGGCATCATCGGACATCTAATTTAATTAAGTAAGTAATGTTGTTCTTTAGTTCTTATGATGTTTTCTGAATTGTCATCAAAAAATATTTTATAAACGCCATTTAGAAACAACCTCATATTTGTTTTGTGTCGGGAATATGTTCGTATCTTACTATGGCGAAAATGAATATTGTAAAACTATTCGACAACTATTAGACTCATAGTCCATGTCATCAAACATTTTACATCCGTATAAAATAGTCGGCAAAATATACGAGTTTTACTTCTGTCGGTAGAAGTGCCAACTAAAAATTTCGTTAAGGTACATCTCGATGTTCTTCCATGTTTCCAATGTTCTCAACATAATCAACAGGAGAATTATTAAAAAAATATTGGAGAAAGATCTTCATTATTTCGACCTCAATTTGTAGCAGTTTTATTCGTATTTGAATAAGTTCATTTCGTTGTTAACCAGTTTCAATTTACATTGTCCTTTTTTTTTATTTTTATTCGTTATTGAATGAATGAAAAGTATTTGGAGATGTCATTTACAAAACAGGCAAGCAAAAGCGGCCCTAGCGCTAAACCCTGAGGTACACCGGAAAGTACCCGCAGACGTGGTTATAAAAAACGAATTAAGATCAAATAATTAAATGCTTTAAAAAATCCAGAAATGTTTATCAATCGTGATGGAACCTGGGCCTACAAATGTAAGGCACAACTAAAATTCAAGCTCCAGTGGAGGCATTTTGGATCGTCAAAAATAAACTCAATAAGAGCCGTCGAATGTGAAGGTCAAGCTGGCAGTGATCTTCAATTTTTTTAATGCATAGTGCACCATAAGCTCTTTCGAACAGCTCAAGTATTCAATAGCGAGTACTATTTACAGGTGCAGTGGAACCCTACAAAAAAAATCCACATCAAAAATTCCACATCTGCATATTACAAAACTGTACTGGTATGCCAACTTCCGAACCTTTCATTTTCAAAAACAAAGACGACAATAACTGATTTCGAACCTTAAGGACTGTTTTCAAACCGACATATGAAAGCCCGCGCTCTAAACACCGGTTAAAGCGAATCTTTCCCGTGGAACAGTAGACGTTGCCACAACGTGCTGTAAACGTGTAGCTTTACATTCAAAACATGTTCCAAGACACATGTGCAAAACATCGAATAAACAAAGCGGCTTAGGACCACACTATCAGGCATCAAAAATGTATCAAAAATGTGTTACCATCGGCAATCTTAATAATGCTATGTATAAAGACCGACGTCACCTGAGACGTCTTAGTCTGTAGCGTCGGAAGATCACCGACAATATCGCGTCATCGCCCCGCTCCGCAGTTGGGCATTCCTCGCACGTCTCGCGTTTGTGATTTGAAGTTATTTCCGTACAATGGAGTGTGTGAATTTCGTGGTAAACATGGCACAAACTGACGATGATTTTTGGCCAAAAAAGTGATCATGTACGATGGAGCCCATTTTGCCTTAAGTGTGATCATGAATAATGACGTCAATTTTAACCTTCAATTATCTTACGAAGAACCACTCCTCCACCAACGCGTGACGTTTTGAGTTGGAATTTGTTCGACTATAATCAGTGGACCGTTCTTCTTCAAAGACGATGCTAAGACAGTCGTAAACGTTAATAGAGAGCTTTATCTGTTCATGACAACAGATTTTTTTCCCCAATTCTGACTGATGGATTCCAAAAGATGGCGTTACAGCTCACACAACCCGAGCCACAATCGCTCATTGCGTTACTTCTTCTTGTAGGGGCATTTAAAGTTCTACATTTATGTCAACAAACCACACACCCTGGAAGCCCCCCGAAAGCCACTATCTGACATTCGCTCTGTTGACGATCATGGAACATTTCAAATAAAGGAAACGTGTCGTCGTAGTGGACATGACGTCGGCGGTAGCCTTTTCTACTTTTAATAAAGCTAAAAGTTGCCTCATCCTTACATAATAATATCCAGTCCTGTGCTTGAGAAGGTCCTTGCATTGTACCATATTTGTCTAGGATTGCTCGCTGATGTAGACAATTTCAAGTTTGTCCCGAGCTAGTGTCAAATTGGAGTTGTCTACCGATGTTAGTGAAACCAAGATCTTCTGACTTCCCACAGAGTCATTCAAATTTTGCCAAAGGTTTCCCAAAGATCTACTGAATATGAACACAAATCGGCAGTCGTTGGAAGGGAGTGAGTAGAAAGTGTGAGATCCTTGAATACTCGTACTAACCAGCTTTTCTTGGAAGGCATTCACCAAACCCAATATTTAGTCAGATTTACCACGAAAACCATTTACCGCCAAATAAAACTAAAGTCTAATTTATTCCATGTGACCTATCAGGCAGATAACACAAGTTACGCTTACTCGGAATTGTTAACACCGAACAATCCTAAACGTTTTCCCAAGAACCAGCTGTTGGTGGGTTTCATTTGGTGCGGCAAGATTATCTCCAAAAATAGACTTTTGAACTATGTTTGAACAGCAAACAATCTACGAGTATTTGTTGTCGCACTGATATCTTATTCTTTGTAATCATGCAATTTATTCAAGGAATACACACGATCCTCAGCGATTCTATGATTCATAGGTTGTGATTTACAGGCCGTACGTGGATAGAATCACCAAGTCACCTATGCATATACAAGAATGACTTGCAAAGGTAACTTTAAAGACGCCATGATCAGTAAGGCTGTGGGACTTTCCATTGGACTGTGGCTAGCCCAGGTGTGTGCTTTGCATCATCATCCTGACGGTATAAAGTTCACCCAAATCAATCCGTCATCATTAGGTTGATGGATCACCAGAACATGATTTCCAATGTTTGACATAGCCTCGGGGCACATGTCGAATTTCACACCTCCAGTGCCGTCTCCTCTTCTTGTCAGCACGAGTGTAATACTATACATATGTATAGGCGCGTACGCGATAGCAAGAATACTATATATATCCACGATAGGCGTAATCGAAAAGCTGTCATTTGCTACAATCGCTGCAAGGAGAGAACAATCTACGAGTAGAACTTTCGCTTATCTTAAATACGATATTTGAAGACTTTCAATTGCTTTAAAGACACTGAGCGAAGGGCCAAGGTATTCAGTTGCGATACAGCCGTAGTACGAGTGTAGTGGGAAGGATACGTATTCGTTCATTCGTTCAAACGATAATTGCTGGTGCGTCGAGTTTAAATGGCTTCGTCATTGTTTCTACGGTGTTTGGTGATTGTTTATATTCTAAGCGCATTCGGTTTGCTTGTCAATCCATCTGAGTGCCGGCGAGTTATATTTCACGCACCTAGAGACTATCAATTCAAGACCGGCCAGATCTTGTCATCGAGCTCGAGGGAGAAACCGTGTCCCAAGTGTCAGAAACGTGACCATCGTGGCCGTTGCCGACGGGTCATTACCTTTAATAATGGTATTTAACCTAAAACTTGCTCTCGACACGAGAACCCTATCTAAATGTGAATCTTTTCTGATTTCTTATTGCAGATGTGAAGTGCTAATGCGGATGTCTGTGAAGTGATCGAATAGCGAAAAGGTGACACGAATCTCTCTCTCTTTATCACGCTCATCTCATAAAAGATACATACCGATACGGAGGTGACTTAGTTCGTAGATACAAATCCATACGCATGTGTTTAAAAGCAAGGATATCTAATAATATGTTTTCAAAACTATCTTATCGTGAAAATAAACTTATTTCCTTATGGTGTAAGAGAAAAAAAACTCCACAGAAGCGTGTTTGATTCACTGATCGATATCTGGAGGAGCCGTCCACAAAAGAGATCATATCTAGTGACATATCGTGTCATAAAAATTAATCACGAAGCAAAGAGTTATTTGTTAAATTTGTTGTCAAAGCGTCAAGTGGGCGGGTGGTTATCAATGCCGCATCGACGCACGGCTAAGAGAGTTGTGGGTAACCCTAAAAGTAGATTTTGCGTTTGAGGTAGGTTAATATAGTGCTCGTTTCGTGGGTGTGTGAATTGCACAGCATTTCAAACTTTCTGGTGGTAAGTCATTATGTGAGGATTGCTAACGTCACTGCGAGGCTTTCAACGATGAAGCTAATCGGTCGAGATATAAAGACAGATTATGCATGAATGTGTCTCACGTGAATCTTATCGACTTGTTTAAAGACGCATTTTCACTCACAGCCTTCTGGCTGATAGTGTTAAAGATATTTAAAAGTCAAAATAAAAACAAAAACAGTTCGAGTCATATTTATCTTCTCCGTTCTACAGTGATGACGGAAATAAATTCTTTTCCGTTGAGGTGGGCTAGGCCACGGTTGCTAGGTTACATGCGAGGTTGTATGCGAGGTGCATATCTAGCTTCTCCGTTCTTTGGCAATCACGGAAGTGAGTCACGGAGGTATAGGTTCCCGTAGTATACCGTTCGGGGCTTATTCCTTGGATTTTGAAGATCTAAGGGAACAATCACTTTTCTGTTGAGAAGGCCTAAATTACGGAGGCATGGGCACGAACAAGAATATGGCCTCGGACGTGGAAAAAAAACTAGCACGATTTGCGAGTATACTCCTGGAATGTGAGAACTCTCTACGCTCCTGGAGCTACTCATCAACTAGGAAAGACCCCTCAAACAGTATAAGGCGGATATTACTGCGATCCAGGAAGTACGCTGGATAGGACAAGGAAATGTAAAGAAAAAGGAGTGCGACATTTATTACAGTTGCCACAGGCTGCACTTATTGGGATGCGGATTCGTCGTGGGAAAACGGTTAAGAACGAAAGTCATCGATTTTAAGCCAATAAACCATCGCCAAGCTGTGATCCGCATCCACGGCAATTTTTTTTTTATAGGTTCGCGCAGGTTCTAGAGTTACGCTCTTATGGTGTTGCTACACAACCTGGATATTTGACGCGTTGGTTGTAGTTCTCAGTAACGTTTTTTTTTCCATGTCATTAAGGTGTTATATACATAACCTAACCTAACCTATATTGCAAGTGTTATGCCTTCGTTATAATTTTTTGATCATTTCTAATTCTACAACATCAGCCCCATCTGTGCATACGCCCCTACCGACGCGGCTGAAAAAAAGGGGATATCTACGACCTCTTGGACGATGCCTACGGAATTTGTCTGTAGTACGACAACAAAATACGATAGTACGACACCAAAACCGGTAAGGAGAACAGCTTTGGCGAAGTGGTCGGAAAGCACAGCCTCCACGATACGACAACGGAAAAAGGCTTCCGACTTACGGACTTTGGGGCAACTTGAGACAAAGGAGGTTCAACATTGGAAGCCTGAGTAGAAACGCCAACAATATGTACATAGTTCCATTACCACTCAGCCATTAAGGAAGCTACAATAGGCTACGCGTGATATGACACGAGCAGCGTGCGAGGAATATCGAGCCAAAAGGAGGGACGAAAAAAGCACCCTGCGGCAAAAGATGAGAATTTTCGCAGCCTCCCAGCTCAAGGATATCGAAATTTCAAACGAAAAAAAAAACACGATAAGAGCTTTTTAAAAAAATAAAAAAGGGAAAAGCCCCGCAGCAGGCTTTAAAAACACACCCAGGCTCTTCGAAATTGCGAGAATCTTGTTACCGATCCGCAGAGAATAGTGGATGTTTTTAAGCAGCATTTCCAGCGGCTGCTTAACGAGCATGGAGAAGAGAGTGGTAGTGAACGAAGAGATTCCAGTCGACGAATTTGTCTTGAGCTCTTTAAAGCTGAAGTCAATGTTCTGGTAGGAAGCATACACCAGATCATCTGTAGAATTTGGGAGGACGAATGCATGCCCGACGACTGGAATGTCAGCTCTACATGCTCCATCCACAAAAAAGGGCATGAGCAAGAGTCAGCTCTTGTAAAAACTACAGAGGTAATATTCTTGTTCAATGTTGCTTACAAGATCAAGTGCATTGTGTGATCGTCTAAGATCGTTTTGGACCGCACTAATCGGCACATACCAAATCTTCACGCTGCGATAAATCCTGGAGAAGATCAGCGTGTTTCAAATCGATACCCACTACCCCTTTATCGATTTGAAAGCAATATACCACAACATTCGTTGCAAAGTCTTATTTAACGCGATGGCCGAATTCGGAATCCCTGGAAAACTGATCCGGATGCGTCGAACCACCCTAACTAACACTCGATGCACCGTGCAGTTCGGCTCCAGAACCTCCTAGCCTTTCGAAACGTGCACCGAATTTAGGCAAGGCGATATTCTGTCATGCGACTTCTTCAATATCGTATTGGAATAACTAGTGTGGCGAGCCAACGCAACACGAAATTTACTATCTTCCACTAATCAGTCCAGTTGCTGGGATACACAGACGATTTTGATCAGTTGCAAGTTCCCAGCGCACCATTGTGGAAGCATTCAAGGCAATTGAAGATCAGACGAAACGAGCTAGTCTTCACATTCATGGGGAGAAGACGAAATATATGCTGTCAACAAAAGAGCGGGCCATCACCCATCAGCCAGGACAAAATATAACGATCAAGAGATATAATTTCGAGGTGGTGAAGGAGTTCACATACCCCGAGGTAATCGGGGGTCATAGTGGAGATCCGGCGCAAAATCACCTTCGGCAATCGCTGCTACTTCGGCTTTTCAAAACAGCCAGGGTTCAAATTCCTGCCCTCAAAAACCACGGTTATGCTCTACAAGGCTCTTATCCTGCCAGTCCTGCTATATGGAGCCGAAAGCTGGACGATAAGCAGGACGGTAGAGCTGATCTTGACTCAGTCGAAAGAAGAATTCTGTGACGGATATACATATGTATGGTCCTGAGCTGTACAAAGATGTGAATATAGTCCGAAAAATCGGTGACTAAATGTCTCCGACACATCGAGCGCATGGACACCAACGCTCCAGCTAAGAGGGTCTTCGAATCTAAGCCTCCTAGCTCGACAGCAAGGGAGGAATTGAATATGCGGTATTAAGACCAACTGCTCACAGACGCAAGGCAACTTGGTCTATCCGACTAGAAGCAGCGTGTGCCGGACCGCTAAGAATGGTGTATTAAAACAGACCCAGACCTTCTATAAGTTGCTGGATGAACTTCTTTCTGTTTAATAAGGCCTTAGTTACGCAATTATAAGTTCCCGAAGTATGTATACGGTCAATTTCGAAGTTCGGAAACTTGTTATAGAAAGATTCAAAATTTATCGGTTATCACGGGTGAAGACCCCAGTTAGACAATCATTACGCCTGAAGTGTCGGACTTTGGTTTTGCCTTACCTATACTTTGAAGTTCGAGATATTGCAAAGGCAAATGAAAGTATGTATTTACTATGTAGCAACAAAATATGTTTTATGGCCTAGAGGCGGGAACGCCAGTTGGTATGAAGTGTGGGACTCAGACTGGTTTTGCGTCTACATCTGGACAAAAATCGCATACATTCTGATTACTTTGATCAAGGCCCACTTGAAGATTTGATTTGAATGTAGTTCCGGAATGCAGGGGTAATGCCGGTATTTTTTTAGCGTTTCTCTCATTCAACATGCGAAGGGTTTTACCATTACTTCGTTATTTCGATTGCCGAAATTCAATTCCATGTTGGCGTCAGAATAATGAAAACCGGTTTGAGAAGCAGTAGCTCAAGGTTATTCCTAATGTCAATGATTTATTATTAACTGTAGTTACATCCAGCTCGAATGCCCATTACCATGTCATGGACAACATGTCATGAAGCTTGTAATAAAATTTCACATTTACATGACAAAGTTCATCAAACGCGAAAAATTCCCGCGTCACTATGATGACAGCCACCAGTGAAGTGTTGTGTAATTCAGTGATTCACCGCCGATCAATCTAATGAACCAAACTGAAAGTTTCGAAGCATCTAGCTAATTAATAATCCCATTCACTTGATTCTCTTTTCGTCCGATGAATTCACCAGAAGATACAAAAAGTACGAACGAAGAAAAACGACGGCAAACATTTTTAGATAATTCCCTCATTCGCCAAACGGAATATGAGAAACGTAAAGGACTGTGAGTACGCTAAACTCATATAAATTACTGATCGCACAGAACCGTTTTTGTTCGGTCCAACGTTTGTTCACGTTTTCTTGAATGACTTAAGATAATTTAACAAAATGCCCGTGTCAGCCAGAAGTTAATATGATTGCCGGTTGCTAAGCTAGATATGTTCACCTACTTACGTCTGGGTATAAAAGCGTGTACCACTAGTGACCTCTAATCTCCAACGGATATCCGCCCAATTATCGGTAACCGCTCACGGAGGTACATTCCCCGGGGCAACGAGTGTCTCTTATTCATGGTCGGTTTTTCGAACTTCAAATTTCATAGGTTTGACGTCACTTTTGTTGAACAAGGAATTCCTTGAATTCTTGAAGGAATGAGTCTTCGCCTGCCCGTCACATTCTTATGTTGTTATCAACAGGCTTGTATCGCGTCCGCCTGTCCACTTCACCACCAGTTGAACTTACTACGAGTCCAATTTGTTCGCCGTATCTTATCTCCGCCGGCCGCCCCCCCCCCCACTTGAGATAACATTCCAATGGCGATCGGTTTTCTTTTCCGCTTTTTTTTCTCTTTGATCGGCTTGCCGGAGCGAACTGAATCGACAAAAGCAAACGCGCTTCGTTACAATCCTCATCAGTTAGTGACTATCAACGGTAGAGCTCAGAGGTCACAGCAGAGAGCTCAACTAGTTTAAGTACGAGTACATTAAGGGACAGTAAAGGATATATGGGATTCCTTAGACACAATTTTATAATGACCAGATTATACTGTTACGTGTTGGCGGTGTTGTTCTTATTGAGTGTCAGCTTACCAGAAACCGAACAGAAGAAGGTGATCTTCTACAATAGCCGGGCATCGGTCAATGCAGGTGCCATCTTCCGCACATCGGAACGGATAGCGCCGTGCGGCAACGGCATGTTCCGGGATCACAGGAAAAGATGTCGAAGCGTTACGCGCTTCGTTAAAAGTGAGTACCTCAAACCACCCTTCTATTTGAAACGAGATACTTATTCGATCTTTTTCTTGACAGAACGACGATCGTGATCTCATATCTCATCTCGTGCTGAGACAGATGTGTTCGTTGGCATAGCAAGTGTGTCGCGTCTGGAGGGTACGAGTCGCTAATTACGAACCAAAATAATTTGAATTACAATGGAGTATATGAGTGTGTGCATGTGCGTGCGTATGGTGCGTGATCTATTTATTAAATTCTGTGAACAAATAAATTATTGAGAAAAGAAAATTAAGTTACCTGCTGAGTTTGGAAACGTTTAAAATGTTTGCATGGGGAGTGGTGGCATTCCCTGAATCGGCTGGGCCCGCGGAGCCGTCGGAATGTTATCGCGGTCGAGCGGATTTATTGTTGACTGATTGGGTTAAAAATAGTCTGCGCTGGAAATTGCACGTTGAAGCGCGAGCTTGATAAAGTCTAGCGGCACTTGCTCTAATCGGTTGATTGGGGCGGCGTGGAAAGTGTGTTTACAAATAAACGGAGAACGCCACGAGGGAGCACCAAATTGGTCGGTGATTTAATAGTGCTTACCTATCAGTAGACGACGGTTGTATGCTCAATTTTTGGCTGGTTTTATATGTGTTAATACTTTTTTTAGGAACTAACTAAAAAAATTTTTTTTTGTAATTTATGTGCGACTCGGGGGTCAAGGAAGGCATTTAAAATATAATTTTAACGAGATTAAATGCCTAGGTTCGGAAGTTGACAACAGTGTTTACAGTCGGTAGTCATAGTTTCAAAGGGCAATAGAGCCACATGCACTGATTCTCAGAAGTGGAAAATCTACGGATGGCACAAGTCAGTATACAGTTCTGCCAAATGACCGTTTGCTCTAACAGGCAGAGGACAAGCTGATAGTTTTCAAGCACTTCAAGGCATACTACATAGCAGTGAATGCCTTGAATATATGTACTTTGACTAAAGAGAAAGTTAGAAAAGTGTGATTTGTGTAATTGGCAAACTGTTTCTTCTTTTTCCCTCATGCACTCTTGAACCGGGTGTGTTGCCTTCATTTCATTTCATACAGAAGCCTCAGGCTTTCTAGATGATATCTTATCCTATCCATGGCAGGACTCATCCCCGAGGCAGCATTTGATTTTCAGGAGAATTGTCTCTTCAAAGGCTAATCACTAACCGCTAATAACCACTTAGTCGTAGGCTTAAGTAAGGGTTTAATGAGAGTTATGGACCTTTAAGCCAATTTACTTCTTTATACAGATTATTTGTTTAAGTGGCTCAGAGCCGTATTAGCTTTTTTCAGACAAGTATACTACAGGGATTATTGTCAATAGCCCGTTCAGGAAAATCTTTTGAAATATTGGCATTCTTTGGTGCAGTTATATGTATGTCTTCAAATGCCTTGCAACAAAGTGACTCCAAATTGCGGAAAAGGTAAAGTCCCTTGGGGATATATTAAGATATATTCCTAAAACTTGATATTTTCGCACTCAGATCTTCCTAAACCAACATCAAAAGTTGCGCTGATTTATCGCCACATTTTTAACACGTTGGATGTCATATGAGACAATTGCACCTTCACACAAATGTGGAACACCTGTGTGATATGAGTCAAGGGAAGTCCCATTGGTATTAAGCCTATTCAAAAATAATAATTCGGCCGGTAGGACCGGTTTTTTTTAAATTACACTCTGGCAGTCAACGTGTTAATTGCGTCATTAAATTTTTTTTCTGTTAACAGGCACGTCTTATGTCTCAAATTCTATTAATAAATCAAAGAATGCGACTGTGCTGCTGACAGCATTTTAACACTAGGCTTACGCGTTACTTTATCTTATAAAAATAAAATAATATTTATAATAAAGACGTTCACGAGAGCTTCTAATTTCGGACTTGGGACTGAAATGAAAATCAGAGATTTTTCTTTTGGAATAAGAATATCTCTCAATGATGTGAGATTTTCATTAGTTTGTTTTTTATATAAATTGCTTCAACGACTAAAATATAATAATGAGCTCAAATTCTAAGATTACATTGCCTAGGTGCGTATGCACTTACATAAGGTCAGTTCTTAAGAGCCATTAGCAAACCATAAACCATATTTCAACTAATTGACCTATTTCAAACTTTACAGTAAGTTTTTGTGTGACAGATTAGATTTGCGTCAATACATTTGTTGGATTTTTTTCTGTGACGTGATATTTTGTGTTTGCCAAATTGTCTTTTTGTTTTGATCAAGGAAAAAATATTTATATCTTAATGCTTTCGGAATTCTTTACTTAAAAAGATTTAAGATTTTATCTGCGTATGACCTACAATAAATATCATAAGTTAATCGTGTTCGACTTGATAAAAGAAATTACTGAAAAGAGTTTAAATTCATCAGGGAAATTGGTCTTCATACTATTGCCATTTCCACCCGTAATAGCTGACGTGAGTATTTAGGCAATTTGTTTCAAATTCTTCGAAATATATGTTAGTCACTTGTAGAATGGTTGATTCAAGACAACCGCTAAGTTGAAGGAGAACTAGGACTTTTAATTTTAACTCTTCGCAGCATCTGTGTAATAACTTGGACATTATATCACAAATTACAGTGAGATTGACAATGAAATGAGAGGCTTCCTCTAATATTTTAAAACTCGGATATTCATATTGCATTGGTCCTGCAATCATTTAGGTTGATTGACATGGTATCAAAGCTTCCATTAGTAAGACAATCCAGTTTCCTGATAGGTGGAACATATTGCGTTAGATATAAAGGGTCCGCCAAATAATTTTTTTTTTTTGAAAATGCTATAAAAAAAACTACTGAATATTTTCTCAAATTTCTTTTTTTTATTTGAAAGTACAATCCTTCCGGTTAATAATGGAAAATAATTTCATTCAAATGGCTGCCACGGCTGGCCATGCAGTAGCCTACACGATCGGTCCAATTTTTAAGCACATTATCGATTGTGTGCAGCTGTATTTCACCATGGCTTCACGAATATTGTCCTTTAAAGCGTCAATTGTCTCTGGCTTGTCGGCGTAGCACTTATCTTTGACGGCACCCCACAAATAATAGTCCAACGGTGTCAAATCGCAGCTCCGAGGTGGCCAAACGACATCAGCTCTGCGGCTGATAATGCGATCTTCAAAAACAGGGCGCAAAACATCGAGTGTAGCTTCGGCTGTGTGGCACGTAGCGCCGTCCTGTTGAAACCAAATGTTGCCAATATCCTCCTCTTCAATTTTTGTGAACAAAAATTCGTTCAACATGGCCCGATAACGATCGCCATTGACTGTAACGGCCACTCCTTGCTCATTTTCGAAGAAAAATGGCCCAATTATGCCTCTGGACCAAAATCCGCACCAAACAGTGGCTCGTTTTGGGTGCACCGGCTTTTCAATGTATGCGTGCGGGTTTTCTGTGCCCCAAATGCGACAATTTTGCTTGTTTACATACCCGCCAAGATCAAAATGAGCTTCATCTGAAAAGATGATTTTTTTGGCAACATCGGCATCTTCTGTTTCAAAATAATGTCGCAATATTTCCCAGCGTTGTTCAAGCGTATACACAACCATATTCGTTCAGCGCAATGATAAAACTAATTATCTGTCAAATCAGACATGAGCTAAGTGTTACCATTCACGAAATAAGCACTACTTGAAAAAAAAAAAACGTTAGATGGCGGACCCTGTATTATAAACTTCAATACCTTTTTTATAACTTTTGTGTTTGAAATGAGCTTGTCGCCGATTCTTGTATACTTTCTTTTACTCTAAACACCAACCAAACATACCTCACAACGTTGAACCATTTTAGGCCATCCATTGATTCTATTTAATTTTGACACTTTACATTCATAACTTACGACAAATCTTTAACACGAATAAGGCTTAAAAAGGCGCCTAGATTTTAATACTTTTTGCACGAAAAAAACTTTCCTCTGTACACACAATTGACCATACAGACATCCATGCAGGTTCTTAATTTTTGGACCGGACGGGCGTCCGTCCACTGGCGAGATAAAGTGTAGTCAGATACCTTGGGGTCGTGCTGGATCAGTATCTATATTTTGACAAACATGTAGTTGCTTCTCTTACAAGGCCCCGGGGCGCATTCGCTGTGACAAGGATAACTGTACGGGTGGATAACTGTCTGATCAGACTGATTCAAAGCCACGTTGAGATAGCAATGTATTCGGTCAATAGCCTGATTTCCGGGGCTTACTACCCCAATGATTTATATAACGAGAGAGTGCGCCTTAACGGCTTTGTTCCGCCAGAAGCATTACTCTATTTAGATAGATTTGGGCTGATCCAGGATAGATTGGCGGTACCGCTAATCTTGCACGTGGCCTCAGGGCGTGGCCGAGCGCCTCAGGTTCTGTAGATCGGTCTCACGCCGGGATCGAGAAGACGTAGTCCGCCAGCATCAATACATTTGGTGGCTGGAGGGAGCTACGTCAGTGGACATTTATAGCTTCAGCCTCTTCAAGGCAGGGGTTGCCTAACACCAATGGAAGGCTTACATAGTCTAGTGTAGGGTAGGTTAGGGTATAGGACAAAAAAAAGAATAAAAACAAAAAATAAAAAATTCATAAATATGTATATTAAAATTTAAAAAAAAGATATATAAAATATACATATATATCTTCTTCTTTTCCTTTTTTCCGGCGTCGTTATGGTCAGAAGTGTAGGAACATAACCTTCCTACTTAACTGCATTCCTACTCGTCCGCCGATTTGGCCTCAGAAAGTAACGGCAGGCTTCCCGGTTTGGGATTACTTCACTTTTTTTTTGTGACACGGGCATGCTCCAATTTTTTGGTTTGATCTTACTCTTACAACACCGGTGATCTCCAGTCGTGTCAACCCACTGATTTGCATGTACACTCGTGGGGCAGTTTAATGGTGGTATATGTGTCCCTTGGCTCACCTTGCTGTGTTCTAAATTGCCTAGATGTGATCTTTATTTACCTTTGTTTTAGTTGCCTTTTACGACAAGCGAGAGGTATCGCTGCCAGTTTTAAGCATTTTTGTCTAGGATGAGATAGATCTAAGAAACTATGAATAAAAATGAATTTAAAATTAAACTAAACTAAACTAAAACAGACCTCCACGTCGCGATATACAATACCATATTAGTACATGACCATTTGTTCAAGTAAAGGGTTTTTCAATAAGGGCGGGTAGATTTCGAAATGAACTAAAACATGCTATGAGTGGGCATTAACAAAATTTTTTTTTACTTGAAAGGCGGATATACGCCATTATATACAAAATAACCGTTCAAATGCCCGCCTCGGCTTCTCACGGTGCCACAAATCCGAGTGGTCCAATTTTCAATGACTCTGCCGCATAGGTCCGGCTGACTTTGAGCGATGGCCTGTGTTATGCTCACCTTAAGGGCATCGATTGATTGTGGTTTATTCGCATAGACCTGCGAATTCAGTAAATCCCACAAAAAAAAGTCTAGCAATGGCCAATTCACGTCATTTCAATATCAGTTATGACTGTAGACTCGGACGATATACATCCTGTCTTAATTAAAACTCTTTTGCCTTGTGTACTACACCAGCTCACGCATATTATGAATACTATTATAACCACCTCCACATATCCACAGTGCTGGAAAATCGCTAAAGTTGTACCGATGCCCAAATCATCTTCCCCAAATAGCACTGATTTTCGGCCAATTGCAATCCTTCCATTTCTAAGCAAAGTGTTTGAAAGTATAGTAAGTAGTCAACTTAAGTCCCATCTAGAAAATAATAAACTTACTATTGAATTTCAATCTGGCTTCCGCGCTAAGCACAATTGTACCACGGCACTGTTCAAAGTCTGCGAAGATATCCGTGTAGGAATGGATAAGGATATGGTTGGTGTATTCGTTTGCTTAGATTTTTCCAAAGCCTTTGATAGCCTAAAACACTATCTGTTATTAGAAAAGTTAAAAAAGCAATTCCTTTGTGAGGGTTCTGCATGTCATCGTATGTCCTCTTATCTCTCAAATCGATTTCAATACGTGTTCTGTAATAATAAACGTTCCTCTAATGTCCGTGTGTACTCTGGTGTTCCGCAAGGCTCAGTATTAGGTCCGCTTCTATTTTCTTGTTTTATGTTATAATGTTTTTCAACCTCCAAATATCATATTTATGCTGATGATATAATAGTATACTCCATGATCCCTAAGTCAAACTGTATTTCATCTATGAAGTTGCTCTCGCACGACTTAAATCTGGTCTATCTTTGGTCGATAACTAATAAGCTTAGACTCAACGCATCCAAAACAAAGGCTATAATACTTAATAGATGCAGAACAACCCTGGAACTACCGCCATTAAAAATAAACAATTCACCCATTGAATTTATATCCAAAATAAAAAACCTGGGTATCTTTTTCGATCGTGGCTTGTGCTGGAGCACGCACATAAATAGCGTAACTTCAAAAGTATACGATGCTCTTAGAGGCCTTAGTCCTACTACAAATTACTTACCCACGGACGTTAAGCAAAAGCTTGTGACATCCTTCATCTTGGCTATATTACTCTATGGATGTGAATTTTTTTCTAAATTGGACTACGAGTCCTTCAGTAAGTTAAATGTGGCGTTCAATAGCTGAGCCCGATATATATACGGCATTAAAAGACATGAACATATTTCCGAATTCGCCAAGAAAATAGTAAGCTGTTCCTTCAAATCGCTGTTTAAATTCCGGTTCAACTTTGGAACATGTTACCCTTCCTCATCAAGCAAGCGACAAGCACAAAAGACTTCAAGTCGAGATGCCTTAAATATCTTGCTGAAAATGACTAGTGAAATCCTCTCGTCTTTCTTTTCTGTTTTACTGTTCTATATTGTTTAATTCTTTAGTCTCTTCCTTCTTTTTCTTTATTTTCAATTAGTTTAATTTTTATATTTTAGTAAAGTAAAGGATGTTAATCTTAATTGTTTTAGTTTCTTAAGCTCGGCAAATTTAAAAGATGTTAATCTTAATTGTTTGAGGATTTTAAATAACAATAATAAATAAATTAATAAATAATGAGAGATAATAAAAAAATGCAGACGAAGGCATAATAATCGCAGTATAAGGTTACTTCAAAATTCATACTCTGTGTGTGCATCTTCAATATAACACCTTAATGACATGGGAACAAAAAAAGTTACTGTGAACTACAACCAACGCGACAAATTCAGTAGAATCTCTCGGGTCCTATTTAGGATAACAACCCCCCGGAGAGCAGAGAACGAAAATCTTCGACACAAGCCACCTGCACCCCGTTCAGATTGTGTGACGAGCACCATAAGAGCGTCACTCTTCAATCTGTGCGAACCCTATAATAAAAAAAAAAAAACTAACCATTGATGGCGACTACCTCTCCAACGACATTTTGGAAAAAGTACAGACCAATGACGCCGTTGGCCCAAAATCCACACTAAACGGTAACTTTTCTAATATGTACCTATTTTCTAATATTGCTTGTTAACACCTGCATTCATCCAAAAACGCGCCTTGTCGCTAAAGATGGTTTTTCGGCTAAAGTTATGAGTCCTCTTCCAAACTCTCCAAAGCCCACGTGACGAATATCGCCTGTAGTCATGAACTCTGAGCTCCTGGGTTAGTTGGATGCTGTATGGGTGTACGCCCAAGCGCCGACGCAAAATTCCCCAAGTTGAAGTCTGTAAAAGACCACGTCTACTATCAAATGGGTGCAACGTGCGCAACGTTTGCTCTAGCGAACACTCATTTTGATAATAAATTTTCAGCATTTGGACGTGTTGTTCAATCGTATATCATGCCTAGTGATTTGGCACCAATAACTGAATAATAAACAACAGATTTGACAGATGTCAGCAAAACGAAATCCGTCAAATCCGCCCGCGCTAATTGAAAAGCCTTTATGAAAGCAATATTGGTCGGAGTCATTTCTGCATACTTCTCAAAGAGGACGTTATTCCCTTCCTTATGCGATATAATAGAAAGCTACAATTGAAGCCAGAATATGCAGAACGATTGCATTCAACGATGACGAACGAAAGGAGACTGAAAAATAGAAATCGCTCTTGGCATATATTGAGCGAATTCACCGTGTTACGGTTATGGTTTCAGATGAAACAAGAATTAACTTATTTGGATCAAATGGTAAGCAAGTTGCTGGGGGGCATACTGCATACAGTTTTTAAAGCCATTAAAAGACGTGGGCGGTCGTTTCATGTTTTATGATCGTATGGCTTCAGCTGGCTCCGAAAATGTTAAATTCATAGGAAATTGCATGGACTTAATTGGGTTAATGAATTCATTATTATTGGCCGTTTGAAACTTCCAATTCTAACTACCTTTTCTCATATTATTAGACTCTCTGGGTTTCTTATATAATAAAAATAAATATTTCTGGTTAAGAAGTTCATAAATGCTTTTGGCGTCGGATGGGAACGAATATCAGTGATTTTTTTTGGGATGTTTCAATATTTTTTTTTATTATTAAAATTGCTAAAACGACACATTTTTAATGAATGAGCTCAAAATTCAAGATTGCATTTTCCAGGTGCGATTCATAAATATCTACACAAATCTTTAAGTACAAAAATTGACTTATTTCAAACTTAACGATAAGTGTGTCACTGCTCGTATTGGTGTCAGATTACTTGTTTTTTTTTTGTGGCGTTATATTTTGTGTTTGCCAAAATGACTTTATTTTTTAATCAGGAAATAAACATTTACTTTTTAGTATTTTCAAAATTATCTTACACAAAAGAATTAAGATTTTTCTCCTGCGTGTGACCACATTAAACCAAAAGAACAATATAGGTACTATCCAAGCCACAAAAAGTTTGTGGCCAATTTGAGGACTGGTTGTGAAATCCTTACCTCTTGGTTTTTCTGTCAAATGTCAATATCCATTGTGGACTAAGAACTCAAGCTTGATATGTGGGTGTAGGATTAAATGGTAAAAGTGACGAATGGGTATGAAGCATTCTACAGGGTGAGCCAAAATAATATCCCCAGTCCCAAATGCGCTTAAAATGAAGACTATTGAAGAAAGAAAAATGAAACTAACAACGAAATATTACAAAAAATATTCGAATATATCAGTTTTCATCAGAACTCCACACAGATAGTCGCCATTTTGATACTGACATTCTTTCAATCTTTTTTCAAAATTACCAATTATTTTTTTGAGTGTAACTCTTTTGATGATGAAAAAAAATTCGGTGGGGTTAAATCGGGACTACGCGGCGGCCAAATGAACGGTGTGTTGCGCGAAATCAGTCGATTCTGGAACTTCTTTTTCAACAGATTTAAAACATCCGTAGAAACATGTGATTTCGCGCCATCTTGTTGAAACCATACGAGGGTGGTCCGATAAGTACTTAGCCTACAAAAGAAAAACAAAAATTTTGGGGAAATGGCGATTTATTTTTCAATATAGTCTCCTTTTAGCTCGATACACTTGACCCAGTGTTTGGAAACAATAAGAAGTTGCGCGGGGCCAAATCTGCAGAATACGGTGGATGGGGCAGCAGTTCGTAGCCCATTCGACCAATTTGGCCGTGGCGGGGGCGGAGGTGTGAGCCTATGCGTTATCATGGTGGAAGAGCAGTTTTTTCTTCGCCAAGTGGGGCTGTTTTTTCTTCAATTCGGCATAGTGCAGCCCTGTGACCGTTTTGCCCTTCTCCAGGTAGTCGATGTGGATCACACCTTGTGAATCCCAGCAAACGGTAGCCATCACCTTTCCGGCCGATGGGACAGTCTTCGCCTTCTTCGAAGCACGTTCGCCGGGTGAAGTCCACTGTTTCGACTGTTCCTTGGTCTCTGATGTGTAACAGTGGATCCATGTATCGTCGACTGTCACGAAATGACGCAGAAACTCCTTCAGATTGCGCTTAAACAGCGCCAAACACTGCTCTGAAGTGGTCTCACCGTTTCGCTTGTTGTCCGGAGTGAGCAAACGCGGCACCCATTGCGCCGACAGCTTTCTCATGCCCAAAATTTCATGCAGGATATATCCCACGCGATCTTTTGAAATGCCTACTGTCTCAGCTATTTCGCGCACCTTCAATCGGCGGTCTGCCAATACGAGATCGGGGATTTTTGTCACGTTATCCTCCGTGGTAGCCGTTTTCGGGGCACCTGGACGTGGCTCATCAAAAACCGACGTGCGACCACGTTGAAATTCGTTAAACCAATTTTTGATGGTCGCCATCGAAGGAGAAGAGTCACCGTACACGGCATCCAAACGCTCTTTGATTTCGCTGCGCGATTTCCCTTCCAAAAACAAGAATCGAATCACCGACCGATGTTGCTCTTTTTCCATTTTTCTAAAATCCGCGGACACTCCCGCTTCCACACGCGGTCAAAACAAAAGTACGAGTCCGATCCGGCTGAAATTTCGACAGTAGCCGTCTACTAGAATGTACTACACGATAGTAAGCTCTTGCGATATTGACGCCATCTGGCGGTGAGGCTAAGTACTTATCGGACCACCCTCGTATGTGCGACAATCGGACGTGCTTTCTTCTTAGCTCGGAGAAAAAAAATTAATTCAACATCATTAGATAGCGCTCACTGTTAACCGTAGCGTTCGCTCCATGTTCTTCAAAAAGTACAAACTAATTATCATCTTGGCCGACACTGCGCACCACATAGTAACACGAGTAAAGGCCTAACATGCGTCAGCTGAGGGTTTCCGGTGGCATAATATTCCTAAACAACACGTCATCCAAATCCACGTCTTCTTCTTCGACCAAGCCTAAACATTTGTTGTAAAAATTCAACCTGTTTGGCTCGTCAGCTGGCTTCAGTTTTTGTGTGAGCTGTATCTTATACGAATGCATGTTTAAATCATTTCGGATTATTCTTCTGAGCGACTTACGGAAAATTTTCAAGGCGATACTTTGGCGGCGCACAGGTCTGCGGGGACTTTTTATTTACAGCTGCACGCACTTTCTCAATGTTTTGCGATTATCACCGACCACAGAACCGAATTCCCGAAAGTTTTTAACCCGAAAGTTTAACGTCTTCGTGACGCTTTAATGCGAACTTCATCTTAAAAGCACGTTGCGTAGTTATCACACTTTCACCATTAGTCAAAAAGCACTCTACCGCGAAAGAAAGTTATTGTCTCGTCCACAACATTTTGATTACTAACCAAGTATTTTTATGTTAAATGGCGTACTTTTTGACACTAGAGGGGGTTGAAATCGTCGCGCTAACGTAAAGTGTACGGTTTTGTCGTTGAAACAGGGGATGTTATTTTGGCCTACCCTATACAATATCAAAAAGTTGTAAAAAAATGTGACTTTCTATTCGCAACGGACGAAGATAAAAGAGAATTCCCTCAACCTGAACTAGATCAAATTAAGCTTGTTATTTCGAAGCTCAAAACTAACAAAGCGGCGGCCGCAGACGGCTTGACTGCTGAGCTATTTAAAACGGCTGGAGATGAGCATGTCCGACGAATGGAATCTCAGCACCGTTTGCCCAGTCTATAAGAAAGGAGAACCTTATAACTGCGCCAACTATAGAGGAATCAGTCCCTTTAACATCGCGTACAAGATCTTTTCTGCCGTACTGAGTGAACGCCTGAGAGCCTTTGTGGATAATTTGATAGGTTCCTATCAGCTTGGATTCAACAAAGGTAAATCCATAACAGACTAAATTTTCACACTGCGGCAGATCTTGAAGAAGAATTCCAAATCGACACACACCATCTTTTTGTCGATTTTAAAGCCGCATATGATAGTGTGCATAGGGACGAGCTATACCGAGCCATGTCTAGTTCTAAGAACCCTGCCAAACTTATCAAATTGTGCAGGATGACAATGGAGAATTCTCGCTGCTCCATTAAGGTCGGTAGCGAATTAACCGAGACTTTCGATATTAAAAAAGGATTTAGACAAGGTGGCGCACTGTCATGTAACTTGTTCAATATCGTGCTTGAAATAATCATACCGGACTTACTGGCCAATACAAGGGGTACGATCTATTTCAAGTCTGCGCAATTGCTTATGTACGCGGATGACATTGACGTAATTGGACGAACACAGCGAGACGTCAATGAAGTGTTAAAAAGCATATAAGCAGAAGGTCTATCAGTGAACGAGGGTAAAAATAAATATATGCTGTCATCCAAAAAAGACGCACAACACCGACGTCTTGGCCAGAACATCACAATTGACGGCTACAAATTGGAAGTGGTCAAGGACTTCGTCTACCTTGGCTCACTAGTGATCAGCGACAATAACACCAGCGCTAAGATCAACCGCTGAACTAATCTTGGGTACCGCTGCTTCTTTGAGTTCAAGAGGCAATTGAGGAGTAGAGCTCTCTCTCGAAAAGACAAGGTAGCACTATATACATATATCACTGATCATCCCGGTCCTCCTTTACGGCGCAGAGGCCTGGACCTTAACGAAAACGAATGAGGTTACCCTTGGTCGCTTCGAGAGGAAAATTCTGCGTTCAATCTATGCTCCCGTTTATATGTATAAACGGAGAGTGGAGGAGAAGACACAACGACAAACTGTACGGGCTGTACAGCAACATCGTCCAACGTCTAAGATGGTTAGGCCATATAGAGCGAATGGACAGCACAGCTCCGGCCCGAAGAGTCTTCAAATCTAACCCTGAAAGACGACGCAGCAGAGGACGACTGAATCTAAGGTGGCGCAAACAGATGGAAGGTGACCTTAAACAGCTGGGAGTGCGGCACTGGAAACAACAGGCAAAACATCGTGCCAGCTGAAGACGCTTGTTGGTTGAGGCCCAGGTTCACACGGGCCATTTAAGAAGAAGAAGAAGAAAATAATGTGACTCAGTCAAAGTTTCAGTCTAAGTCTTACCGAAAAATCTTCGAAAGACACAGCATTTAATCATTGTCATGGCTCTGAATTGAAAATAAAAAATGAAAACTCAAATCAGTGGACTTAAGGGTGATAGGTACTGTAAGGATGAGTTTTGCGCTGTTTGGTTTTTCAATGTTCCAGTTTTTACAGTTTGTAAGAGATACTAGAACATCAGCTAAATCATACGCACCTAGCCAGCTTTTCATTTTATTTTGGAAAGACTAGCACTCGATAACAATGTTTTTTACGCGCGTCGATTTTAGGGTCGTTGTAATCGACCTATTGAGCAAGCACTTTCAAGCCATATTGACAAAATTTTGCACCATTTCAGCGTTTCTAGGCAGGTCTTAACGACCTGAGTCTGTCAATACTCGTACTGTGGCTGTTGTTTATTCAATTCTCTGCTGAAGTGCATTAGTTGCGTTAGGTAGCAAGTTCCTGCGAAGGTTTTACAAAGTAGTTCTTGACTTAGATTTTGAGATTGTTTATCCATCCTTAGGATCTACGTTCAATAAGACAACATCGACGAAATCAGTAGCATTAGGGGTTAATGTGCTCTACAGAGGTGGATGACACTCATTCACGCCATGCACTTGATTGGGTTTTTTATTTAATTTGACGTTAACCACAAGATAAAATACGGAAGCAGAAGACGCATCGCCTGTATCTTGCTTCCGCACACAGTCACCTCTTCAGCAAGAATGTAACAATGACTGATGCACAATCGCCAGTGCCACTTAGCAAAAATTTGGTTCTGAATCAGACTATGACTTACTTACAACTCATTCGTCACCGCCACTTTTTCAAGTCATTTCCACTGAAAGCAACAGGCTGGGAATGCTTTGGTCACCTGATAACTGCAACACCCATTGTCATCAGCCAATTGTTCAATACCTCACCAGGATGTTGATAGTTGCTGTCAAATGAAACCAAGTGTGCCGCTGGAAATGTATGTCTCCACTTTCAAACGGTGTCAATCTCAATCGCCATTTAATAGCGAATGACAAACTTTCAGGCCAAAGATAGCAAAAAACAACAGAGGACGTGGAGAGAAAGAATAACAACTTTCCTTCCGAGCAGTTTAACTTTCTCATTGTTCAATGGAAGAGTATAGAAGACGCATGGACAACAAAAAACGAGAGATATCTCTATCTATGCAATGAGGTCATCATCATTATAACAATACCAACCTTATGGAACGAAAAAAAAGAGGAAAAAACGGACGAGCGCACGAGGAATCGTTAACCATTCTTCTTATAGTGTCCGAAGTAGACAATGATTCAGTTCCTGTCCCATTCTTTGATGTTTCCTCCTGGCCAGATTGTTTGGGAGGAGAATTCATGAATATATATACGGCCGGCTGGTGTTATGCTACTATGTCACCATCACGAGCAGGACACCAGTTGCATGCCGTCTGCATAGAACTCTGTGAGATATGCTGGTGGGGGTTCGGTCGGGCAAAAAGTGTCAATGCACAAAAGGACAATAAAGTCAACCTCGCCGTCGTCGTCGTCATCGTCATCGTCATATATGCCTGTGTGTATGTCGATGACTGTGGCTAGCTGATGATGACGATGATGAGGAGCAGGAGAACGGGCATAAACGAGTAGAAACAACTCAACTTTAGCGACAAAAGCAGGAAGCTGGTGGCATATGCTCCAAAGAACCTCCATCCCACCCCCCCTTTTATGCATACTAAAATTGTTGCAATCGGTTTCTAGTGCAGCATCTGCTGCTGGTATGTCCACCCCCACACACACATACACTTGTTCGACGTCTACTGACTTGACTTTAAGGTGAGCACAAATACTCATAGTTAAAGATAACGATTTAGAAGTTTTCGTAGGATCCCGACCGATACTATTGTTGCTTCTGCTGCAGTTGATAGTGGTGATGGTGACTTAACAAAGGCGCGCAGGAGTATATGCTATTACTTGAACTTCCACTTCCGGTTGCCTGTCAAAGTTGAAAACTTTAAATTATCCCATTTGGGTGATCACGTCGGCGATGAACAGACAATCCACCCACCCAGAACTGGAATTAATAGAAGACGAGTAATGCCAACAATAGCCAACCTGCATTTTATGTGTATACCATTCACCATCGTCCCATTCAGGTTCGGTTTAAATGACAAGCATTGCGGCCGCCAAACTATAAGGGACAAACGACAAACTTTCTCCTTTTCCGTGTACCAAAAGGAGGAGTACGTCGCCTGTCATTGTGCTGATTGGTTACAATCGGTTGAGTACAGCGACTCGGCTTGGCAAAAGTTTTTCATCTTTAGCACAAGTTGGTGAAAGGAAAGTCGATGTAGCGGTGATGGCGAGAGTGCTGGAGGCGTAGATTAAGTGCCAGATAACCAAGTCAATTGACTATAGAAAGGTTTATGTATAACAATTTCGGTATGGCTAGAATGTCATTGCATACTCGCAGGCAGTTGATTGAGTGTCGGTTACGGTCGAATAACTGACGTTTGAGAAAAGTCAACCAATCGCCCGTCAAACGGCGGGAAACCGCGGGAATAGGGTTGGCGACCGCAGTTTCGTGTGTAGGAAATCAATTCTCAAAATACCGCCTAATAATATGCACCATGTCGCGTTGAATCCAAAACGCAAACCCTCAAGACAGTCACCGATATCATGAATCATATTGACAGCAAACCGAACATCATTAACGAACTCACGGGCCGCTACAGTACGGTCGGCTTGACAAAACCACTATAACCGATGATACACGCACCCATGAGGTCGACGGTATGTGTGCCGTACGTGCGGCAGATCCTTTGACAAATGTCTTACCGTTGTGTGTCGTCTCGCATGACTGTCAAATATTAGGCCATCGGTTACATGACAAACACTTCTCATTACTACCATCGAAAGCGGCTGGGGATAGGAGTGAATGAATAGTGCCCCTCCTCCGTGGCATGTTCAAATCCTTCAGATATCCTTCCCGCTCCCTCGCAATACATAGTATATGCTTCACAATGACATTCAACTTAAAGCGGACCAGAAGTGTTTATGGTTATAGCCCAATGATCCTAATAACCCGCCGAGGACTAACTGACTGTCTTCCTTACGTATAGTACCGTCAGACTAATACTCGTATGCTGCGTACGTGATTCGCCTGAGACAACGTCGATGGAAAATATAGTGCACGGACGGGACGCACAGTCGTGGTCGTGGTGGAGCTCATTCGATTTTACGACTCATTATGTGAGATGTCTTTGGCAGCAGGGTGGTGGCGGCTACGTTTGTCTATTGTCACCCGTGCGTGGGGTGGGTGGCAAGTGCGTTTAAACACGCATCTACTATGCTTGTTTTACACCCTCTTTCGGTAAGGAGCGGGCTTAGTGCGAGATTGACACGTTGATGGATATGACTCGTGAAATGGGTTTTTTTTTTAGGTTTTATCTCACGAATGGTGGGGCTTTTGTGTCTGTTGCAATAGACGGTAAGTGGAGACGGAATTCTAATTGGATTCCAGCGGTGACACTTAACTGGAGAGTTATAGGCCTACTTTCTTTCATACGGGCTGTTTAGGGAGTCGAAAGCGGTACGGTCATAGTGGTTGTTTGCTTTTGTAGTTTGTGCACGATTGTGCCGGAGAGTAATTGCTCATTGCATTCTGGGTGTCTAGTTATGTTGTTTTTTTCCTTTTTCATGATTCGACTTTAAACCGTGTCAGTGGGATTGGTTTAAAGGGATGCCTGATTTGGCTTAATACTGACAGCTGAGCAACGAGCGCCATTAACAAAAAGGAACAGATGTAAATGTTTTTTGTTTTTTGTTTTTACAAATAGTTATTCGAAATGTTGTTGCAGGAGCGGGTGTAAAGAACGAGGGCGGTACTCTACAGAATACTATACAATGAGTGGGCTATTTAGATAGCATGGAAGTAAATTTCGGAATTTAAGCCGCAAAATTACTGATTCGCTATTGAGTGTGACCATCCAACCAGAGAGGTAAAAGACGTGTTATAAAAAAATGGAAGGACCTGGCTCCAAGGAAGAAAAGATGGCGAAATATACGAAATGTCAATAGGTGGCGCTAGCAGTATATGCTGGCGAGAAGTATCAGATTCGAAACGTCACATGGCAGGTTTGAATATCTGTCAACAACTAATCGTTTCGTTTGTGAATTTTCATCCGCATTTGTTTTTTCTGTGTTAACATGTTGATTTTTGAGCCAAGGAAGTGTCATTTGCGGAAAGTTTGGCTTTACGCCATTAGTTTGAAAAATTCTGCGGCTAATTGAATCGAATAGAAATTAGAAATTCATAGTGAAGCTTCTATAAGGGGAGAAGATGTCGCGATTGGTTTCAACGGTACAAAATAAATCTTTGGCCATTTTCCATGATTTGAAAGCCTTGGGAATGGTCCAAACCAAGGTAATTGGGTGTCGTAGGTCTCGGAACGATAATGAAAAGCTAAGGGTACTTTCATCACCAAAGGAGTGGTCACTTTTAAAAATTATAAAAGTGTCGGTGACAGAATAGAGCCTTGGGGAACACCAGCATTTATTAATGAAATCAGAATTGTAACCATCCAAAACGACTTGAATTGAATAGTATGAAGGGTAATATCTTATCTACAAAAAAACGAGATTCATTGATACCATAAGCACACGCCTTTTCGACAAAAGAGCCTGATGCCAAACTCTGTTAAACTCTTTAGATATATCAAGAAATGTTCTTACTTTCATCGAAGTTAAGCAAATGTTGTTTCTAAATCGAAAATCGAATGAACCCGTTGCTGAGGAACACCGTTCCGCGGGTCAATTAGAAATTCTAGCGATTCGAGATATTTCGTAAGCTGATGAGTTATCAGTTCATGATCTTTAAAAGACCTATCTACGATATGGACCATGATCTACGAGAGAGACGAAGATTCATCGTTTTTAAGGGGCATGCTGGTCAAATACTCTTCTCCGTCTACTCGGGATGACACCAGAAGAGTAGAACACATCGGAAACATCAATTTAGCCAATGGAGGTCGAAGACCTGTTTCGAAGATTAGGAGGAATACCACCGGAGGAGGTAGGTAGATTGAGATATTTACCCGACTTTGCGCGTCAGGGCACAATTAGCGCTTGTGCGCCGTTTTGATGTTACAAAACTCGTGAAACACAAATGATTTGAAGGGAGATGTTCATTTAAACCGAGCCTGTGGAGTTAAGAAAACTGGTTATGTTGGTCAAGCTGAGGTTGGCTACCTCTGAGGGGTCATCGAGGAAGTATTTCCCAAAGGCGAAAAACTTACGACTTGTTTGCATTCCCAGAGAAAATTGTGCAGAGTTTTCTCTGCATTGGTGTTGTTAAAATTACGCTACGATTCTAGCTATGTTGGAGCGGTGTCTATTGAGGAGATCGTTTGTTTGGTTTTTTAAATAGGAGGACCAAGTCTTTCTTTATATTCGGTTGATTTAACTCACCTACGTTTGGCTATATTGAAAAAGTATTGCAGGATATTACCTTGGAGGAGGTTCAGCGCAGTAGACTTTGAGGTGGCTCCAAGCTTGGCTAACTCATCGGCCGTCTAATTTCCTCCATGTTGCTGTGTCCAGGAACCCAAAGGAGCGTTATATCAGTTCAGCCGCCTACCTACACACCCACCTACCACCAGCGCTAGCGGTTTTGTGCACGCGAAGACCTTTAAGTAGTCTTGCAACTTTCATAGTGTGAAAGTGAATATGCAGCAAGCGGACTAACTTTGTCTAAAGAGCCGACAGCTGAGATATAATTGAGAGTGAACGGGAGAATTGAAAACGAAGTAGAATTGTTTATGTTCTTTATGAATGAGCATGGGTTTTGCTACCCTTGGGCCATTGTAGCCTTTTTTGCCTTAACCTTCGAACATACGAGTTGGTGCAATGCAGTTTCTTCTGATTTGCTTCAACTTTAAACTAGCGTTCATTTACCTCAGAATGGCTTTGTAAGGCGAGGAACCCAACTCTTCACTCGATGATAAGCAAAATAATGTTTAAAATCATAGCAACAGTCACATCTATTGTACGTCACTATTGAGGAAATGTAGTTCCATTGGTTTCTCGTACAAGAGAGGAAGGACTTTCTACATCGTTGTGTTACTTCTGATGAAAAGAAATCGTGGGGGCTGCAGCCATGTATCAACATCAGCGACCATGCCAAATATTCATGGACTCAGGCTGTATTGAATTTATTTTAAGCCTGTTTTTGAATTTCATTTCCAAATTTTGAAAAGAAGAACGCCGATTCCTAAACGTGATTTACTTAAAAACTCGACAGTTCACGTGTTTAGCCGTAGAAAAAAACAATTTTTTTCTATGAATCCTCACATCATATACCAAGTAGCTCAATAAAATATACGATATATGTAGCTTCTAAAAGAAATGTTTCGATTGAACGCTTTTGAGTTGGTAGACGTGAATCAATTATTAGAAAGCTAAATCTGGTGTTGATGCTGCTGTCAATAGAACTGTTTAAGATCTTTTTGTCCAGTCTGCTGTGAGTAGACCATAGTACGCATATAAGCGTTTCTAAAAAGGCCATGAATGCACGATAGGGCTATGAACAATCGCCGAATGACAGTCAGAAAAATCACTGAAAATGTTGGCATATCAAGTGTCTTTTGTAATGAGATTTTATCAGATATGCTGGTGACAAAATTTATTCCAAAATCGGGAATCCTGTTTAGTCATCACATTAGAATAGTGCACGATCACTAAGGTGTATTATAATATAACAGAATAGTGTAACCATCACTCATCTAGTTTGAATGGATACATGGCCAAGAAAGCTCAACAAGTGTAGTCAAATTGAGGATTATGCTCATGGTGTTTTTAATTTGACCTGCCACCAAGATCAAACAATCATTAAGAAGTGGAAGTTGGAAAAAACACCACATGCGGCTTCGTGTGATTTTTTTTCTGTATACTTAAATAATGGGAAGCTTTAATGGCTGTCATTGTGCAAGTCATAGATTAACGAAAAATGAGAGCCACATGATCCAAAGATTGAGTGCGGGAACTGGAAGGAGCTTTATAATATTACTGTTTGTCAGTTTGACAGATAAAATTACTTTTTTCCTAACTACTGGATGGTCAAATTCGTGGACCAGATTTATTTTAATCACATACGTCAAATCAAATTGTCATCCAAACCTGTATATGTTTAGTTTGAGGTTTGTCATTTCACAATAGGGACGACTGATCGCTGAATGTGTTAAAATTGTTAAAATTGTGAAAGTTTACGATAAAATTAGTGATTTTAAGATCTTAAGTCGAAGATATCTATTTAAATGACATGTGGTTTCAACGAGACAGTTCCACATCTCACACAACACGACCCGTCTTGGTGTTGGCGATGTGAACTGGATTTCTTTTGTAGAGCTATGCAAAAGATCATATTTATGCGCACGATCCGCAAAGTTTTTATGCGTTTTGAAAATGAATATTCGTCAAGCTAGGGGTAAGTTATTACTCGGTATGTGTCGAAAAGTCTTCGAAAATTACATTATCAGAATCGAGTCTTGCACGAACTTCTCTGAAGGTAAGATCTAAGCAGTATACTGAAACAAGAACTTGATCGAAATCTAAATCGTAACTGTCCTTTTTCTTAAATTTACTTTTGGCATTAAGAATTGGATTACAAGGAGTACACTTACCTGTACTGATAATCTCAGAAGTAAAAATCGCTCTCTAAATGTACCAATTATCAACTGAATTATTTACTTACCCATGCACCTCAATGAATTGTTGACGCTTTAAATGAAGAAACGATCACTTCAAGCCACTTTATACATATATGAGATCAAGGGCAGATATTACTTACCTTGTTTTTCTCATATTTTTATTTCGTTTTCAAGACTTTCTTAACGAATTATATCTTGTTAATTCAAATTTAGGGTCCAGATATTGTAACAAACGGCGATGAAAGAGATCTTTTTCTACATCAAAACGGCCAGCGACAGTTGATTTTAAATTCAATTTGTCTGTCTAGTAGACTACAGTTTGGGAGGCTCCGCACCACATTGGAGAGTTGCCATTGTCGAATCTTTCCACACTAATCATTTGTTTTTTCATTAAAACACCATTCTATATTGAATTTTTTTTTCAGCAAGGCTTTTCTTTATATATAGATGTATATGTATATCATTATTTTTTTTTCTATCAATACATGTTTTTATATATTATACATTAGTGTTTTTGTTTTTATCATAGTTATCCCTTAAATACCGATTTTAAACTACTTAATCATAACTAATTACAAATTCAGTTGATTACACGTGATTTCGCAGTCGCTTCTGCTATCTAGGATGCCGGTACGACACAAACTTACAGATGAATAGTTCAACTAAATCATAATAAAAACAATGGCAAGAGCTTATACATTTTTCATTTTGATTATAGATTATTGTTTTCTCTTTTTTTCATTTAATTTTCACAGGGATTGAAAGGATTCGTTACCACATCACTCGCGAGCAGATAAATTCAATAGCAGCAGGTGAAATCAATTTGGCAGCGTTCGGTCTGTACGAGCGACGCAAATTACAATCGGGTTAATTACAAATCGTTTCACGGACTGTAATTGTCGGCAGGATATCGACGGGATGATGGCTTTCGGTCGGAGGGAAATTAATTAAACACACAAAAATAGCAAAATGGCAAAATGGCAAAACGGTGAACTGGTAAAATGCTACACAGAGATACAGATATGCAGTGGTTATCAACGAAAGGAAAAAAAAGCAAATAGGGGAACTGGTTTGGCCTATCCAAATCCAAGTGGAGGATGAACGGATGGCAATTTTCCACCGATTAAATGATCATCAGCGAATAATTATTGCAATGATCGTAATTATTTTCATGTGTATTCAATATTCAACACAACGAACGAGTGGCGCACAGAATGGGATTGTGCTCGCCCGGCTCGAATTATGCGGTTGATTAAGGCCCGACCAACGGGTAGTGATTTTATTCTGATTTGCGGTGAAATATAGGGAGCTGGAATGCCAGTTGGTTTTTGTTTTTAATTTATATGCAAACTGAAAAGAAGTAAGAAACAAAAAAAAAATTAAACATAATTTATGCGTGAAAGGAGTGGATTGTGCTTTCGGCTTCAGTGTTTAGTGAGTGGAAGCGGGCGCGTGAGAATCACGAAAATTAATGAAGAAATTGTTTTTTTAATCATGTGTTATAGATGAAAATATGACGAAATAAAAGGATTTTGAATCCCTTATTTAGTTGCATATTGCTCAATTCAGGATATGAATCCAATCCGGAAAGGACTCCGTTCAGTTTTTTTTTTTCATTGGTGCAATTCTGTAATCTACTTAGCGCCCGGTTTGTTATGAAATTTTATTGGATTTTTGGGATTTGAAATTTAAATTGGATTTTCTGTAATCAATTGACGAGGTAGAGTGCACCGTGCTAATCAAAAGTAGGTTTCGAATGGGATTCATAGTTAAGTGGGACATCATTGCAACGAACGCTATTGGCTTTAGGTTGGATGAGTGCTTTCATGATGTGTAGTCAATTGGGGAATTATGGAATTAACGAAAATTTGTAGTTTTGATTGAGTACATGATTGTATCTATTTTTGCGGACTAAATTAATTGCATAATATTGTCTGAGGTGAATTAATTTGAGGCCAAAGGCAGTGTCTAATAATAGGGATAAATCAAACCCAGGGTTGATTTAGAAGAGAGATTAATTTGTGGGACAGAACGTGTCATTGCAGTGAGACTTATCAATGCCATAAATCATATCGACTAAGCGATTTCTGTAGGTTCTGCCGGTAGCGCATATGTAGGCGTGCAGATGAGCATGCTTCGCAAATATACACTGGAAATGTGTATCAATTTTTGTAAGGGGAGTAATATTTTTATTAATAGCCAAGCAACCCTCATTTTCCCCATTAAAAATTCAAAAGACGTCTGAGGATGTTACCATGTTGGCTTCTGACAGTATTACAATGGAAAATGGAAAATGCAGACCTTAGTAGGAATTGGAAATAGAGTGTATTTAAAATCTATTAATAGGTCCCGGCTGGCATTATGTTATTCTGCTCTTACAGAGTCGCCCCATCTTCTTAGCTCGAATAATATACATTTTATTTATATACAGAAATAAAGCAAATTAATTAAGGCTCTGAACCTGTGTGCTGTAAAGATAATGTCGGACAGAAAATTTAAAAAGTCCATTAGGAGCTAGCTGAGTGTTTTCAGCAAAGTCCAGATAGAACATGTACCAATTTACTTACTGTCTCCAATATAGAATGGCAACACTTTTTTCAGGGGAAGATAATTTTATTTGTGCTGAGCTTTGCTTGCGATTTGAAAAATAAGTTGACCGTACCTACGCTCATTTTGCGACTCCAAACAGGGTGCCTCGCAATCAAGTTATAAAAGAAAACATTTGATGGGGGAAAATGGGGGACGACCAGTGAGTGGAACAATATTTTTTTATGGTTTGTAGTACTGCCAAATTTGTGTCAAATTTCATGTCATTATCTCCATTGATTTCGTAGTTATGATTTTGGTTTGTGAACAACTAAAATTGAATTTGGTACTTTTTACAATGTCAAGCATGAAAGTTGTATTAAATTTTCTTTTTGGATGAAATTCTGAAGAAGGGTTGAGCATGTTGTTGAAAACCTTTGCGATTGGGTACCACTCAAATCGCTGCCTCATACTGAAGGCACCTTTAGAAATCAGGTTTATCAACTGTTAACGACCCTTATTTATACTTTTACAATTTTAACTCCTTACTTTTAAATTTAACAATCTTTACATTTGCATAACCTTGCTAAAGTTGATTATTGAGTCCGCAGAAATAGAACAAACGAAAGAGTACACTTCCGAAAATGACCGGAGGAAACACACCGAGTATGACTTGTGTGGTCTCATCGTCTTCAAAACAAAATTTGTACTCTTTCTCTGGGGAGGGATTCATTTTATTAAATTGATGTCCTAGACCGCAATGTCCCAATAGGAAGCTGACAAGACTTTTAATAGGGTTTATCTTAATTTATAAGATGTTTTCAGAAATCCTTAACAGATTTGTTGTCACGCAACTCGAGATTTATGTTGTCGCAGCATGGGACTAATATCCAATACCTTAAAAACTTTGCTGTTTGGGCCAAAAATATGAGCACCACCGTTTGATTCTATTTTCGAGCCATTCTAGGCCATTGTAGATTACCAGGGGATTACCACTCTCCCGGGTTAAACGGTTAGGGATCAAAATCTGAAAACATGCATTGTACAAAATACACCTCGATAGTCTGCATGTCGAGGTGCTCCCGGGCAAAGAAGTCTTAGTGCTTCCGATCAGTGGTCGTAATTAGGCCGAAATCGGTGTTTACAGTTTTCTCCTCGATATTTTTATTAGTTGTTTTTTAGTTTGTTATTAATGTTAGAGTTCCAGTTAAAGTTACTTGAAACCAATCAAATTCGAGTGAAAAGCAATATGACAGTCTTCCTTATAGATAAATTTGGTGGCATTTTGCATGCGTTTGCAGGCTTTATTTCCACATTTGCCTGTGGCAATGTCATCGGCATATGCGTGTTTTGTAATTGAGATCAACGAGTATGAAGACAAGGCCGTCGATGAGAGTTTACCATAGAGGTGGTGAAAGGACTGCCTTTTCTGCTTTTTTTTTATAATTGGCGCGTGCATAAGGGATATGACTAACCTTAAATGGGCTTTAATGATTGGGAAATGTTGAGCTGGGAAGAGCATTCCATATTCGTGTACTTCGGCTAAAAATCGAATCTCTAAATTGGGCTGTGGGTCCGAAGACAGGCTTGAGGGTGAACTGATGAGCATTCCTGGCGAGACGAGTATTGTGGTTAAATTCTTGAAGGCGAGGAATGCATTTGCATTGTTTGTTTGTTGAAATAACGATAAAACAGAGAGAGAGAGGAGGCATTACGTCGATATTCAAGTGAGTCGATCAACCGCTATATTGTTGTCTTCTATAAGTTTTATCGCCCGCTTTTGTATTCTATATAGCAGGTGCAGAGAGGTCTTGGAAGCACCAGAGCAGATATGAGCGTTGTACTCAAACTTGGGGCAGATGTAGGCCTTGTTTATTGAAGCGAGATCAGAGGGGGTGAAATATCTTTTGCATTGTTTGAGGAAACCTAGACACTTCGCGGCTTTCTTGGCGACCTCGAATATGTTGTCATTCCAACTAAGAGTTTTATTAACAGTCTTTCGGTTTCATCCACACAAGCGCAATTCAAGGATAATGGCTGATTATTGATGGTTATTGTGTTTTTGAAGCATTAAATTCCACTCTATTGTTTATATCCCATTTAATTATGCTGTCAAGTTTGGAATTTAGTTTGGTTAACATTCGCTGCCGTTACAGTTCTTCGGCCGAAGCGCAGAGTCCTGGAACGAATATGAAAAGCTAAGAGTGCTTTCATGAGCAACTGTCTTGGTCATAGAAGCAACCGAAACCTCTACTGGTGAATGGCATTCGATTGATAAGGTACAATTTAGGCAGCAAGTCTGAACAAAGACAGAATAATGAGGTCCAGAACAGTGCCTGAAGCTTTGTTGGGCTTAAAGAGTTCAGTGGGTGGGGCTGTGGTAGATCCGTGCATACGCTATTGATGTGTTTCTTTTATTATTAGTTCGGTGGCAGACGCTATGGGAAGGACGTAGTACAAACTTGATCCATAAATGGGAATATAAGATTAGAACTACAAGTTCGGCCACAAAATTAACAGCTACGTTCAGACCCGAAAATTAACCGAGTACAAGTCTCAGCTTGAAGAAATTTACACAGATGACCGTTATTTTCATGAGGATGGAGCTACAAGTTATACATCACCTCACAACACTAAGCGATCCCAGTTTTCCGGTAAATTAATTTCACGTAAAAGTGATTTCACGTTTAAATACCATATGAATTCACTCTTTGGCAAAGTCTGCATCAATTTCACAGCTGGAAAAAGACAGAAATTTTTGAGCTTAATGCGTTAATGAGGTTTTGAAAATATGGTTGCTCTTATGGAATCCTCTTAGCTTGCTCTGATGGACATCCAAATGACGTTGTTCTTCAGAATCATATTATCATAAGAATTTAAAAAACATCAGCAAAAACCAACTTATTTTCATATAAATTTTAAAACATCTAGGTGCGATTTTTAAAACACTCTGTATAATTCTCTCAATCATATATGTTTCTTTTGACTCATTCCTTCCCTATAATAAATAAATGACCTGCTATTTATGGCTGAATTGTGAATTTTGAAAAGCTTTTTCTTGGCTTGCGAAATACCTCGTGAAATATATACATATGATTTCAATGAATTGATTGTTGCGGAATTCGAACCAGGTATTGTCTGCTTTAGAAAGCTTTGTATGCAATGCACTGGGCCCCACTTATTCAGGTAGACAAACAAACTAGGCGCCTTGGATAATCGTTACAACAATGATTCGAAGGGCGATTGTTTTTTTTTAATATCAAAGTTGGCTCGTTGTTAACCCCCGATATCTGATAATTCCAGAATGCCGTGAGCTTTTTACCCAGTGTGTCCTCGCAGTGTTATGCTATTCAGTATATACCTAGTTCCGAAATTGATCATTGAATCACTATCATTAAACAGAAATTGTTTCCCTCGTTTCATCCTTTCAACCCCGTCTCATAAAACTTAACCTGTCCGCTTCTACTTATCCTGTAGTCGTACCAAAAACTACTATCTAACAAAGCAACAACTGGCTATAATATTTACAAGCATTCTTAAGTATAATTAGTTTGTTTTCTATTTTATATTAATTTTACACAATTTCTCGATTTCATGTATATCCGGTTAAAAGCAATCCAAAGATATGCGACCTCGTTACAGATATGTTGTCTTTAGCTAAATAAAAAAAAAAAACATAAAACAAACATTCAACATATTTTAATATCTACTCATTCATATATCAAATATAAAGAGTTTATAGAAATATTTTTCTTAAATTTGTTTTGTTTTAGTTTTTAGTTGCTGGCCTCATCCGGTTGCCATCAATTTTTGATGTACTCGTCGTCTCGTTAGTTGATTGTGTTCCGCTCCCGGAACGTGCGGGTGGGATTTTATATCTTCCTTTCATCATATATTTAACATAGTTTTTCGGTTTTATTTTTTCCATTTTACACTCGATCCGTTGGGTGTAAGTACGACTATCTTGTACTTGTATTCAAGTCGTAATAGCCCGTCGATGTATTGTATATCGTTCCTAACCTTAAACACTAAAGCTAGTTTGTTTTCATCTCGTTTACAAATGCAAATTGTATATAGTATCTATGTGTATAGGTAGGTTATATATACTTGTATTTATATATTTATATTTATGTGTCTATTTCTATATAGAGGAAGCTCCTGTTACAGTGATTCGCCTTCAGTGTTGTTTCCAACTTGTCGCTGAAACGGAGCGAAAGAAAAACAAAAGTTAGTTTACTAGAAGGGTTGCTTCTTTGCTCCGTTATTGTTGAGGGCGAGTAGGTACGGGGACGGACTTACCTTTATAGTGAACTTCTCTGTACATAGTAGGACACGCCTTGCCGTTCACTTTCGATGTCTTAAAGTCAATATTTGTTCGAACCGGCCGGTGTAATAGCGGCAGCGGTGGTCTAAAATTATTGCCCAGCGGTGCCTTGGGATGATCTGGAGTTCCTTGCATCAGACGACGCAGGGCATGCAGCTGAGAGAGTTGTAAGAGGGGAACAAAATTAACTTTGACATAATTTTCAAAAGTTATAAAAAAAATTTTAGAGTCGATTTAAACAGTTAAGTGGTGGGAGTACATGTCGCGTTAATATGCCGTGATCCATGCGCCTTCGACAGACACGTACATGTGAGCGATTCAGGCGAATGTGTGGATGGAAGGTTTTTAAATTATTATTTTTTTTATTAGCCACGGATGACGAAGACCGCATTAAGGGGGAAAAGAGAAATTAATTCGAAACGACGTGGAGGAATCGTGGGAGTTCCATTCTACTCTTCAGCACGACGCCACATTTGCGTCCCGAATAGATAATTTGAAAAATTACAAAAGCCCATGCCAATGTCACAACGCGTATGGGGACTCGTCCTTTGGTTTCAGTTTTCCGTTCACCGCCATTGCATATCCGCGGTATGACATCAGCTGCAACAAAGGATACAACGCGACGGGTAGATTGTGGTCTTTCCTATACGTCGTGTCCCGTATCCTATATATGCCCGTGTCCCAGTGTCCTCGTATAGAATTATTTTAATTAAACCGCCTGTGCCATTTATCCTCTTTTTTTTTTTTTTCTTCCCTGGTCTTAGAGCGAGCAGACCATGCATCCAAGTGCGATTCCATAAACATGCATAGCGAAATCCCCCTTTCCGCTAGAGATAAAATGTCCTTTGGCGCTTGCAATAGCACGTGGGTTGGGGCATGGCAAGAAATAAAACTGCACACAAGCTGGTGAGTAAGAGAAAAAAATAACAAGAAACGTGGAATTAAATTATTCCTGGACCCGTGGGACACACAGGAGCGTGAATACGTATGTATATCTCAGTCTGAGATGGGAATCCGGGTGTTTTATTTTTATTTTGTTGTTTTCTTTTAAGCGGCTTGAGAGGAAATTACAAATATCACAGAAAGTCTGCGGAAATTACGCCAGCGAAAAAGGATAATACCAGAGATTTGGGAAGGAAGGAAGATAGAAAATAAAAATGAAAAGGTCCTTGCAGAAGCAAGCGTGAAGGATTCATATCCCTGGAGAGATTGGTGAGCTGCGGGAAAATCTTTTTTAAATAAAATAAAACTGCACGAGTGATCTATGTTGAATGTGGGAATTGAGCAATGTGAGCAGATGGTGCGATGGAGGAGACGATGATAGCATTGACCTACATTTCATGCAATTACGTTGATCGATTAACAATTAAGCAAAAGTGCTGCATGTTATGTCTGGTGTAAAGGAATCTGCTCAATTTAGGTAAATATTGGCATATGATATTAAGTAATGAGTTCTGTTGCAAAGGTGCAGAAGAGAAACTCTTTCTTTAGAGCCGGATCGTAATGATTGTGGCCTGCAATAACAGAAATTCAACCAAATGCAAATCAAAGAGTTAAGCACTCTGGCAAAAATATTGATAGGGAAATTAAACCATCAACGCTATCCTTAACGCTATCTTGTGTAGAAACATATTTTAGAGATGTGTGTAAAGTAGTAAATATGAGGATAACATGTAATCATTTGATTCGAGTCATACTTTAATGAACCCGTACGCCCACACCATCGAAAGGCTATTGACACTCGAGTATACTCTATATCATTAATTCAACATCACCGTATTCCTCATTCCTTTCCAGATAACGACTAAAGTACAATACACCAATGGACTCTGGCTGGCAGTGCAATGAAATTGTTGTGTATGAGTGCTTCAGAAAGTACCAAAGTCTCCAACAAAAATAAATGTGTAAGTTGCGCAAAGAGAAATATTTTCCAACATTGGCTGGCAACTAGTAAAAGGTCATGGATCCTTGATTCTGTACCCGTAATATTGAATCCCAAATTAGGCCACGTGCAGCAATTTCCATCAGTTCTGGATATAACTCTCATAAACGATACAATTATTCGGATAAAAATACACGAAAAACTGTCTCGTCACGTCATTCAACAAAAGGTGTCAATTTGACTTGATTGAAAAATTCAATTTCGAAAGTAGTGCCTTTTTTATTTCAGTCTTAGGAATAAGTTTTCAGGTTAGTGATAGAATATTAGATGCACAAATGGGAATCAATCGGTTTCCTAAAGATGGCGGTAGCGGTACATGCCGGTCGGAAATATCAGACTTTTTCAGCAATGTATAATTTTCTAGGTGAAGGTACGATTCACTCACTATATTAGAATACTCTAAAAAATAGAATACTCTGAAAAAAAGGTCCTTCAAAACTGTACAACGTTAAGACTGACTAGGGCACTTATTGACAACATTAAGCTATTACACTATCTAGTAATATTCCCCTCGAATCCCAAGGCGACATCGAAAAGGCCATAGTACATTTAAATGACACTAAACGAAGGGACTCTTTGAGTAATATTTCATAAGGAAATTGGAAAAAATAATAGCAAACGATTCGTCTACCGAACGACAAAACCAAATTGTACAAAATCAGCATAGACCTGAAACTAAAATTTAAAGCGAGTCAGGAATTCAACCAACGTAAAAAATTTACCCGAATGTCCGAAACAAATTATAGAAGGCAACAAAATAGAACAGTAATCGAACACAGCGAGGAAGGCTCCTAAGGGAAACAGCATGGGCTAGAGACAACTTAAGGAAAGCAACAACATTAGCAAGTTACTTCAGGCGCAACAAAGGTTCAAGGGTACTAAACGGATATTGTTAAAAGAAATAGAATCCTGCTTCAAGACCGAAGTAAAAAAAAAGCACCTGGTTATGACCCCTGACTTACTTTAATTTTTTTGCCGAACCTGTAACCTGATAATGCCTATCAGCTTGCTTACACTTATCTCAACATTTTTCGGGAAAATGCTGCAAAAAGCACCTCAGCTTCACTTCACTTGAGCACCAAGGACTCTTACACAGAATTACCAACATCATATTATCTCCAACTGCTAATAAGTCATTTAACATATCGATGTTTCTATATCGGATACAAGGCCAAATGCCCCCAAATCTATTCTATTAATGCTGGAGTGCCCTAAGGAAGTATTCTACGGCCCCTTCTATATATACTCTTCACAATTGATATTCCGTTACCTGACAGAGAAACGACTATGATAAAAGCATTTGCCGACGACAGGGTACTACTAGATTCTGGAAGCAGATCTATACCACAACAATCAATTACATGACACACTAGGCAACATTTTTGACTGACTCAACGAAGACAAGACAATCGAAGTCTATCGAAACAAAACATACGCCCTTACCATTGCCAAGAAACAAAAAGTAAGTATCTGTTCGACATGTGGCCAAATATTTACGAATTCATCTAGACAACAAAATAACATGGAAGTATCACTTGCAACAAAAACAAAAATAAATAAAATTCAAATTTAAGCAACTATTGTATAACGGCTGCTACTAAAAAACTCAGATAAATCATTTCGAACAAGAATCTTAAAGAGAAAAAAGACTTTAAAATTAAAGGCCCAGCGATCTTCTATATATTGAACCGTTTCACATGTATTATATTTGTATGTTTATTTTGTTTTTTATAAAAAAAAATTACTATGTTGACATTCGCGTCAATCAGCATTTCTCTTCATGAGCGAGCTGTGCTTCAGTCGGAAAAGTTGGAGCGTTTTGGTCATCGTTTTGTAACTGGCGAGAAAAAGTGGGAAAGAAGGAAATCTACATAGATGAAGCGGCGAACATACGAACATACATAATTACGGATGGTCAAGCCAAACATCCAAAGTTAATGCCGTGTATTTGGTGGATCCAGCTCGGCGTGGTATATTATGAGTTTTTGAAACCGGGTGAAATCATCACAGGAGCTCGATACCAAATACTAGTAATGTGCTTAAGCCGACCATTGCAAAGGCATTGTGAAACGATTTTGCATCCCCTAACGGTCGGCCACGTGTTGCTCAGGTCGTTAAAACCTACCTGAAAATACTGAAATGGGACATCCCACCCCACCCGTATATTCTATATGCATTGATTCTTTCTCCCAGCCTCAAAAGACGTGCAGAAAGATGGCAGTGTTAGCAAAGTGTTAGCTAGCGATGGATAATATTCTCACGATGGAAAAAGTGTGTAAACATTTTTGCGAAATAGAGTTGCAAGTTTTGAACGTGAATTCGTACACCTGATATATTTGTCGAATGTTCGTTTTGGTCAAACATGGGTCAAGACTTTATGTTTAACACAGTTATAAGGAAAAAGTCGAAAGGTATTAAATCACATGATCTTGGCGGTCAACTGAATCAAGATTTCGCGCAATAGAACCCTTGTTTACGCCCCTAATATAAGTTTCAGAAAAAAATTAACAAATTTCGGTAACGCAAACTATTCATTGAAACGGTCTTAGCTGCATTACTTTCGAAAAAATACGGCCCAATGATTCTAGCCTAAAAGCCTCATCATGGAGTGACTGTTCTTTCAATACTTTTGGGTTTTCAGAGATGCAACAGATTTGTGTGTCTACGCACGCAGACAAATGATAACATGCCTTACCATTTAAAGCCATTTTTTTTAAATCTTGTTTATTCATTTCCAACACAAAATCAATTCAGCAACTTCCTTTTTCCATTTAATTTAATAAATTATCGCAATGATACATATTTGGATGTTGACAACTAGACAATACCGCCAAATTAAGAATGAGACCTTTTATTAGATTGCCACTGACAAAAGCAATATAAGCTTGGATTTTTTATTCGAAAAAGATGCACCCACAACAATAAGCAATTTAAAACAATCGGTAAAATCTTCATCAGACCGTCATCAAAAAGCAAAGCATGCGCACTAAAAATAGAAAATGGTCCAATAAGTCCTTAGAAAAACTTGGAAAAAAACGATAATTTTTTTTAATTTTTTTTGTCATAGTTTGCTCTTTGCACTATTCTTCCAAGATTTTTTTTTAGTGTTTTTTTAAAGGTGTCCAAAAGATTTCCAATGCTCCTCAAAATAGGCATCTGTTTAGGTAGTGACCCCCTCATTCGAGTTGAATTATTGTCCGCCGAGACATTTTTTCAAGTTCGACAATAGAAAACGTCACACTAAGTGGAATCTGATAAATATAATGGATGCTGTCATCCAGCTCTGAATTGTATTCTAAATGCTGGCAGCTTTTTATATAATCGGTTCCGTTGATTCCGATACGCCGAAAACTATGTATGGCAAAAACTTTTCCATCTGATTTCGTCTTCAAACTGTTCTGATCGTTCCTTTGATTTCCGGAGTACAGTGGAGTGCACAACTTTAATGAATCGATGCAGAACTTCCTCGAAATTGTGTGTGAGAGTCGACCACCTCATTGCGTTTGAACAGTCATGAGAACAGCTGCGGCAGCCAATTCGAGAATTTTTTTTCTTTGAACTCAATTTTTCGCACAAGATTCAAAAGAGCATTTTTTTCCATATTACCGTGTCCTTAATTATTTAGGCTCAACCTCACAGTTTTTCCTAGGAACTTCTGAAAGTTCAATCAAATTTTTCATAAAAAATACATTTTCTCCGGTTTCGTCCTGCTTCAGATTTTAAGACTCAAAAAAGCCACTATGAGGTATAGACGCCAAATATGGGCGAGTGCAGCCAACATCTCATGGGGACTAGCGAGGAAATAAAGCGACGAGAGAAGTCTACTTGATGAGAATTTCGTTTAAGAACTACTTTCGCCATTTGTTATCTCCCAGATCTCAATCTAGTCTAATTGATCAGAGTTCTCTCTCAAAAAAGAAATGTGATATGATACACTAATATGATACACAAATAGTACATAATAGAAGAAAGAATCCTAGCGAAATGGGATGAGGAAGCCAGGTTGGAAAAAAAATACTGGTTATTGACTTAGTGACTAAAGGATATGATATGGAAAGGATTGTGTCTAAAGGATATGGGTCATGATGTGTTATTAGAAGCTACCGAGATTGTTCAAATCAAAATTTTTTTAATAATCCATTCATGTTGGAACATCAACAAAAACTGATATTTTTATTACAGTGAAGTTCATAAACCAGCAGGTTTTGAAAATAATTCAAAATTGTTACCAAAATTCGGAGTCGTTAGTCACAAATTTAATTGTGCTTTACCAAATTTTCGGTTACACTAACCGTCACAATAAGAAGGCTGCGCATCATTGAATGATCCTCTGCCAGTGGAAAGGGCATCAGTCGAAGTCTCGAAAATATAGCGGCTTCAGCTTGAAATGAGCCACAATTGAGTTCGAGAATTTTCAATACATATTGTGGCAATTTTCTTGTAAAGATCTTAGTCAAAAATGGAGGCTTCACGGCCGTTTGGGCGTGAAAACTTTGAGCACTACAATAGTTTGAAGAAAATTATGAATTTCACCGAAAAATCATCTTCAGCGATGAATTCCAATTTGAATTGACAGCAGCCCGCCCACATGTGCTTAAAGAGACTTCAAGGTATCCGCACTGAGATCATGTGGTGTAGATTGATGTGATTGGATCATGGTCGATGAAAGTGATCCCCATGTTACAGTTAATGGAGTGCCATTTTTGGTCATAATTAAATTATATGGTTCCAACAAGGTGGTGCCCCAAAACTGGTAAAATAATTTATCTACTTAAGGGGATGTTCGGCAATCGTGTCATATCAAGATTTGGTAAGATCTATAAGCCATCTCGCTCATGTTAGACTTGGTTAGCTTATGCAAACACCCCAAAAACGTCAGAGGAGCTCAAGCAAAATATAAAACGTAAAATTGCTAACGTTGAAATTTGTTAAAAAAAATTAGGTAACATTTTAAATTTCGTGAGATTTCGGGATGTTGTACACATGTCCTTTAACATATCATAAGGGTCACCACTGCTGGCGAAACATGGGAACATGGTTATGACCAAAGTTTAATCATCCGAAGAGTCAAGGCTGAAAAAAACAAAGAGCAAAGCCAAGTTCGGTAACGGCTTGCTTTGGTTGGGAAGACTGAAAAAACGGAGACTTGCCATGATAGAGATCGCATCGCTGGAAGAGGTCATGGCAATAACGAAAAACCCATATCAAAAGTGCTTCGACGATTGGAAAATGCGCCGGCGCAAATGGTGGACTCTTTCTTACTTTGAATGGGACCACAAAAATATTGATGAATAAATAAGTCACCTTATTTTTTGAACAAACCTCGGCTGGGTAATAAAGTGGTGGAAAATTGGCTTCAAAGTATCGGTCACTACAAACATACTTGTGGTATTTGTATAAACGTAATTGAGTTTCATAAAATTGTTATGTCCCTATTGAAAAACCTCATAGCTGGAAAATCTTGAGTAGAACCCTAGTTGTCCTAGATTACGACATTCTCTAAGAATCCAAGCAAGAATAATTAGCCATTGGGAAACTTAAACTGATTAACAGCTAAGCTCTTTAATTTGTTTTTGATTTTTTTTTGTTTTTCTGTTATCTGGTGAAGCACTTAGACACAACTATTGTCCCTTTTTACAGTAAGGTATTAGGCTGATATATTGCAAAGAATTTCATCAGTACAACGCTGATAGGGAATCCGTGAAATAAAATACACAATTTGGGTGGCGTCGCTATTACGGAATTCGAATCCCGTGCGTCAGATTACCGAACACTAACCACTGCACACTACCGTGGTGTTTCCATACGCTGGTCGCAGTCATTTTCTTACGTCCCTACAAGTCGTAACATATACCAAAGACGAAGTTAATAGGAGAAAATAAAATGTTAACAATGACAGCCCTAGTGCTCCAGCACGGCCACCATTCGCTTCTTTGAATGGAATGACTTTTCTGAAAGCTGATTCCCTTCTCAATTACTCAGCGATTTAAAGCGACCCTCGAGTTCCATTCGCTCCTCCTTAACCAACAATGGAATGGTAGAACCCTCTACATGCAACTACAGCACAACAATGACCAACAATCAAAGGCCAACATTGCTGCCACAGTAGCAGCAAACCTTAAGTAGTCGGCGCTTTCAATTAAAACAAATTGCACGCTCACGAGATACGATCATAACACTACTGCCACAATGATCCACCAAAGCACATTCCACCAGTACTCCTACGTTCATTGATTGCGAAAAGAGGTGCTTCACTCCACTCATATGTAAAGAATCACCCTTCAGGCGAACTGCAGCCTGAAATGGTCTTCTGAAGATGTACGACCACCACATTGCCACACAGATGCACATCGGATCCCGAAACGGCTTGCTGATGTCTGTTGGATTGATTGATGCAAGTACAAGTGTTTGTCCTCCACATTGCGCGTTGCATACTGCACGTCATTATCACTCGCGTTTTTTTTTTTTCTTAATTACAATTGTAAATTGCAAGCAACATTTCACTGACAACATGACACGACCTCATCATCCCGCACAGCGTGACCTTTAATTAATGAAAAAGGTGTTTTTCCACATACTGCAGGTAAATGCAGAAAACTCCTCGGCGATTATACGGCGTATGTAGCATCATCTCGTAATGAGCGGCTTACTACTCCCTCATGAAACGGTTAAGACCGACAAAGAACGGCTCCGAAAAACAGACGACTGTTATCCACGGAGGATGATTCCCATCCCGAGGTTGTATTAATTAAACGCGCCTACTAACTGCATGAGCTATTTATCCAGAAGCCATCCAGCCGGCGGCAGCGCTAATGTTATTAGCCTCGACCCTCCCTGCACCACGTTAAGTGATTTCCCATGTGAGTGCGTTATTCAGATCCTTGTTTTTTCGTTGGAGCTTTTTCAATTATCCGGAAACTTAAAGTCGCGATAACAATAACATCAGTAACACCAAGCAGTGGTGTTGTGTTATGACGGGAAGAAAGCATAGTGCGTTTGTAAGTGGCGGAAGTAGACTCGACGCGAAGTAGCAGTTTGCAGTCATGGCTCATCTGTCCATTGTGAGAGAAACATTTCCTGAACATAAACAAAAAACACTGCCGCGCCAGTGGGAGGTTATAGACCTATGCATCAGCCAACTATGCATGCAGGAGCCACAAGAGGAGGGATGACAAAGAAACTTGTCGCTTTCCCAGAAAATGGCATGAAATTTCATCCTTGACTAGGAAGATGCAGTGTCCTTCTGTTTGGTTACTCACCTGCTGTTTGGTGATGTAAATGGGCTTGTTGAGGACTATCCACGTAACTGTCTCGTGACAGGCGGGCGCCGTCGTCGAACCATCGTACGTCATGTAGTGATCGGTCTCGGGCAGGAGGCCTCGGATTGAGAGACGTTTAATTAGCGCCTCGTCGCCACCGAATCGAATGCGTTCGAGTTGGTCGGTCAGCATTCGCAATTCCGCATTCGATAGGTCACCGAGCTAAAGGATAAATAGAAAGATGATGTAGCCATTGATGATGGGAGATATGATATTGAACTTACCTGAAGGAGAATCGCCAGTCCCACGATGCCCTGGGCACGATTCAGGGCCTCTGAGAAATTGGAGTACAGCTGTGAGTTGTAGCCGAATATCTGGATCTGAAACACAGAAAAAAAGGAGGTTATTATCCTATTCAAGGATCGACTATTTAGGTCACCCTTTCTGTTAATTTCAGACTTTTCCTCTAATCCTATCTAATTATTCCGTCCTTTTACTATCCCAATCTGATGAATCATGAATCGATTGCAAACAGTGGCATTCGTATTTGCAGAAAATTAGAGGCTTAACGTCTCATCGACAAATAGCAGATGTAACACTCTCGGCCGAGTGGGCGAGCGCACATTAATTGTCCTTCCAACGATACACACACTCCGGTCCGTTCGTAATGATTCTCGCTGTAACTAACTACTGCTCGTATTTCCCGAGCTAAGTGGGAAGCAATGGTTTTCCGGGTTGAGAGAGTGCTTGTGTATCCTCTCGATATTAACAGACAATTAGCAGCGCATGAATAGATTGTGACATTTGATTGGAAACTATACCCAATTATGGATCAGCCAACAGTCATTCGAATTGACGAGGCGTTATTGGATGCAATCGAGCGTCGGCGATCTTCAATCGTTTGGTCATGAAGCAATACAAGGCCATGTCATCATGTCCTTCGAACAATATCGAAATGAGAGAAAGGGCGGTTTAAACGAATTCCGGCACGAATCGATATTGGATCGACTCGAATAGAATTTTCAGTTTTATTTCGCATTTAAGTACATTTCGGCAATCGTAAGAAAACACTCACGACCTCTGTCTGTAAGGACGATACCGCAAAAACCACACGAATTTTGTGACATTGTGACATTGCCCGGGCGGAGTTGGTAACAAAGCACCAGAGTCCAATTTGCGAAGAAAAATAAATTTTATGAAACATCAAGCATCTTGTAGTATATGTACATGTCGCATCCGTATGGGAGTCAAGGGAAAATCCTGACCTCCTAAGGACACATCGGTCGACGGTTGCTACAGCAAGTGATTTCCACAAGCAATTAACCTCGCGGAATGATTCATTTATGTCAGGAGCACATGTTTTATTGCCCTGACGTGTTCCGCTCTCCATATGCGCAGAGTTTTTATCACGATACTCTGTGCGATACCGTTAAATGACATCTACAATCCGATTTCATTTATTCCCTTCATTCTCCTGTCAAGCGTCGTGGCGTTTTCTTTGAGATATTTGCTTCCAATCATATGGAAATCCCCTCCACGACCGCATAATACAGGCGAGTGAAAGGATATTTGCCGAAAACTTCCCCGCCCACCACATTCGCCCTTGATGGTATCCTGTTGATGAGAATTAATTGAAATTTCTAAACAGATTTGTGACTGGCGCAGACAATTATTCGACCCCGAAATGACAGCAATTTATTCACATGACCGATGCCTCCCCACCCCGCTTGCCTGCGCTCGAACCCAACGGTCATTCATCTGCCCATCTAGTCCTCTTTCGATATCCGGGGAAAGAGGACCCATAGAATGGGAGAAGGCGACGAGCATCAATGAATCTGAAATGAGTTATCCTATACCTCATACGCCCTATCCCTTATCGACCATTCGTTCGTTCACAACTCTCGTTTGTGCTGCTTGTCTGTCCCCATTTTCCCTTTTCGAATTTGACCTCATGATTAATTAACCGAACACACAAAGTAAATTAATTTATTATTTTATTTAGAAAAAGGATAAAATCGATCCTTTTCGCTTCTTATCGATTTTTTTCGGATAGTTCAGCTCTCTTTAATGCACACTATCCGTTCCATCGATTCAGCGATAAAAGCAAATATCTACGTAAAAGGGATTTTCAGTGTCCTTCAGAGTGGGATTGGAATTCGTTGCGTACATTTCATATAAGGATTCGAAATACAATTTGCATTTTTCGATATACTCAAACTAACCTCGGCGGGAAATGCGTATCCTTCGACGGTGTGCTCCGATCCAGATTGGTCATGTAGACCGTAGTGTATGTGGATTTCATGGAATCGATAACGATATGATAATGGACCGCCACTTATGTTCACTGGCATTTGTGAGCCATCGTAGTTGGCAACAGTCTCGTTGCCCGCTGTGAAGATGACGCTGTGTCCGGTGTTAGCTATTAAGCCGCTTATCTGGAAAATTTCATTAGAAAATATGACAGTTGTGGAAAGTTGTTTGGTTTACACTGAACTACTTACTCTGTGTTTGTCGACGTGTAGAGGTCTTAAATTCGGATCAAAGAGTAGCCTGTTGGGCTCGAGATTGACAGGAGATTGTCGTCGGCCTTTATTACATAAGGACCATTCGGGGTTAATAAGACCCCAGAATGCGGGACCTGGAAATGGAAAACAAATAGTGATGAATCAGCTATCAGTAGCGACTTACTTTTTGCAAAAAAAAATCAAGATGCCGAGGCTTGAAACGGGTTATTCGGTGTATAGTCGAACTTGACACCAATTCACAGTTGGAGATCGTTTTGATTATACACAAGGTAGCGTAAAATGAATCACTATATCGGAAGAAGTTTTTGCAAACGGCGTCATATGTCAATAATATTCGATATTTGTGAACTAGATAGTTGCAGTATACAAAGAGACAAGCAATGGAGCGCTATACTCCGCAAGAGCGTGGATAATTGGTCTATGAATTCAGCGTGAATTTCGACGTCGATTTCCTAGTGGTGTCACGCCAACTGGGCAAAAATTCCGACGCTTAGCTACTCGAAATTACGGACAGACTCGAACAGCCTGGAACCCACAGGATATGCAGAGCGTGGCCGCCACTGGACTGGTCGTTCGGCCGAGAATATCGCGGCTGCGGCTGCCGATGTCGCTGAGAAGGAAGAAACATCAACCAGATGACGGGCCACGCAATTGGGCATCACTGAACGGACTCCACAGCAACTTTTAGTGAAAGATTTACACATGTTCCTGTACAAAGTGCAAACAGTGCATTAATTAATGCCTGCTGACCGTCAGTCGCGTGTGAATTACTGTCAAGCCATCCTTAACCTCAACATCGAAGTGGAAGATTTCGTGTCGAAAATCATCATGAGCGACGAGGCGCATTTCTACTTAAGCGGTTACGTCAATAAGCAAAATCTTCATTTCTAAGGCACTGAAAATCCGCATGTGATGCACAGAGAGCCATTACATCCACTCAAAGCCACCGTGTGGTGCGGTGTTCACGTGGGAGGAGTGATTGGGCCGTATTTTTTTGAGAGCGCCATCAGCAATACGGTCACTGTCACTGGTGAACGCTACAGGGTAATGATAAATGACGTCTTACTGCCGGAATTAGATGAGCGGGGCTTGATGAACATGTGGTTGCAACTAGACCGTGAATGGATATTGTGAATTAAGCGTTTTGCCGGTCGCGTAATCTCCCGTTTTGGCGATTTGGTATGGACAGCAAGATCACGGGCTTATCCCAACAAAACTTAAAGAATCGCAGATCTTAAGGAGAATATTTGACAGGAATGCGAACAGTTATCACCGGATATCTTGCGGAAAGTCATGGAAAATGCGATAAAACGGGTACAAATATGTATCGACACTGGCAGCAACCTCTTGACGGATATCATGTCTTCCACTTAGTAGAATAATTGGTAAAAGTCTAAATAAAGATTTTCGTCACTCAAAATGATTTTTTTTGTATTAAGTTAGAAAATAATTCAAAAATAAAATTGGATGATTAATTTTGCGCTACCTTGTGTATATGGTTAAACCATGCAATAAAACTCTAACCAAGCATAAGGTGTGCCGCTACCACTATTAGCATGTCCACCTAGTGTAAAATTCATTTTCAGGACCTTAATATCACTTTTTGACCGCTTTTTTTTTTACTTTATTTCGAAAATAAAAGCTCCATTGTTGTATTTTAGTGCACAAATTGTTGAAGTGTTAACGTAGATGTTTCCACATTTTCCACTGGTCGACATCATTTCATTAACTGTGGTCAGTCAACATCTTTCGGTTATGCAATTCATTCACTAGGGTGGTCGTATTAACGACATTGCCAGTAATCAGTGAAAAGCGGGTTAAGAGTGGTTTGCTGGCTTTGATTTATGTGGCTTGTAGGCCGGTTTTGGGGACAAGCCCAATTATTTTTGACCATCTAAAATGGACACGACTGTGTTTTCAGTCACACTCTCAGCTGGAGTTAAATTATTTTCAGCTCACGTTGCCAGATGAACACTAATTGAAGCTATATTACCTTCACGCGCGGGTTGTTCAAATGTATGGATTAAAACCACTATTGCTCCGCGAAAATTGTTTGATGATGAAACAATGCTGTACTAACTCGCGAAACATTTCTGCGGCTTATTATAGTGAATGTAAAATGTTACTTTTTCGTTTTTCATTACTATTGAGTTAAAGTATATTGACATTTCAACAATCGCGCAAAATTTACAATGACACCATTTGTTGGATAACCCTTTGTCTGAACAATCATTTATATGTTGGAAAATGTACAAATTAAAGTCAGTAAATACACTCTTTTTGTTTTATTTAGAACAATGTTTCATCCACGGATTACTCACTTAACAAAAAATGTCGTGATACAGTTCTTGAATAAGCAGAACCACATGTTGGTGTTGTCTAAGATTTTCTCAACCAATAAATCTTTGCCGTACATGAAATAATGCTAAATATAACGTATAATTCGATAGACCAAGCTCAACACCAGATATTTCAGAAGAATTGTGGAAGAGGCTATGGAAACTTGTGGAACAGAAACCAAAACTGCATACTCGTTGCGAAATAGAGACCTTAAGTTCCCCTTGAACATATTCAAAAGACTGTGCAAATGCTGTAACCAAAAAGCCGTCAAAAGCTGTCAAAACTCGTCAAAATCCCTTGCAGCCTAATGTCTTCTAGTAGCACAAATTTCTGGCTTCTGATATCAAGATAAATGCAATAGATAAATTCAGGAAGCTTTTTCCATTCACAGAAGCTCAGCGACATTAACTTGGAAAAAATGACGGAGTGGATACCTTCTAGGTTATTTATAATTATTAAAACAGAGCTGTTCGCAAAAATAAGATATTGTTTCAGATGTGCAAATGGGTATCCCCTATTTTCCTACAGGTGGCGCTAGCAGTATATGCTGGTCAGAAATTGTTGGTCGACTTTCGATCCCAAAAGCATTATTTTAAGTTTGGTTTTTTTTTTGCCCTCAATTCGAAAAAAAATTGCAGCTAAGACGCGTCTAATGATTTTGGAAATGTACGGTGAGGCTGCTATAGATAAAAAATATTGGCGAAAGATTTAAATGCTTGAAAAAATAGTGATTGCGACAAGGAATGCGCTGTACTAATTCGTAGTCTCAAAATTGGAAGTATTACTGAATCGAAATCCATTTTAAATCCGACAAAACCCAACATGTGTCGCAATTTATCAAGCCATTATCCATCGTTTGTAAGCCTTGGGAATGAGCCACGAGCAAAGAAATAGGTTGCCATACGAGTTAGAACCTAGAAGGTTTACGACCTTCAGTTCAGCGGTAAGAAAGGAATTCGTTTCGGCATCGTACCCATATTGTGGCAGGTGATGAAAAGTGTTTCCTTTATAGCTTATCCAAAGGAAAAAAAATCGTGCCGCGACAATGCATCAACATCAATGGATCAAATCTCATGTGTATGTATTTGCTGGGATCAGTTCGGTATAATATAATATATATATTGAAATATAATAAAACAAGCTGTGTGTGAGATATTAACAAAATTCGCTTCGTCGCTAAAGATAGTTTTTCGGTTAAAGATGGTTTTTCGGCCAAAGTTGAGAGTCTACTTCTAAGCGCTAAAGCCAAATCCCGACGCAAAACTCGCCAAGTTCAAGCCTGCGAAACGCCGAGATCTTTTACTGTACACTTTCACCGACTGAGGCGATGTTCTCGCCCGATCTTGCGTTTCTTTGACTTTGGCTGATTGATTACTGAACCGGTCGTCTCAAATTTGGCCACCACACGTTGAATAGCCAACTATGAAGGGTCACCATTTCTAACATAAAACGGGTGCAACACGCGCCACTTTTGCACTAACGAACACTGATTTTGGTTAAAGTTTTATCGTTTGTAAAGTTTGCAAACGATTAAAGTTGAATCAAACCTGCTATGATGATTTGGCATTAGTAACTGAATAATAAACAACCAATTTGACCGCTGCCAAAGTATACCCGCGCCAATTCATAAACCGCTTATTTTATGTGGTTCCCCGGAGTAGGCTGCTGAAAACATCTAATCCGATTGAGGTTAGCATTGAATTACATTACGTGATTTGCATTACTGCAGTGCTCGACTGCATGCTGCTCAGGTCGTTACAGGCTACCTGGAAATGGGAAGTCCGCTTTATTCTACAGACATCGTTTTCTAAAGCGGCAATCGTACGCTGCCGGGAAGATGGTCACAAGTTGTAATTAGCGATGGACAATCTTTTTTAGAAAAGTACGTAACCACTAGAAATATCGGCAATTCCATGTGAGTATAGTGCTCCATATTAATAATCTTCATATTCTACCATACTTGTCGAGTGTTTTATAGTTTCGACGAACCAGAACACCTTCTCATCAATAAGTCCATGTTTAATGATCTGTTTACATGGCATTCATAATCATGTCGTTCTTTCTTTTTTTTTTTTGATGGGCTGTGGCACACAGCGCGCTTGCGGTTCAACATCTCCACAATCCTTTAAGAAATGCTTACACCGCTTTTGTAAACAAATAAACTATGGCCAGTTGTATTAAAACACTTTTTACGCTACAGTTAGCTAAATAACTCAACTAGCAAAGCACATATGGTACAGTTGTAGACAATTTTTCGACTAAAAAACGAATCTTTCTTTAGCTTTTATAGGGCTCGCTCACCGAAAACTCGACGCTGCAGTGAGTCGATGGGCTTCAGATCTTGCACAAGCTGCATTTTATAAGATTTTAGACTAAGATCCTTGCCTAAAATCTTCAACGTAGTCGAGTAATATAATAACATTTGTTGCGAGCGACGACAAATGGATAAATCACGGTCTTCATTAACACTGGCGGATATACTAGCAATATTTTCCTCTGCATGTAGTCATACATGTTGGAGGATTGATGCCCAATAGTGTTAAATTAGTGTAAAATTTGGTCACAGTGGTTTGAATTGCTTGCCCAATCGGTCGATTCCGACGACCGTAAAATTGTCGAAGTGCGCAAAAATCATTTCACAGAGCATTCATTTTGAGAATAAAATTCAATATCTATAAGTGTTAATCAAGTGTAAATCTATTGTCTAAAAATGCTAATGGTAACTGAGTAGATATGCCTAATATTCACACATATCACAAATCTCGCTTGAACTGTGGAAATGGAAAAAATGAATACTGAAAGCCAAACAGCAAAAAAATCACCCTTTATGATAATGAGAATTTCGGATATTCCAATAGGAGCTTGATTACAACTGTTATGACCTTCAATAAGTTTTTGCTCTCTTTGTGTGGAAATTATTGTAGCTTCGCACTGGAAAAGCTCGATGGCTTTTGAGGTGATCCACGAATTTACTAAATTTTTTCCTTCTGCGAGAGATTGGAAGTGATGCTCAGGTCATGTGGCATCCAACGGAACAAGCGATAGTCGAAAAGGACAATATCTGGTGAATATGGATGCAGGACTTCTCATTTCAGTGAATACAAGTACGAGTAGGTTTTTATTGATTTTGTTATATGTCGTGAATCGGTTCGTATAGCGGTCGTTTTTGATTTAATGTCCGATTCAAATGCATAAATTACACTTGATAGCGATCTCATAATATACTACCCCAAATGTTAACCAGTCGAACAGTATCCACTTTCCATCGCCAGTTCCGATACGATCTAAAAAACCTCTTATTTGTAGCTGTTGAAAACAGCAGTTCAGATGTGAGCCCGCTTGGTTGAAAAATAAATGATCCGCAAATATATTTTTCTTGGCACGAAACTCAGTGTGCTTAAAACTAAAACTTACCTTCTAAAATTTCATGTACGTAGTTCTAGTAATACCATCTGTTGGAAAACAGTGAGAACTTATTAAATTATAATTGAAAACGTGTATTACTAGGGCGTTACAGTTTAGCCCCGAAATAACAAAATTTCCCTTACTTTTTGAACACATTTTCAAAATGCTTCGTACGATTTCACCCTGTGCTATTAGATACTTGCCGACTACCGGCTCTACTCTGAATGTAGTGTGCAGAGATTGAACCACCAAATTGTACAGGCTAATCTCAATGTATTCCGTTAAAAATCAATAACTTTGACATGCCAGTGATCGAGGCATGGGGAATGTGTAGTTTTCATCTATTTTTCGTGACAATACTAGTAGTACTTTCTTGGAAAATTTTTAATGGGATTTTTTAAGCTTATGAACAATTTTTTGAATGGCTGATAGCTTCGACTCCTTGTATAAATAGTTCCTAAAAATCAGAAGAAGTAAGACTGTGACTTGCCAGAGTCTTTCTTTGCATAGATTTTTTAATAAAGTTATAAGCTTTATTACGAATCTATTCCTTAGAACTTATTTACTATAAGAGAAATTCCCGAAAAGTTTCTTCATTACCCATAAGGTCACTGCATACGTTGCGGCGGACGAATGGAATTCAATCCTTCTACAAATGAACTAAAACCAGTACTCGTGTCCTTCGACAGAAGTTCAACTTCGCAAATCGAATTTCCCTATCAGTTCATAAATTCCTAAGCCGTAAAAGTTGTAAATCGATGAGCCCTCCTCACGGAATCCATCAACATAACAATCTATCCACAACACTCCAACAGTGCTCATCTCGACACAGTTGTTACAAGAGCTTTAAAAGAAAGAATACAAAACGGATTTCAATAATAGGATAATAGTCATCTTGTTAACATACAACCAAAATAAGTTGGTCCTTCCCTCGTTCAGCAGATAAAACCGATACGACACGTACTGAATCATCCACTGTACTACATCGACTCTCGGAGCAGCACAATTCCGACTAACTGACAACCGAACCCATTCAACCAAATTGTGCGAACATGCCGTCGTTGGATCTCGACCCCAATCACTTCACAACCGATACTGATACCGATACCCACTCACCCTGGGCTCCATTCAGAGTCTTCAAGTTTTTGACTAAACTATCCGAACGAACACAATGCAACGACGCCAGATATGATAGTTGACGCATAATCACAGCGTATGATGCACGATAAAAGTCATTAAAAAGCGTGTTGGAATGGAGACCCGTCTGGTCCTGGTGAGAGTTGTAGGTATACGAGCGCTAGGACTATAGTTTCAGTGAGATGCACTTAAGCGTGTTGTTGCAATAGTTCGTGTTATCACGTCTCTCCATTGTACGAGAAAATAACAAGCCTCAGCACAAAAAAAGAAGCGATATTCATTCCCAAGATGTTCAGACCCATCCTGCAGCATCTGCCCATCAGCAGTTCATCGTAAAGCATCCGAGGTTGGTGGGTGAAAAGTGAAGAAGCTTCCTCGACTAGCGACTAGTTGTTATGCTTCCCCACACACAAAGGTGCTTGAGTAGTCCTTTTCTTCGCCTCCTCTATGGCCCTTGCCTCTTCATTTTTTTTTTGTTTTGCTGCATCGTCTTCAGTCTGAGGGCAATAACAAACGACTCACGCGCGTTAGATAGATTGTGTTCAAACAGCTGAAAGTGGGGAGGAGTAGGAGCAATAGCACTGTCAGCGAGGAAGCTAATCGCACACGGAGGTACATTTTTATGCAGCACTTCCTTTCCCGAATGCAAGCACACCAATCGCACTAGACAGACAGAGCAAGGATTCATTGGACTTGAATCCATGTCATACCACAGCACATCCAATAGCTCCTTGAATCGTGGTGGCAAGCAAAGGAATAGAAGCCAAAGGCGTCAAAGGAACCGATGCAGCACAAGAAGCCGAGATGAACGATCTTCCTTCTGTTAAACAGCAATTTTCTGCATTTCTTTCTTTTTCGAAGACAAGTAAGCGATTTATTTGACACTCGTGCTCAAGGATTCGCTTACACATTAGTCTGTACATACACACACACACGTGCATTTGCACTTACCTGAAATTCCATCGTAGGTCCACCATTCTTCCCAGCTGACGGCAAACAGCACTGCAAGGAAAAGAACAAAAACAAAATGAATTTCTTTATCTCAGTATTCTTAAAAGGAAAAAAAAGAAGCAAATTATCGTCCTTCAAGGATGTGGCCGGCGAAAAAGTAGGACGACTAACGATGGGTAGATGGTAAGGTTCAAATAGTGATTTTGGCCTTCATTTATTACCACCACCGCCGTCAGAAGCCACTTTGCGCTTCCTCTAGACCCCTTATATACCCACTCTCACACACACAGACACATACATATCCATTAATATTAATCATAGACCATAACGGTGCCTTAAGCACACCTTCACTCTATGTCTTCACATTGCCGACGGACGCGGTCGGCTAAATGGGATGAGTTGAAGGAACCGTCGCCCCAACAATGGAAGACCACGTTGAGAGATTTGGACAAAAAAGCCACTTTGCCTGTTTCCCGTCTTCAGGGTTGCTTCCAGCTTTTTCTTCTTCTTGCCTTATTCGAGCGACCGTTATTAGACGGAGTGCCCGCGTTGACCGCAGCCGGGCTAGTTCGGTGTAATGTTATTAATGACACGGTAAACCTGCGAGTGACTTAGCCGCGAGGGATTGATAGAGCAACTTACTGGGGTCGGGATACGAAGGGGAATTCAAGCAAGATAATGGCCGTGAAAGGATTCCTTCTTCCACCTCGAGGCTTTCGCGTTCCTCGTTTTTGTTCAGCTGCGGGAAAACCCCCAGCGTGACTTTTAAAGTGGAGCTCTCAATTACCGGGATTCCACGTCGAGTGGCCTGGTTCGCCTTCTGTCGAGGTGAACCTAATGCATGATGTTTTACCCTTTCCTTGTCTTTGTTGTTATTTTTGTTTTTGTTTTTTTTTTACTGCCACCAAAGTTTGTCTTTGTTTTCCATGCAGCAAGGATATGTACACGACTGGGTCTGCATGCAGAATAGCGGTGACGATAGAAGACGCTAGTAGAGAATACCGTTGAAAATGAGAATGAGAGTCACATGAGAACCCTGAAGGAATCGTTGCACTCGCAGCAGGCTTGTAATGTTTACATGCGACCGACGACGACTGGCGCATAGGTTGCGAACTCTGCTCGAATTCATTTCGTTTTCGAATACTGATGAAGCATGAATGCTAACATTCCGGTGTGTACTCTATGGTTGACAGGCGTACTCAGACAAAAGGCAATTGGAAACGGAGGTGAGACGTCAGACCGCAACGATAAAGTCGACTTGACATTGATTTGTAGGTGAAGGTATTTTCAAAAGGTTCTTGAAATTCCTGAGACGATGGATGCAGTTTTGCATACATGTGAGCAGTTGAATAATTTTTTTGTATAATTTATAAGACCATACTGCATGCGGAATCGCTGAAGAAGGCTGTGCGCGCTTGGAATAAATGCATAATTCTTTGCATAACGAATCGAGAAGTTAGTTTTAGGCCGTCGTGAAATACCTTCCATTTGTTAGTAGAATTCTTGAAACTTTTATGGCTCATATATCATATATGTATAGAGTCAAGCCTATCAACCTTACCCTTTCACGGCGTACAAATTAATAGAGGCGATAAATAATAAAAGATTTCGAAAGTAATTACTTTGGCTTATGGATAAGTTAAAGGCAACCTGATTGGCTTAACCTGTGCTATCGCTTGGATTTCAGACTAATTTGTATTCACGGCTTGTCTATTGTCGGATTTAGGCTATGCAAGTATAAGAAAATTATTTTAAATGCTTTTAGAGCTATTTGCCAAATTTGGAACATTATGTGATTTTACGAGAAAAACCCAAAAGACCCAGTTGGTCATCTGGTCAATACCATACTTATCGGGACAGAAATATGCTATTTTGTCTAAGATATGGCAAAAAAATTTACTCAGAATACCCTTCGATTTATCAATACCTCTTAAAAATTTAATTCAAATGACCCTGTTGCATATGTCAGGTTGGATTTCAAAAATGGCTTCAATGACGTCGTTCCACATATAGCATCTTTTGGAAATAACACGTTTCGGGATCATTTTTGCAACAACTTCAATGTAAATTCCGATGTATGGCACTTTGCCCGGTCTTGTTGGAATACCATATCTTCCTGCTCAATGTCATCCAACTGGGTGACAAAAAGATAGTTTTCTTCCCCTGATACCGTTCGTCGTTGAAAATCATCGTCTTACCATTCGGAAGATGTACGGCCCAACGACTCCGCCTTTACAAAATTCACACCACACAGTCACTTTTTCTATATTCAAAAAACGGTTTTTTCAGATTTTTGATATTGCCCCCCAAATATGGCAATTTTGTTTGTTCACCAAGCCGTCTAACCAAAAATGAATCCAAATGCTCAAATTTAAATGATTCGGGCTCAGTCCACGAATGTGCTTGGTGATCTTTGGGCTTTACTTCTTTTTTCTTCTAGTGGCAAGTCGAGTTCGCAGAAAGGCCAAATCATTGTAGATTTGAGAGCAATATTCCCGTGCGCTAGGATAGTTGGTTAGGTTCCACCATTGGATCCACCATTTTGATCCTAAGACCATACAACAATCGGTGACTTGGAAGCGAGTCTCCTCGCCGACACCAGTAGACAGAAGGAATAATCATGGTAGAATATTGGATAAAGAGAGCCACTATTTTGAGATGTTACTATGTAAACCAAATTAGAAGATTGCGGGAGGTAATTTAAGAAAAAAAGGCGCGGAAAGCTGTCTCATCAAGATATCGCACCGGCTCCAATCGCTCGAACACCCGCCCTATTCGCCTGATCAAGTCATTCTTTTTAAATACGGCAGTGACGACCGAGTTTTTTCATCTTTCAGAGATGGATTATTCTATATAGTTGGGATGAGCCCATGTAACTCCTCTGTCAATTTTCCTCCTGCATATTTTAAGCATATTTAAGCCGTTGGATTGCTTCTAGTACTTCCTCAATAATTGGCAGTTCTAACTGAACGTCTACTGTAGGGATAACACCGTTTGCCACTGCTGCTGGGTCTCCATGTATTATAATACAATTAGCAGTTTATCGCAATATCTCCTCCATTGGGCTGCAACTCTTTCGTTGCCCGAAACGAGCCCCCTAATATCCCTGCGAATGAAACCTAATCTGGCTTGGTGTCTTTTTCGCATAGCGTTTAGCCCTGCATATCGTGCTCTCGTGTTCTTAGCCATACATTCTTCCTTAATTTTAGCAAATTTTTTCCTTTACTACTATTTATTCTGAAAAAGAGGCTAACCTCCTTTCGTAAGGTTTGATATTTTGTACGCGTGATCTCTTCGCTATTTTCCAGGTCCTGGAGTCTTAGAACTAAAGGTTTACTTTAGGGGCCTTGCAATAGTATAGTCTCAGCAACATTTCTCCGGCCATGCTGCTTCTACCTGTCTTTTTTCGTCGTTAGTTTGTATGCCGCCTAGTAGTTATTATCTGGTTATGGAGTTCGTCCTGGTATTGATGCCTAATTGTTGTGTAGAGTTTGCTATTAGCCGGCACAAATATTTTGAAATCTTGAAGATGAATTGAGTTCTGAACCCCTAGCAAAATGAAACCCAAAAAAATGGGTGAAAAAGTGAATGAAGTGATTATGAATGATTGCGGAGTGCCAATCAAAGAAATCGTTTGGGTTGGGTTTATAAGCCTGTAAGTAAATTTGCTCGTGGGTGACTCAATTTATTTCACAACCATGCAGATCTACTAAAACATGTGGCACTCACACTGTCATTATGGGGAAGCATGTTATAATTGGACTGAACTTTATTCCATTTCACATACTCGCAAATATATTGTATAAAAACTGGTTCACCTCAAGGTTCCGCTATGCATTCTGTTTATTTTCCGCTGTATATTTATGAATTATTCAATATTGTGAAACACTGCTGCGCACATAAACATCCAGAGGATATGCAGTTACAAGTTTGATAGTTCGCTCCGAAAGAACATCCGCAAAAGAGTCAATCACATAGCTTTTATTTCAATACTAGGTCAAAATCATTTGCCATATGTAGCAGCTTGCGAGAAATCTCTAACTACCCAATATTGATCTTAAACTTTATTTGCAAACATACATACATGAACCTAACATAATCGTCAATGAGAGGACCTGCCTCATTAACTTAAATACCACCTTTAATATAAATGTTGAATTAACGTGCTTAATGATGGTAATCATTCAAAACTTATCCTGACCTATAAGAGGACGGTGAGACTCACTTTTATGTAAATCATGCTTCAGGTTCTAAAGCTCGAGTAAAAAGTTCCAACAATTAACTTTAAAGAATGTACGGTTCTAAGACTACCGGACGTTCAATAAAAATTGTCAGCATGACTATAGGTTATCGAAAATGAACTTCTTTATAGAATTAGCCGTGATCCTCTCACAATGTTTTACAAAATACAAAGTAACATTTTAAATTTTTTTGTACCTACTCCTTTACGGGTTCGGGCAGCTAGATTACCATGAAGGAACCCCCCTAGATCTGGCTTATAAGTTTGGATCTGAATTCGCGTCAACTGTTTGCATCAAATTCAAGTCGTGAAAGTGGCTGTGAAAGCCGCCAAATTCGATCGACCGTAAGCACTACGGCGCGTATATGTAACATTCTCAAATTTGTTTATACCTACTCCCTTACGGGCTCGGGCAGGTAGGTTGCCATGAAGGAATCCCCAAAGATCTGACTTAATACGTCAGATCTGAATTCGCGTCAACTTTTTGCATCAAATTCATTTCGTGAAAGTGGCTGTAGAAGCCTCCAAATTCGATCGACCGTAAGCACTACGGGGCGTGTACGTAACATCTTACATTTTTTTGTACCTACTCCCTTTCGGGCTCGGGCAGGGAGGTTGCCATGAAGGAATCTCCCAAGATCTGACTTAATAGGTCAGATCTGAATTCGCGTCAACTTATTGCATCAAATTCATATCGTGAAAGTGGCTGTGGAAGACTCCAAATTCGATCGACCGTAAGCACTACGGGGCGTATACGTAGCATCTTAAATTTTTTTGTACCTACTCCCTTTCGGGCTCGGGCAGGCAGGTTGCCATGAAGTAATCTCCCAAGATCTGACTTAATAGGTCAGATCTGAATTCGCGTCAACTGTTTGCATCAAATTCAAGTCGTGAAAGTGGCTGTGAAAGCCGCCAAATTCGATCGACCGTAAGCACTACGGGGCGTATACGTAACATTTTCAATTTTTTTTGTACCTACTCCCTTACGGGCGCGGGCAGGCCAAACCTTATTCCAATTAAGGTTGGTTTCAAATATATTCAGTTTTAAAGCCATAGATAGACTCATGATTATCCAATTGGAGCTGTTAAACTAGGCTTCATAGTAGTTATTTTCTCTCTATCTATCGAAGGATGTGTGTAAGAGCTTGCCTACCGATTGACAAGTTCTTGTTGTGACCTCAAATGGTTTCAGGCTGAGTGTCATTCGAAGTGAGGATTTTGTTCGACTGGCTGTCGACGATTAAACATCCGGACCTCTTAAGGTTAGATATGTAATCTTCATTCCGTTCTTTCCGAAAACAGTTCAAAAATGTTAGAGCTCCGAGACGTCTGAGATGCTGGTCTTTTTTAACCCAAATGGCTTTGTACAGAAACCGTGGTCAATCAGCGATTGCTAGCGTAATCAAAGCACCTACTATGTTGTTATCCGACCCCGCTGACGAAATCACAAATTAGTTCTTTTCTTCTCATGAGTTAAATGGCATTCAGTTGTCGATCTCTTTTGGACTGTTTTTATGTTTGGTTTTAGAGGTGACTTTTGTACAAATATAGGGAATTTGACTAATGGGTTCAGTCTCTCGTCGATACCCGAAAATCTGTATTTTAATTTTTAGCCGCTCAATTATGAATCCCCCGCATATCAAATGACTCTGTAATCATCGTTCAAGCTCTAAAGCCATTCCTTTATATATGTATCTTACAAGCAATTCTGTCCGTCCTTCTGTCTCTTAAAAAGGTTAATTAGGTATAATTTGTCGATCTATTTGAAGACCGACCATCACCCTCATGAACCCGTTGAACACCGTCCCAAAAACAAGAAACACAAAAAAATAAATACAGGCAAGAATACAGACATTGAAGGGCTATTATCGGCTACTTAGGCTTTAGGTACACATTAAGCTGTCAGCACAAGTTCAAATACTAGCCGTCGTCCCCCATTGTTGTCTCACTGTCCATCTCTTCAAAAATCAACTCTAAGCAGATTATTGTCCCAAACAACCTAAAAACAAACCAAAAAAAGACCAAACAATAAGTAAATAAAATCAATATACCATTAGAGGGAACATTAAACGACCATTTCGTGAATAGACCACCACTCCCGTTGCACTGTGAATGTACAGGCCTCTGTTGCCCGTATGAAACTCTGAAACTCCCATCCCGGCGCACCCTCGACTATTTGGGTGAACACACTGACTCAGTGCGACTCGATTAAACGGACTTCAAAAGAGTCGAGGGAATTTATTATGAAGCAAAAAAGACTGTGATATGTACGTCCATGTCAGGTCATGAGGGATCAACAAAATCACAATTAGCCCGGGACCAGGCGACACTGACACCGAACAGAAGGCATATAAATCTCACAATGAACCGCTGGGTGCCCGAGCTTCCGAGAACCCCCTTAAGCCACTTTTGGATGGGTGACATAATATTAATTAACCTTTACCACATGACATCCATTGATGTCCTCCTGCTGGGAGGGAACTAAAATGGAGATTTAAATATGGTAACATGTTCCTATCGGCCTTGGGGGATAGGATAATACGGGAATGGGTACGGCCGAGGTTTTAAAGAACTTCGAAGGTGGTAATTGAATGGTAAATCGATATGTTGTGCAACAAGTCTCGGCGTCGTATTTCCTAGCTAAAATCTAAGGCTTGGTTATAACTAAGCGATCCACACCCAGGAATTCAATAAAATCTATTTGCCCGGTTGTGAGGAACAAAGAAAAGAAAATTATAGCAAAAAGCTTCGCCGATAATTTGATTATAGTTGTTTTCGCAAGAAATCGAAGGAGTGGTCTCGATAACAGTAATGGGACCTATGTCCGTTCGCCCATGCATGCAGACACTGTGCGGACCGGGGACACAACTGAGCGATTGGTGTCAATGAATGGTTGATGGAACGCAGTGTTACAAAAAGCAATTCAATTGTGTAGCTTTAGGGTTGGACACAAACGATGGCTTTGACACCCTCCGTCCATAGACGAGTGACATGAGTGACAACAGTTTGCCAATAAATTTTATTCAGACATTCAGTCCTCCTGGTCCTCCTGGCATGACAGAATGGACTTTTTTCCCCCTGCTGTTAATGGTTTTTGTTTGTTGTTGTTTGCCACGGAACAAGTAAATTAAAATTGTCGCTGGAAGACAAACTCATCGGACACACCTTCGTTTGTGGTTATTCGGCACAAGGTTTTGCTACCGCCAATAAATCCAATACACAGCGGTACTGAGCGAGGTAACGAGTCATAGCTAACCCAGCCCTTTCTATGGTGACATGGCTTTCTGGTTTCTGGTTTATAACGGACATGGTCATGACGAGGGGTGACAACTGAATTTGCCAAAACCATGATAATGGATTGCGGTGAGAAAAGTTATGACTTTCAAGGGATACGAGCTTTCATTTAGATGATGAACAGCAAAATGTTCCTTGAGCTAGGAAACGAAAGAAAGGAGTACTCTACAGGCTTGCCGCCAAAAGGATTCTATGAAATGCTTTTCCCACAGCAATGCCTTCAAATCACATTTGCAGTTACCATCACTATCAGGCTCTTCAACATATTTCAGGATTCTTTGAATATTCTAACTAATTCCCACGATTCCCTATCTATGAAGCAGCTTACGTGTATGTGTAGCTTCCAGCGGAACTCGGGGAAAGTCAATTTAAACTTTCACGAATACCCGAACTATAGTTCCATCGAATGTCTGGCGATGAAGTGTGTATCATAAATTTCGGTTGGCCTACCACTACGACTTGATGCACTTTAAATATGTATTCCATTTCCCTTGCCATGCAATCGATCATCATTCTTCTCCTCGTTGGCGGCCTGCAATTACAATTGAGTTTACATATATCAAGCACTAAACTTGGTTCAAAGGAATTCGAATATTTCTAGAAGCCCTTATAGGGGTACAGCCGCAGTCAAAGTCATGTGTGCCTACAATATCGATCTGTCCGGTCCATGAGATATCTTTTTCCTTTTTTTTGTCATTTCACTTTTTGAGTGAATAACGTAAATTCAATGAAGACGAAGGGGGAGGAAAGGATTAAAATGTACGAGTATTTTCCACTCGATCAGGACACGTCCGGTGATATGGACGCTCCTCACACTAATTTTCGTTTCTCCCTTTCTCCCTTTTCTGTTTGATTAAGCAACTGCGGAGTGGAAAGTGGATATCCAGAATCGAGTAGATACATTCATGGGAAACGGGTTTGCGTAATGATTGCAACCGGATTAGGCACGACCGGATGTAGGGGAATTTATATTTCTATTTAAAATGGCCCTCGTATTTGAATGAGGAATTAGATGAAATTTTATTCAGACATCTTGCGGATGCCTTATTGCACAGTTGTGTCATAATAAAATGTAGTTGCCCTAACACCTTGTTTCAAAGGTGAACGAGTTGTCAACGTGCTTCAGGTAATAGGGGGTGGGTTAAACAGGTCGCATTGACGTAAATGAGGTGCAAGACTGCAGTTGACGGAAGTGGTTCGATTGACGATAGCTCATGAATAAATGCTTGATGTGATAATATTATACAATCAAGATACATACGTCAATTTTCATTTATTGTTAGCCTTCATTATGAATCCGTTATTTTAATCTGCCCTTAAGCGATAACCGACATGTGTTCAATAAGTAATGAGAATTCTGTAGTATTCCAGGTGGTATCAGGACGATCCGAGTGATATTTTTGCTATTGTGTTGTCCGAAACGTATCGGTATTGATAGTCAAATATCATTTGTATTGATTGTTGACACAAAAGTGTTTTGGTAGCTGCACCTATGGAAACGAAGCTGCAGAATGATCTGTTTGAAGTGTTCTCTGTGTCAAATGTACCAGCTAATCCAAACGATGTTTGACCTGCAAAATTTCCGTTTATATTTCATAATAGCGATACACTTTCGGAGTGAGTGATCGGAAACCAAAAGACCCTGTCTGTAGAAACGAGTGACGAGAGTTCACCAACCGATTTGATATGCTCTCTTTTGATTTATTTTACATAATTACTCGCAATTACACGGAGGACGCCCGAATTTATGAATTGCTTAATGATTTCGTTTCATATTGATCTCGACACTCTACTACAATCCTGGTTCAGAAATTTGTCGCCGTTCCGTGAATACGTCCCATAGACTTCTCCCAATCCTGCCTAATGGATGAACTTGTATCTACGATACGATCATAGTGTAGATCGTCTGAAAATCCTTCAATCCGTCAATCTCCCTTTTTGTTGTTACAAAACCAGCGTGCTCTGCCTTAAATATTAGAAGAGCTACAAAAAAACTGTCTTTTGAAAAAAAAATCTTTATATTTCCTAACTTATATAAAAAGCACTTAAAGCTGTTGTAGAAGAAGGGATAGGGAAAAAGACTGAAAAACAGAAGTTCAACTAACAACAACTTTATTTGGACTGTGTCAAGAAAGATGGTTACATGATTTACATACAATTTGAGTATCGGAACATAATTCCGCAATTGGAGACTTTCGGGTGGATCACACGATCAGATTAAGCAGTACAGTATTGATAATATATAAATTATATAGATACATGAATACAGTGGTGACAAAGAAAATCATACACTACTAATAATTTTGCCTACACTGTGCACTCCTTTCACCTTCTATCCCCTAGCATCAGATCAACATTTTCGAACTTTCTCAGCAAAGTTTTCAAATCTCAACGTCTCTCTCCAAAATCGATATACCTTTGCTGTATATTTGCTGTGCCCGACCCCAACTATCTTCGTCCTTACACCCTTAACCCAGCTTCCTATAAACACTGAACTCATCTATCTCCTACGATTTCATTTCCACAACCCCCTCGAAACAACAGTGAAGCTGACTTCTGCTCTAGTACCTCATTAAATGACAAAGGAATTGTCTCTTCCAACACATCACCCAGCTTGTAAGATCCGTTCTTATTGCGCAAAGCCGTATACATATATTGTCACTCCCACGGGACCGCAAGATTTATGGAAATGCTTGTCTTTACCTTTATTTCTTCATCAAAGTCTTATTTCAACATCAAAGTCTTAATACCTCAAGAAGGGTTACCACCGATGTGAATGCTTTAATATAATTTCCCATCCAATTCCACGGTAGTTTCATTATATGTATAACCCCCTCGATTCCAGGCTTGTTCATTTATGATTAGGACATAAGATGTCTGTGTGATAAAGAATTCTCCGCGTTAAATTTCAAAAGGTTAAAAGCAATCACATCGGTCTTCATCGTTTCTGGGACAATGGTATCGAGAAATAAAAGAATTCATTCTACTTGCGTTCCTCTCCTGGCAATTAAAACCGCATCGACTTTACTCTTTCAAAAACTTCATAAACAGATAATTTTGAGTAATTTATATCAAAATTAGTACGCGTCTTGTACTTTTTGCACAAGCTCACATTCTGTTACATATACACATTCTCCATTCTCTAATTCGTTCATTATGGGGTTCCTCAAGACGGTCATCTTAGTCCCCCCATTTTCATTCAGTCAGTCAACCATGTTGGCCGCTTAATTGGAAATTCTAATCTAATCTAATTTATCTACTGATGATCAACTCCTGTCGACGTGTTCACCCACGTGTTCTTGAACAATTTTACAATATGGTCAACATTTTTTTTCTCGAGCTCAATGTCGATAAATGAGGCAAGCTTCAAGAATTTATATGATTTGTGGCAAACCCATCCCTTTTGTGTCTATCTTATGAGATATTGGTGTAAAATTCGACAAATCGCACTTGACCTTAAAAACGCTGGCCTAAAGAACCATCCGATCCTTATGTCCCTAAATCGGTCTTTTCCACTTTTGTTAGATCAATTCTAGAATATATTAATGAGGCTTAGTCGCTCTTTAACCATTTTGAGGCTTTTCACCGCATTTATTTATTTCGCTTTACATGGTTTTTCCTGGACAGAATTCACTTATTTTCCCTCGAAGATGGCCTGAACATTGAAAGCCTTGTCATTCTATATTTGAAATGGCTCAATACTATCTTTTAACTCTTCTGACTAAAATTCCACTGCACCTACTGTGTCCACAACACTAATTTATTTATCTTTCAAAGCAGCAAGTTCACCCTATGGAGCCTGATCCTTAACTCCTCCCCATAAGCTTCTCTTAGATTTAAGTCAAAATTAGGCAAAAATTTGTCAATTAATGTAATAAATGAGGTCAAATCGATTCTGAGAACTTTCTTTCGTCACGGGTATCTTTAGAACAAAAGATAAGAAAGATGAGGAAAATCCATCTCGTTCATATATTATATATAAGGCTTGCAAAAACTCTCTTTTTTTAAGCAAAAAATTATCTAAAATTGTAAAATGTTATTCAGTGGACGTAGTTTGTTTGGAATAGCACCGTGAGCCGTATGTATATACGGATTAGGCCTACTACGATCGGAAACATGAACTTTCGCACAACATAACTCAATGATATTACGAAATTAAAGTGGGAAGATACTCGTAGTTATCCAAGTCTGCTTGGGATGGCACATGTTTCCAAAGGGTGACATATAGGGTTTCGAAAGTACAGATTTTGGTCAAATTTTTATCTAACTATATTGACTGTGGAGACATTATGGAGACAATATCATTCAAACGCTCACAATAGGAATTCTAGCAGGGTTCGATTCTGCCAATGTAGCCAATATCGATAGCTTTAGATCACATATCGGGCAATAACTTAGCCATCATTTGACAAATTTTCGTTTACAAAACGTCAAGACTTTGTGTAGTTTGTCAACTACATGACCTCTACTTTCAATAAATCGGGGAAAAAAAAAACTCGGTTAATATTTGGCAACATCGCGAGTTCGATAGAATTGGATCTTTTTCAAAATTTTCACCATCGGCAGTTATATTTTGTGCGGAGCGTGCTTTTCGAAGGTGGATAGGCCTTAACACTCTTGTCACAAAACCACTTTTTCAAATGTTTTCACAGTTTTGCCTATATTCTCAGATCAACTATTATGTTGTCTGTTTGTGATGTGCCTGGGATGACAGGCCTGCATGATATATGTATGTGATGGAAACAGGGATGTCAAAATTGGACGAATTGAATGACTGAATGAATTTAATGCATATTGTCCTAAATGCTTCTAGGCTGAATGTAACCTTGTTGTAGCGTCAATTAAGCAGAATTTTCTAAAACTCTTTGCAACGGAAGGTCATATAAATATAGCATGTGACAAAAGCCTAAATCAGTTTTCAAAGCGATGCCGGTGAGCCGAGACAAGTATCACGTTGATGTTTTTTCTTAGGGATTCTGCTAAGTATTGACTCTCTAATAATACAAAAGGATTTTGCACAGCACTTTTTAAATGTTCAAAAAGTAACAGGAATTTTATGATTTTGGATTGTAATGAGCATTCTTGGCCCAATTATAGTCGCTAGTTCCAGATCCGTCACATAAACTTATTTTTGTGACACCCGTATATTCTCTAAGTTTGTTAGCGTAGCGATCACACTACTTTGCCCTTTTAGGTTATATCCCTATTGGAATACTTTTTTGTCTTGGCCATTCTTTTGATTCTGCTGCGTTGATGATTCCCGGTCAGTCGGTCAGTCCCTTCTGGGTTAAAACCCGTGTCCAAATATTGGCTGAAAGCGATTGGACTAAGCTCGTTTGAGTATATCCCGAGATGAGGCTCTAACTGCCTTAGGCTTGGGCCCTTGAGTGCCGTAATAATTGACTCTTCCAGGTTAAATCCCAAATCGGGTGCTAGTTTTTGCGGTATTTACCAAGGGGGTTGTTATTGGTAACAATTACGTAGCTCCGTGTGGGTTAAAATTTGGGTCGGAGTATTAACCTTCGTGATATCAAAACCTCTATTTAAGCCACACTTTACTGTAATGACATAACTTTTCTTTCTGTACGATGTGACGTCACCCTTAGGTTCGATTCATACTGACTTTTCGCGACGATATTTTTTCGCCTACCCCATTTTTGACAAATACAAATAGTTGCTTACCTCAAATGCTTTTAGTTTCCCTTTCTTGTTCTAAAGGATTTTTCCCTTCGGCTTACCTTTTCTAAAATTTTGTTTACGAAGTGCGTTTGTCCTGTAAGAACCATGCCATACGAGTATATATGTAGGTCTTAGTTGAAGAGCGATAACACACCACTTTTCAACTCTTCACTAATAAATATAATGTTGGCGGGATTGTCAACGATAGAAACAGCTATAGCTCTTAGTCTTGGCGGTCTTTAATAGTGATGTCAGGCTTTCGTTAACGCACTCGTAATTAAACCAAAAATTATTTAAAATTCTTTTCTTTTTCTTTAAGGCTGGTTTCTTCGTCTGTTTTTTGCTGGGGTAAGTTTGAAATTGATGTTGGCAATTCATTTCAAAAAACCAAATTTCCGGTAATTTTTTGAACTCACCCGTATATTGCTCACATAGAATGCTAAGACTTTCTGGTTATAACGGTTATAATAAAGCGCCATGAATTCGAGATATGTACTCTCATAATGTTTCAACTCCTTCATAGGAAGAGCAACCAGGTCTTAGAGAATACCAATCTAAGTAGGCAGATGGCTTGCTAATTTTTGACAGCATTCATTTCGCATGAAATTAAGTAGCAAAAATTGCAAACCAGGTCCTTACTCTATTGTCTATTATAATTGAAATAAAAAATAAAAAGAACATTGGATCATTTCCACATATGCGTATGAAACTAGAAACAATACGTTAATAATGGGTTATCTGGCAAGTTGTTGAAATGCTAAAGGTGTGTTACAATTCGCTTGAGAATTGCACTACGTGCGTTCAGCCATAACTCAAAGCAGGTCCAAGGTATCGTAAACTAGTGGCCTTTGATAGAACCATAAATTATCAGAAGCCGGTTCCATACCTATCTACCTCCGCCAAAAGCCTTGAAATACATTCGATACTGCAAAAATCCGATAAAGCAAATCTCCTTTCTGCACCTCGTTCGCCAAATAACGAACTAAAAAGAAATCAAAAAAACCACGTTACACTGCTAAACGCGCAAATCATTTCGTGCAGATAGCCAACTACCACTAAACTAGAAACCAGTGCGCCAAGTCACTCTTTAGAACACACCGTAAAGCAGGAAAAGATAAAAAGAAATCAAAAAGGAAAAATAAACTTTCCATAAATTATCTTCACACACATCCGCACACATCTGCACGCAGTCATATGAGAGTGGATAGCGCAATAGTAGGAATTCACGTTCCCATTCCCGTCCCCGTTGCGATAAGCGGTTTTGACTAGCGGCCCGATCCCCCGTGCGGATTCAATTCAGGTATCGCCCGGCGGGCATCTCTAGGGTGCATTTGCTTACCTTGCGTCCTTAGCAGCAGGATAAGAAAGAAGAAGCTCAGTATGTGCAGGACTTCCATGTCTTCTCGGAGATTCCTCAGTCCCCGATGCTATGTTCGCTGCTCGCAGTCGCTGTATCTCTTTAATAACTCGTATTTGTCTATGTATGTGTATGTGCTGCCAGTTGTCGTTCTCCAGCACTGAGGCCCACCCGCACCGCAATGATGATAAGCCCGATTCTGCAGTCTGTGCTCCTGCTGTTCCGATTTCAACTTGATGTTGTTGCATGCAAATGAAATATTACTGTGACGTTCGATATTCCGTTCGGATACATTTGTACTGCAAAACCGTAGACTGCAAACTGTCAAAATCCCCGAATCGAGTGCGAGATGTGAGGTGATGCACTAAAATGCAGAATTCCAAGTTTTAGGTTGCTCGTCGGTCTCTATGTGGAGGACCGATGGTGACCGGAATCGTTGGTTGGACTATGTTCGGTTGGTTGTCGCTTTCAAAAGGACTTCGATTTCATTTTTCCTTCTCATCGATATCGTTTACGGTCTATCCAGGTGGTCACTGTTAGTCCAACTGGTCGACGATGGTGATGGTGTGGCAAGGACGATGGCAGAGATGGCGGTGATGGCGGTCGTGGTGATGGTTGTGCGGTTTGTCGATCGATTACCGCTGCTATCCGAACAAGGTTCGACAGTGTGTGTGCGGATAACTGAATTTTGTGGGGGAAGGGCTTTAGCTGAAATGAAATGAAAAACACAGGAAAATCGATATGAAATATGAAAATTTTCTTTTCCTAACTTTGGTGGAATTGAATTTTGCTCAAAATGTGTTTTTGTTTGAGGTACATGGCGGGATTGGGTTTAAGGGCGGTTGATGTGGTACGATATTTGCAACTTTTCCTCTTAAACTTGCAAAGTTAAGATCGAATGTCAGTTTTTTTTTTTCTCTATTTTTTTTATCAAATCGACATGGAAGTGAACTTAATATGATGCGAGAGAGTACAGTGCGGTTGAGCAGATATTGATGTTATGGATGTACAGATGGCAGATACAAGGATAAAATGTTTACGATGGAATTGGTGTTGCGTTTGAGAGATATGGTTATGGTGCTGTGTGAAAGTTATTTGGTAAATTTAAGCCGGCAGCCTACAGACAGTCGGATTAAGCAAAATGTGGAATTCATTCAATGTATGGTCGAGGCTTTTCCGATGATAAATGGTTTTGAATGCACTGTGAGTAGCAAAGCAGGTGTACCTAATGGCTTTTGCTCTCCACAATCTGATAACACACACAAGCGGTCCAGACAAATAATATAATTTAATATGTTTGAACTCGTCTGGCAGCTAATTTAATTAAATTTATAAAGGTATTTATGAATACTACCAGATTAGGGAATTAAATAGGACTTATGTTATTTGGATAGATTTGGATCTTTTATAACCATGACTATGCTCATATCTTGAACTGAGACGTGCTAAAGATATACAATAATAAAAGCCAAATTATATTGTTCCCCCCAGAGAGCCGACTTAATCTAGCATTTAGTGTTCTATGAATACGAATGAGTATGTAGAAAAAAAAAATGTACTTGGAGGTGATTGGTCTTCTCAGTATAACCCATTGTACTTAAGAAAGTCTTAAAGTTTTTGTATTATTAAGAAAAATTCACGAACTAAAGTGGTGAGAGTTAATAAATTGTTCACAATTCATTGCGGCGGAGTGTATATTTTATTCATTCACAACATATACGCGACAAAAATATTATACGAGGCCTAGAGACCCTTATTAAAAAAACAAAAAGGCAATCCAATTTTTTTGTAAACATAACCAGGATTATATTGTTTAATTATGTGTCGAATAAAAATTGTTTGGAGCTGATATCATTACTAGTTTTGGAGATATGCTAGGCGAAAAAACATTATGATCATACCAGCGCACATATGTATATGGATACAGCTCTCATAAAACGATGGTTTCGAGATCTTGAAATATCTATTTTTTACTTCGAAAAACCGGATAGATTTAGGAAGTTGTTAAAATATTGAATTATTGGCATGAGTTTTGTGAAACTAGGGAAGCACTTACAAAATTTAATAATCGCTGAAAGCCCTTGGTAAAGAAAATGCATGACACATAAAAAATAGCGAAAATTGTCATTCTGTAAAAGAAGTAATTTGCCGGAATTAATTTACAATCCGTTATATGCAAGCCACATATAGAGAAAAACTTCTCATTAATTTCCCGAAATATTTATGGACCATTCAGCGATGTGCGTCGATCTTTCCTAGCCTTGCGAAACGAACGCTTTGAAGCTTCTCCCTATTTTTGGGAAAATTCACATGAAACCTTGCGAGTATGAAGACTTGGGTATTATTAAAGTATTCTCGGACTAATATTGGTCTGCGGAAAAAGTATTGAAAACTTTTTTCTCACTTTTCGATTAAATATTTCTTTTGTTCAGAATAAGTTCTATTGAAGCGAATTATTATTTTTGTGCTGCTTGGTTTTTCAGTGTTCTTTCCTTGACAGTTCGTGTAAGATATGTGACATGCATCAAAGATAGACATCCTCAGAACATCATAGAAAGACTTAAATCCAGACAATGCTTACATAATATTGAATTTTATTATCAAACTTCGTCCTCTATGAACATTTTTTTTGCGCACTATGACCGGTTACGGTTGTTAATTCACCTGCTGAGCAAGCAACTCAAGCCAGTGAACCCATTTCGAACCTAGACATCAATGTATCATCATACCTGTACGGGTAGCATGAGGTCTGTGCAGACGAAAATATTGCTGTTGCATCCGCCGGTTTTAATGTAGACTATCATTTCCCACCTTACCGCCGTCCGTAGAAATCGGGGTTGTGCTACTCGACTAAGTGGAAGATGGATGGCCAAAGCAATACCGTAATCATACCTCAGCCACCGTTTTCACCAGAATTGGCCCCTTTCGAATTCTCTTTCTTTCTAAAACTGAAAAGACCCGTCAAAAAACGGAGATCTGCCATGATTGAGGAGATAAAGACCGCATAGAGATCGGGAGAGCGCAAGGCTATATCAAAAACCGCATATCAGAAATCCTTCGAGGATTGGTAAAAGCACGGGCACAAGTCACCATATTGTTTGAACAAATTTCTTATTACTGCTGTATCCGCTTTTGTTAACGAGGACCTTGTCCATTCGTGGCTGTTCGCAGCAATCGAGATTTTATAACTCGATTACGTGTACAATTTTACTTAAGGATCTTAGTCAAAAATACAGCTTGTGCAAGAACTGAAGCCGGACCATCTGTCAAAGCGTCAAAATTTCGGTGAGTGGGCCTTAGAAAAGTTGGAAGGAAATCCGATTTTTTATCGAAAAATTGTCTTCAGCCGGAAAGCGAATGAGCTGGTTGAATGGTTAATAAACAAAAAATTACGTATTTGGTCCAATGAGCTACCTCATAAAATATAAGTATTGCAACGCACCTGGAAAAATGTACTGTTTGATTGGGTTTATGGTCCTGCGGAATCATTGGACCGTATTTTTTCAAAGAAGACTGTGAGAGCAACGTTACTGTCAATGATGCCCGCTATCGTTCAATGATATCGAGCTTTCGAGCTGAACCTGGTTGACATGTGATTCCAGTAAGACGGTGTTACATGCCTACAGTACGCGAACCGATTGAATTGATGTAATTTATCTCTCGTGCGATTCGACGTTTTAGACTATGTTTTATGGCCATTCGTCAAATCACTGGTGCATGCTGAGAGGCCAGGGGCCAGGGGCCAGGGGCCATTCGAGCCATGGAAGACAACACTACTCCTGATATTAGCGAAAGCCATCTAATATACTCAAAAAAGTGACTCAAAATTGGACTCATTTGGACCACTTAAAATGTAGTCGTGCTTAATATTCACATAAAGTAATATTTAAAAGGCAAACGGCAAGTATGGGCTTATCAAATCAAATAAAACTTTATACACTTTTGGCATTTTCCTGTCTCGTTTGCTGACAACTAAGAACTTAACGCTTAAAAATTATGCAATATTCCATAATTCTATCAGTGCAGAACTTTTGGGATTTCTGGCGAAACATTTGGGAACAACTCTGTCACTGTCATTTTCGCTGTATCTGTCTCTGAAATCGAAGCAAATGATAATTTGCAGTCGCAAGGTTTGGGCCATACAGTACTTCCATCAAAATTTCCCAGCAGAGGTTTCCTTAATTTTTGCTGCATCATTAAAAATGTGTGTAGTGTGGCGTTGCTATGATGAAGACAATTCCCTTTGTACTGGTCAGTTTGGAAGTCTTTTATGAACTGCTTGTTGCAGTCTTGTTATTTGCTGACATTGATTTTTTAATACTATCTTTTTTGAACGACTTTCTTCTATCTTCCCAATTTGTAATTGCCCGTTTTTAGATTCTTAGAAAATGGGTCGATTTTACAGTGGCTTACCGGAGTGACGTGCACCTTTCATATAGAAATTTCTAGAACGGAAACAAGCAAACCACCTATATGCTGTTGAGTTTGACAAAGCAAATCGGCCAGAAACACCACATCCTTTTTTCGGAGCTTGCACATCGTTCTTGCCCATTCTACGAAAATATCAAAATATAGCGCAGAAATGTCATTCATTTAAACATTAACATAACTTTTGACAAAATTGACGAATTACAAACTTGCCTACATGAAAGTTACAAATTTAAATATCATCTTTCAAACGCGTTGCTTGCTTTAAACACCATCATCAACACCAACACCAAACACCATTTAGTGACAGATATGTAACTCTTCCTTTTTATTTATGTTAATGAATACAATTCGGGTCTCGAAAACATTTAAACAGGTCCAAGATTTTAAATTTTGTAAGTTAAGTGCTCTACTTCGAAATATCGATAGGGATTCCCTTATTGTAATTTTGCGATGCATTCACAATTAAATTATTAAATTGCGAAATTGGAGATAACTAGATGCTACTAGATGAAGAGGCCGGTTGGTTGTGTGGCAGTTTAAGTTAACCAGTATAATATATTTGTGATATTCTCTACGACAGTAGGCTTTCAACGATAACATACTGAATACATTTTATTAAAACGTCATAGTTTATTTCAGGAGCAAAAATCGTTTACTAAAAATAGCTTGACAAAAAAGACAGTCGACAGGAGCATCAGTTTAAAGTAATTTTCCATAAATCTACTGGTACCACCCGTTAGCCAACTCGAATATCAAGCATGTGATGAGTCTATAAATTCGACGAGCAATAAATTATTTTTAATCGATCTATTATTCAAATTATCCGAGTTGTGGTTTTGCCTAATTTGTTTGACAGTATTCATAAGCAATTTGTATAAATGATAAATGATGTTTTATTTTGCGGGATTTCCTTATTTTTGTCGTCAGCGGAACAGGATTAAAATGCATTTAAATATGATTTCGGAACAGTCGTCTGACTAAATATTAGTTTATGATCATTTGATAAAAGTCAACTCTGGATATTAAACGGGTAAACCTAAAAGGGGAACTACAGTCTGGAATGGTTGAAAAAGGGATCAATTAAAGTGGTAAAATTTCTTGTTTTAAAAATAGATGATGAGATGGGTCTAAATAGTTGATATCCCTTAATTTGCATGTTTTCGCTTCCCAAATAATTCCTTTTTTTGGTAGTTTGTTTTGAAAGATAATTTAATAATAATCATCCACCTGGTAAAGTTGACGAAATCAATTCAACATTCTGAACCCAAAGCTATTACTGTCTTAATTAATCTGCTTCAAGTCCTGCAAGCACCTCTTTAAAAGCAGAAAGCAATGTCATTAAAGAGTAAAAATATTAGAGCATATAAAAATTTAACAACAAATCCACTTAAAAAAGAGAAAAAAATAATAATAGAAAAATAAATAGTTTTACGTGGTATTTATATGGAGCAGGACTAGTTTAAATAAAACAATATTAATTAAACAAACTAAAAATATATTTTTCGACTTTAATTCAAAAAATAGAAGAAACTATATAAATCGCAAACACGAAACTAATATTAAAAATGAATTTATTTATTTTTCCTGATAAAATATTTGATTTAATTGGAACCATTCACTACAATAATTCTGCGGAATATTATTTTATTGATTGTTTTTTCAGTAGCCAATATAAAATAAATGGAATGACATTTTGTGGCTATAAATGTAAGTAATTTACCTCAAATCAGAATTGATTTTATTGCTAATTTATTAAAAAGTTTTTAAGTAAAAAAGAATTAAATGATGATGAATGTGTGAACAATAAAAGTACTTCAAACAAACTGAATTATTTAATTTCATCGTTCAAAGAAAAAAAAAAAACAAGAAAGTGAACAAAAGCAAATCGAAAATGCTGTGGCAAACAATGCTCAGCAGTGACAAATGTCCTCAATTAAAGAGTATTATTTTGATCTAAAAGAGTCAATTTAATGAAGTGTGCTCTCGTTTTAGTAATCTGTTTCTGGTTCAGCTATCCGTTCACTTTCAAAATTTGTTAAACATACGAATTCCGAAATCTTTCTAACTTACATGATGCATTTACTATAAACGATCTCGGTCCTCAACCAACAAGCCTCCCTAACGCTCTCGGCCAGTTGTTTTCAGTATAGCACGTTCCGTTGGTTGAGGTCACCTTCCATCTGTGTGCATCTTACATTTGGTTGTAGTCCGTCGAGGTTATAATCGAAGATTCTTCGTGTCGGTGTAATATTGTTCATTAACTACAAATGAGCCATTTAATTTAGACGTATGATTAGTGGACGTTTCATGGTTGATCTTCTCGTCTATACTTCGAAAAGACAAACGTGACCAAGGACTGCACGCACATTTTTTTTCTTGAATAGGCCTATGATCTTTTATTCGCTTTCAGTAATGACTCAGGTTTTGGAAAGAGTTTTCTAAATGTCTTATCTTTGAGAGAATACTCTACTCCTCAGATGCGTCTTATGCACGAAGAACGGGCGTTTGGCTAGAGTGAATCTACGTCTGATTTCAACGTTGGTGGCGGTACCGCTTGTTACTACTATGAAGAGGGACTTGTAGCTGCTGAAGGTGGCTTTTCGACCAAGAAATCGATGTTAGGCGTGTTTTTTTTTATGACAGTGTATATTTGATTTTGCTGTCTTTTGCATGCAGATCTAATTTAGCCCTTTCCATACTAATGCTTTCTAGCGCTTCATTTATGGGGTGGTCGTAGTGCAATGGTGATCATCATCGATTGTTGAGCGGAAGGTCTGTAGTTCAAGCCCGTCCATAGTCAAAAACAATTACTACTCCGAAAAACTGTGTAAAAACATCAGTTGTGAATAAGAGATGATCACAAAATGCAGACGAAGGCATAACACTCGCAGCATAAGATCATTTCAAAATTCATACTCTGTGTGTGCACTTCCAATATAACACCTTAATGACATGGAAACGAAACAGTTACTGTGAACTACAACCAACGCGAATTCAGTCGAATCTCTCAAATCCTATCTAGGACAACCACCTTCGGGGAGAAGTGAACGAACATCTTCGACACAAACCTGCCACGAATTATAAAAAAACAAAAAAAAACCCTTCATTGACGACTTAAGCCAATTATTATTATTAGCATTTGGAGCTTGGAAGTTCAAAACCTCATTGACAACCCTTCGCAAAGCTTCCCTGTCATGGGCGGGTTCCTTCCATGCTTCGCTATTCTGTTCAATCTATTATAAATTCCTCATTAAATGTCCATCCCATATACGACGGGGCCTTCCTGCCGATAAGTTCCTTAAGTTTTTCACTTTATATATTTTGGACTCTTCGTTCACTATCCATTTGTTCTAGAATATATGACCTGCTCATCTTAGTCTTACTCGGACAATGGTTGGGACAGTTTTTCACTCTAGTTTCTCCCTAAGATTTCGTTTTCAAAAACCCGAAATTTATTTTCCTCCTTCTTATTCAGAGACCTATTTTCATAGGAATAGTTCCTTCACCGCGAAGAAACATACCTTGTCCATACGAGTATACAGCAATCAACCTGTATGTAGTTTTCAGCAGTCAATACGGTTTTCACATATTTGAATTCTTCCACTTTCTCAAAGCGTTTATCTATTAGCTTCCTTTCCTTCCATTATTCGACTTTCTGCGATTCTCTCCCAAAGAGTCCAGCTCGTCAGCGTAAGCTAAAGCGGGTGCGATTTTATTAAGGGCTATTCCCCTATCCCAGCATTAAATTAAAAAGAAGTAGTGACAAGGCATCTCTTTCACTGTTCTCGAAATTTTTACATAAGGGGTTTCCTACTTTTACTCTAATTTGTTTCCCTTTAGCCAATATCTGTATCATTAGCTTTTTCGGGACTCCCAACCTTAAAAAAATACATAATTTATAGAGTCTACAAGTGGTTAAAATCTACGAATAGTTGTGGGACCGTCTCGTTGAATTCTCGATTCTTCTTCACCCGTCGAGCGATTCCTCCTGAAGCCACATTGGTAGTCTAAGATTATTTCCTCAGTGTATGACGTCAGTTTCTTTAAGAGAATATTTGACAATACCTTGGTAACAACTTGGTAGCAACGAAATTCCTCTGTTATTGTTGCATTATGTTGTACGGTTTTTAAACATGGGAAGATGCAGAGTTTTTCCATTCCTCGGGGATGGTGTCATTGTTCCATATAGTCGGGAGGAAACGATGTAGCTTCTTTCTTGATTTCTTTCCAACTTTTTTTCTTAATTCCGACGGTAGTAGGTCGATTCCTGCGGTCTTGTTATTCTTAAGCTGATAAAGCGCTTTTTCTACTTTTCAATGTTTGGTAGTTCACCTGAATTTCTGCTGCTTGAGTAACATCGTTTTTCAAAGCTGCGTGCTCTCCCCACGTACATTTAGAAGCTTATCGAAATACCTATTCCATAAGGCTGCAAATCTTTTGTTGTCCTAAAAAAGCTCTTGGTTAGAATATAAATCCTGGTCTGATCCGATATGCTTTTTGTACAACGTTTATCCTTGCATACTTTGTTTTCGTGATTTTAGCCGTACATTTTTCCTGAATTTTGGCAACATTTTTCCTTTGCCATTGATGATTGACTTCCTTTCATAGGGTCTGATATCTTGTACGCGTGATTTCTTCACCATTTTCCATATCTTGGAGTCTTAGAACATTACGAGTTTTTACTTAAAATATGTCGTATTTATTGTATTGGTGATTTTGAAGATCACATGACAATAAGTCGTTTTCCTTGATCTTTTTTAAAACTTTGAAGATTAGTTCAAGATCGGCTTAAATGAAGTAGAGAGAATTCTTCATTGTCATCCCGCACGTCCAGACGAATTTAACAGGAATGTTAAAACCTGACACGGCTCTGAATAGCTCGTCTTTATTGACATTGTGATATACGGCTTTAAAGTCGACCCGAAATTTGGTGTATGCCGACCTGAATATCAATGATCCTCTCCAAGATCTGAATATAAATAGTTGGTTTATCGTGGATTTTCTTCGCCTAAAACTATATCGCCAGATTGTTCATGAACCTTTTCATATGTTTACAGTTCACATAGCACCACAAAGATAATATGATGCACATTCCCAACCAAATCCCCCCCCCCCCCGTTGCTTTAAATAGTTCAGCAGATAGCCAGAAACCTTATCAGACCTCAGCTTCAATTTCGCTTTCTTAAGCTCGCTAGAGAGGGCAAACGGAATTCTCTCTCGCCTTCGTCTATTGTTAATGGTTCGCTCTGCCTGACAGTGGAAATAGTGTTTTCTTCAGCTCTCAAAATGTCATATTTTATAACAACATACCAGATGTTTGTGCTAGCGTTGCTTCAGCAACAGGGGAAATCAACTCATTCACCATTTATCTCCACTTGCGCAGGATGTCTCCTTCATCGACAAGTAAAATACAATGCCATCAAAAACATAACTTGTAAAAAAAAACAAGTCTCGCAACTCAGTTCTTCTACCGTAAAAAGTTGTGAGATCTATGTAATACCAAGTCGGTTAATTTATTCAGTCCCTACTTAAGGGACCTTCTGTCTTAAGTTATTACGTAATTAGCTAACCTAACAACATCTTATAGTGACCATATTAATATTAAAAATCTTTTATGTTTTAAATAAATAGATTGACTTGGCAATCGCACTAAACAATCTAATTTAATATAATATGTATTACTTGTGAGATACATTGTGTTTTCATACAATCTCATTTCTTTTTGTAGATAGTCCTACTTTTTTTCCTTTCCGGTACCTTCTACTTCTTGAATACCAAAAACGGATTTTCTTAAAGCCCACTCTGTGTCTTATGAGCTTTTCTTATTTTTTTAGGTAGTCTTCCTTTTTTCTTTTCCGGTACTACTTCTTGAGCTTCAGCTACAGTTTTCCTCAAAGCCCTGTCTCTATGGGTTTTTCTCGGAGGCTTTGATGTTACAATTTTTGTCAAGCCTGGACGGTAAATGCTTCTTAATCTATTATATTCACAAATTGAGGATTCCTGTTTGTATTGCCATTCCATGCTAGCAAAATCGCGGGATTATAATCATTAACCAAAACCCATTCTTTTTTGCGTACAATATAGTAAAGTCTACTGTTAGGCGACAATGTTTTTCTTGCAGCTATTGATTCTATTATTTCTCTAATAGTAAGTACTTCTGTAACCAGGCGGGGGAATCCGAAACGTCAAACTTTTGCGAAATCTCTTCTTGTTTTCTTTTGGCACATGCAATACTTAGTAGAGTGTTGGTGAGACATTCTTGTCAGGTATAGCACAAGTTACGTACTTTGAAATGAATGATGCAACCTCATCAAGCGAGGACTCGTGAAGTATGGGGGCGTCTTTTACCCATAACATTAAATGAAAGTGTTGAGCTCCACGCGATTGATATTCTCGTCTCCAAAAGTAATGTATTACTTTTCCAAGCGGCTCGTCGGATGACATAATGAAGCCTAACATAGGTTTAAACTTGTTATCAATAAATCGAGAAGTGGAGACAGGATCTAGTGCAACTAATTCACTAATGCTCTTGTTCGCCATTTCAGGACCATTAACTTCCTTAAGGCACTCGCCTTCGAGTTTTGATGATCGGCCAGTGAGTGAGTGAGTGAGTGACAAAATTAAGAAACTTTGACTAGTTATAATTCTTAAACTACTAGTTCAAATTGAATGAAATTTGAAATATACCGTGTTTATACGATGCCTGCTTGGTTACTAAAAATTCGGGCTTCTAGTTTTAACCACAACGAAGTTATAGGGGGGTCGAAAATGGCCTGAACTGTTTCGAGAAAAGGATGGTACGGCCGTGCCGTTGACTATTGGCTCAATTTTCTTTCCCTAAGTTTCGATTTACCCTCTGATAGATCTCTTTTTGACATGTCTTTTAGTTTTTTATAGATAATTTATTAATTTTTTGCCCCCAATTTTTACCCAAGTAAATTCATTTCGGAAATCTTCAACGATCTTTCATACTCTCTCTGTGTTTCCCTATTTATTTAATTCTTCACAACCAGGGGTAAAATGTCATCCAATGAAAGTCATCATTTAAAATTCGTCTAAAATCACGACATTTTTTATTAAAAACCGTGATATTTTCAGTTAAATCTACGATAACAATTCTGAAGCTAATAATAGGATAGAAAATAGCCAAATGTTAACCTCTGCTCTGCGAGGATAGTTATTGTTTTCTGACACATTTCATTGTGTTTTGTGACTGTGTTTTGTGAGTAATAGCTGATATTTTCGTTTAGTTCACGAATGTTAATTATTGCCTAAAATGAACATGTACAATGGTGTTGAATCGTACACCCTCGGTGGTCAATTGAAGAATCCATTTTCAGAAACGACCGGTCCAAGACGTTGTGCTAGGTTAGTTGGTTATAATATCGTGTATCAATCTTGTCGGTATAGTGGCTGAATTCCTGTGATCGTATCTCAAAGTAGATTCTGTTGTCAGTCGCACTTTCAGCTACGGCGAGAGTATTTTAAGCTGACATTACCGGACGAACACCAGTTGGAGTTTACACATCACTAATCGATTTGTGACGTTGAATCAATCGGTAGAGTCCCCAAAGCTAAGCTAAAAATATCTTGACGATGATTGAAAACAATGGGGAATTATTGCAATGTCTTCACGGTGTTAAGCACGGATTTGCTGTGAATTTTCATCATTTTACCACAAAGTGCTTGTATGAATCCTTCACCTGAAATAACTTCGTAGTTATTACTTATCAAAAGTCATCGCAATGATAGTTCAGTGTTGACAGTTCAACAATAACACGAAATTACATGCAGTAAAGAAATGAGATTAAGGATATACCTCCAGCGCCACCAAAGCTTCAGTGGAAACAAACATATTAAAATGAGAGTAATAATAATAAAAACTCAACTAGGTATTAAAAAAAATTGTAAAAAGCAACTCTATTTATCTCGATATCTCAGAGATATGACATGAATCTTTCGCTTCGTTGAAACATGCACATAATCACCCTCTACTCTGATGATCCCATATGCAGAAGAGACGAAACGTATTTCAAGAGATTTTTCAAAATCCCAAAAAACCTTTAACCAATCCTGAAATACCCAGCTCATATATAGGCTTCCAGGCCAAATAAGTCAAATTGAAAACAAACTATGAATTCAATCTTCATTAATCACAATAAACTCATGATTTACGGATCGAATTTTCACTTGATGGAACGATTGTCCATCTACTTTTCGCCTTGACTCTGTTTATCATTGAAATCCATTTTTCATCACTCATTCAAAAGATGTGAGCAGAGACGTGACTCAAATCAACTGCTTTCGAGGACAAATTGATGAAGTGCAAGCTTTAGATATCCACTGGGATATACGAAAGTCTGGATCTCAGAGATTTCTTTCCTAATGCATTTTCTCCCACTGATCCTATGACTCGACCATGAGTTCCTAGAGACATAGATATTTATATAATCCGACTGCAAAGGATAGTTGACATTTTTTTTTAAATTTATAGATTGCTGCTTTCTGAATTTACAATCAGCCGGAATCCAGTCTACGTGAACTGCGTCGCACAGTGTCCGGCCAAATATTAAGATTTGACGTATTGCGTAGAAGTTATGACAAATGGATTGGTATTCTGAATTTATGACATTGAAATTCCTATTCGTGAACTGTGCGTTCGCCCTAATCTCAGTTTTACTAGTATCACAGCTCAGTGACTGCAACGGATAGATTTTAGCCAGTTTTTCTTTTACCTTCTCTCCGTCGTTAATTTTCTGTGTTTGCAGATGCCAGGGACAAAGTTACTGTTTGCCCTGAAACTTTGAAATTATGTACCGAATGATTAGTACCTCCATTCTGTGATAATATATTTGAAAAGTTTCCTTTTGTACTGTGGATTAATGTTTCGAGTGTTGTCGCTCGAGCGTATGTGTGACCTATCATGATACCTCCGTGATTGATATTGATTTGTCGTCCGCCCGCGTATGATGAAATTATTATCGAATTAAGGTGTTAATAAAATTTGCCTCACTCGCAGAGGTGAGAAAATTGAGCTAATTAAGTGATAAGTGGCAAAAGCAATTATTCAAATTATAAAATTGATAGATGTAATTTTCACTTCCATTATGAATGAATACAAGGATTCATAAATTGACATAAATGAAATTGAATAGCATAACAGAATTAAAAGAAGCGGATTTCTGAATAAATTCATTTTCCATTTAATATGGGTATTTCCAAGAATGGTTTCGGTCTCAACCGCTTTAAACAATTTTTTCCCTTAATGCCAGAAATAACTTTGCCATAAATGATTTGACTCGGTCGCAAAATGTGCCTGCATGGAATAATAAGGAATTGACATATTTAAAAATAGCACTTTGATGTTTTAGGGCCACAAATAGAATCGGGAGATTATTGAATGTGACCGTGTGATTTATGCTGCTTTGGTGTACAGTGTGCGAGTTTTTTTTTGTAGCAAAATAAGTATGCATCGTATTTCGAGACGTTTATTTATGAATTTTTCCCTGCTGGAAAAAAATTGGAAAATTCCTATTCTAGGAGTGATTTGACAGTGAAAGGATTGCTCAGCAGATTTGATGGGCGTTCTAGAAGAGAAAAATTATTTATTAACACCGTGTTGGATTTAAAATGGTTTTATTTTCTTTATCGCGTAAGTATTTCATAACATAAGCATTAACCAATACAGACAACTATATTGTGCGACGTCTGACTTACCAATGTATAAAGAAATGAAAATATTATGAAGCCATCGGCTAAACAAAATTTAGTAACCGGATTTCAATAAACCTAGAAGTCAGTGCCATATCGATTGAGTTATCAGACTTAATAAATAACTTTGCTCCTAATGGATTCCGAAGTTTTTAAGTCTCAAGGGTGTGGTTTTAATTAATTTCCCGATCGAAGTTAGAAAAGTTTGGAGTTTGATATACGAGTATAAGTACGTCGATAATCAATAGTCGATACCGGTCTTAGAGTCATACGAGGTTGCTTACCAATTATTATGATTAAAAACAGCCCTTTGAAACTAGGAAGTTCACAGCCTCGTTGACTATCCTTCGCCAAGCCTCTCTGTAATGAGTGTCGTCCTTCCATGTTTCATGTCTTCTTGGTCCAACTATCTACACAGCGGCACAGCCTTTCTGGTGGTAATTTTCTCGTCCTCTTTTCCAACACATATTTTCCTTCGGTTCTTGTTTTCAAAGACCCGAAATCTACTTTCTTCCTTTTCAGAAACCAAGTTTCACATCCGTAAAATCTCACTGACATTATTATGTTTTTATAAATAATGATTCTGACCCTGCGGGGTAAAAGCGCGTGTTATGCAGACTCTTAACTTAAAACTATTACCTTTTCTGTCGTTATTAGGGTTTTAGCGTTTCCTTACTCAGAAGCTCCACGTCGTCAATCTAAATCGAACGAGTGCAATTTCATTCCCCTATCCCCTGAAGGCATCTCATCATGTGGTGACAAGACTTTCTTGTTTTAATCCTCAATGTTTCAGATAAGGCATTTCACACTTTAACTCGCCCTTCATTGCCATTTAGGCATACTTGTTATTTTCCGAAATTTTAATTTTATACATTTTCTGAAATAATAATTAATTGGAGCGGGTAGATTTTGGCGGCCCTGTGTCAAATCCAATTTTTATGATTCAATTACTGATGCCAAATTACCGTGGCAAGATACACGATTGAACAGCACCTTTCAAATGATAAGACTTTATTATAAAAATGAGTGTAGACGTAGACGTGGTGGCTCTTCACAGTCGACAATCGTACATCAAAGGAACGCAAAATCGGGTTAGAACATCACCGCGATCCATTAAAGTGTACAGCAGTGCACAAGAACCCAACTTTCGCAGACTTCAACTTGGTGGTTTCTGCTTCGGGACTTAGGCCTATACCTGTATAAGATCCAACTGACCCAGGATCCTTCATTCGCTGATTAAGCTTCGGAGCGTTTGGAATATTTAGGACTCCCAATTTTGGCCGAAAAATCATCTTTAGCAACGAGGCGCATTTTTGGATGAATCGCTGTGTTACAAAGCCAAATTTCCGTATATGGAACAACATAAACTTAAATGAGGTTCACCTGAAAAAGTTTGTGTTTTGTGTTCGGAATCGGCGTTAAACAGGTCCCGGTCATTTGTGTAGAAAAATAAATCGCACACAACATAAGTGAATGAGAGAAGTTTGGCTCTCGCTCTTTATGAGCTGTAACGCCTCTAAGAAGAAAAAGGTGTATGCATATAAATCACAATCGGAAGTGTCTTTGAAAATTAGACCACTAGGATTCATGCCACCGCAAAAAGCCGAGGCGGTCATTTGAATGATCTCATATTTCATACAGAATGGCATAAATATATGGGCCTTTCAAATAAAAAAGGAGTTTTGTTAATACGAGTACCTCACACACAGATTGTTTAATTCTATTTCAACATTTGCCCGAACTTATTGGAAAACCCTTTAGGTGTGATAACCCCTTGTAAAATTTAGCATATTTTATTAATTCCGATGTTATTAGGCCGCACCCTTGTTATTCTTAAACCGTGGATTGTTTCTTTTGCACCCTAGATGGTTTTCAGTTCTGCCTGAATTTCTGTTCTGTGGGTAACATCGTTTTCCAATGAAGAGCAATCATGTACATACATTAAGCAGTTCAACAAATTATCTTCTTCCTTGCGCTGCAACTTTTTGCAAATAACGGTTTCTCTACAAGTCATTTTAATCAAATTAATTTGAGCGTTAGAGTTAAACTGACAGAAAGAGGCTCACTAATTTCTTATGTAAATTTGTTGGCTCTTATCATATTTGATGGATAAGATTTTAGTCGGGCTCGTAGTTAATTTGAGTACTTTTAGAAAGGTTTCGTTTTCGGTAATTGGAAATATGTCATTCTAAATACTGTTATCAATAGTTACTAGTTTTTTGCATTCGCATTGATCTCAGAGAATATATTAACAAGATTTTAGCTGACTTAATCTCAATAGCGATTTGTTTTTATGAAACTGTCTTGCAGGAAATTTACGACATTAATAAACCACAATTCTCAGTATTTCGGTTACTCCGAATGAGATTGTTTTCGTATTAATATAACCCTTAAATTATTTTCACTATTATTGCAATATTACATGTAATTGTCAGGAAGTTGTTTGGCAAAAATTAACTCCCTTTTTCGTTTTTTATTGTATTTTTAAAGGTGTTTAAAAAGTCTGTAAAAAGATTTTAAATGTTGGGACTAAAAATTATTTCGGTTAATTTCGGGCACTAAAAAATGTTGGTTTAGCCGCTGGCATAGGTTATATGGCAAGTGAGGGGACAATTAAAATATTTTAGGCTACGGATAGCGAATATGGTATTGCAAGTGCTAATTAAAAAATATAATGAATCACTTCCAGAAACCAGAACGAGACGTAGGTCTTTTCCGCGACACCCTGGAATTTTGAATGAAGTCCAGGTTCGTAGCGACAGAACCTGTTACAAACATACTCTATTCGTGGAATTATACCAATGTGCGTGATTGTTGACATAATTTTGATAAAGCCCCGGGTGCCGAATTGCTCGTCATAGCTTGTAGGCAAACGTCGGCCGCCATTTTAAGTGGTACGTCTCATTGGTGGTTTCTGATCACTTCTTTACAGTTGAGTCAAAACAACAAGAATGCGTTTTTTTCTAAATGCTGAATTACTAGGAAGAGACTTATTATAAGTATGGAATTAATAAAAAATGTTAGTACAATAGTGGATGGAAATGGACTGCTTCAATTGCAACTTAAACATGGAAATAATCATGATAAGGAATATTCCGTCGATATCTATATTGCCATGTATATCTAAGCTTTTCAAAAAGCTTCTGAGCACGCAATTGAACTCGTTCTTAAACAAATATATAATACTAACATCCTTTCACCGTTTCAGTCAGGTTTCAGGCCACAACACAGTTACACCTCCGCAATATTGAAGACTTTCGCGGTAAAATTTATTAGGACCATGTGATATCGTTGGTATTATAAGACTTTTAAAAGCACATGGCAAATATAAATCCTTCTCAAAAAACTTAAACATTACTTCAATTTGGATTCGGGGATTGCAGCTAAGCTATATATGCAAATAGTAATCTCTCCACCTTTTTCGAAAACTCAAACAGGAATCCATCAAGGATCTGTCTGTTCTGTGGTTTAACTACGACATTGCAGTCATTCTCAGACACCGTAAAGCACGACATCCAATTATATATTGGAGTCGTTTCACATAAAGGTAGATTTTACTGCGCGCTTAAATGAGGATCTCCAGGCCGTTACACTATGGTCATATGAAAACCAATACATCACCAGCTTACATAGTTTTGTGTATATTGTTCTACTTTAAAAATTGTCTCCCATTAATTATATTCTCGTCAAGACTACTGATCCCTTTCTACTTAACCTTCCTATTTAAATTCAAACATGGCAAAGCTCCACCATGGCTTTGCCAGAGGCTTCGGCTCTCCCTATGGCTATGGAGTTGTTAAGGGGCAACTTGTGCAACATTTTAGCACATCGGCTAAGGATATTTCTAGGGGCATCAAGGGTCGGCTGGTCTTGGTACTTTTTTTTATTTTTTATTATAGATGTTATAGATTTCTGTATTTTTTTAATCTGTTCATTTTAACCTCTTCTTTAAATTCCATTTCCACACATATTTGCCTCACAACTTAAGAGAATACATTTCATGTGCTATCTTATGCTTTTGAATAAAATTTGAATTCAAACTGAAATGCAACTAGAGAGTGTATTTAATTTATTGCTAACTATCTTTGCATATACATATGTTTTTCCCATGAAGTGACAGAATTTTTTGTTTTGAGTTGTTTTTATTAAAGGGAAATCAAATCAAGGTTCACAATATTTGAAACCTTCACCTTCACCTCTGTCTGCTTTGGAATTTTTCCTAAGCTGCCCGACAAGAGTAATATTTTCAACTTAAATTTTAATATTTTATGCTTTGAAACCACATATTTGATCAGGTATACTTACTATTGCTTCTTTGCTAGAATATATCCGTTCCATATACACATCTCAATATCAGAAAAACCCCAAAGGATAATTTGTATTGCTAAATGGACATTTGCATAGAATTCACTCAATGTTACGAGTACATGTAATAAACCCTCTCGGAAACCAAACTGGAATGATAGGTTCCCAACACATCAAAGACTAAGTTCAAACCGATTTTAATTAACTACTCGCATGTCTTGTGTATTTATTTTTCTTCAAATGAGATCCCAATATACTAACCAATTACTCTTTATGAAAGGCCACAAAATAAATGTGTTTTAGGTAAATTGATAAAACAAAGACGACTGAGATATTACAGCCACAAGTAACAGAGCGACTACAAGAAAAATAATGTTTTAGACCCAAATAATCCTTAAAAAGACATTAGATTGCTCTTTTAAAGTGGAATTGTGTTTAGATGAAAGAGTGGTAAGTGGTTAGACGGAAAAGTGGTATATAAAGGTGTACCTTTACCAGTCTTTACAAAGACAATAGAATAGTGACATCAGCGTTATTCAGTGCTCTATTTCTGACAGCACAGTCCTGATTGACGATATCTATCAAAGACCACCATGCTCCTTTAGGACTGCTATTTTGTAAGTTAAAAACGTTACAATCGAACATCATACAATCTTATCATCAATTTTACGATCGTCAAAATCGTTCTACTCAGCAATTTCGCATCAATTTTACACTTTTGATCAGCAAGAAATCTAGCCGTATACGTAGAATCCATAGAGTTGAAAAATTAATTTCAAAAAGCAATACAAGAGAATTGCTCCCAAAAAGAGTGACTTGACTTTTTAAATTTCGTAAGATATTAATCTTTTGAAAAGTTAATAGCGTATATTAATATGTGTTCAAAATTCAAAATTCAAAGGTTGAAAATTAGTATGGAGAACCATCAAAATACTATCAGAGAATTTGTCATATCGGTTAGAACATGCCATGAATTTTTTTTTTTTTAGATATTTTGGGCACGAAGTTTGTGTCCGCGAAATTTGTTTCAAAATTGCAAAATTTCGACCAAAAGAACCATCGCATTAGCATCGCTCAGGAGCTTTTGAATGACGCAAATGACGATCTAAATTTGTTGAAAAGGGTAATTTTTGGCGACGAAACAAGGGTACGTGTTATGGCGTCGAAACCAAAACCAATCATCCCAATGATAAAGGCCAAAAGAGCTAAGTTCGACAAAAACGCGCCAAAATTTAGCCATTCACCCATATTCGCAGCAAGTGAGATTGTTTTATTTGATTTGTGGAATATCTTAGTCTAAAACCTTCAAAATGCAGCTCGTGCAAGCACTGAAACCGAAAGACCTGCCGCAGCTTTCGAATTTTCGGAAGTGAGCTTTAGAAAAGTTGAAGGAAAATCCGCTTTTTTATCGAAAAATTGTCTTTAACGACGAAGCTCATTTCTAATTGAATAGGTATATATTGGTCGGATGAGCAACCTTAGGCAATACAATGTTTGATGGGATATATGATTCGTCGGAATCATTGGCCATATTTGTTCAAGGATGACCGCGAGGACAACGCTACCGTCACTGAACGATAGCGGTTCAATGATTTCAAACTTTCGAGTTGATCCTAGTCGACATGCAGTTACAACAAGATGGCGTTATATGATTTATAGCACCCGAATTGATGGAACAATTGAGAAATGAGCAGTTTTTCTTATTTTGGATCGGTGAATAGGACCACTAGATCGTCCAATTTGACATCCTTATGTTATTTTTATGAAAATGCTTCAAATCACTCGTCTATGCTTATAGGCCAGCGTCAATTGCGGCCTTAGAGGGAAACATTACATGTGTTATATGTGAGAAATTAAACCATATGCTCGAAAACGTGACATAAATTTGGGCTGTCCGTATGGACCATTTACAACCTAGTCATAGTTAACGTTTATTCAACGGAGTGCTTATAAAGTTAAAGGCAACTCGAATAAAAATTGTATACACTTTTCTAGTTTTGTCGTACCGTTTTTGACACCTAAAACCGGAAACGATATACAAGGATTAGGTTGGTACTTCAAAAATACTGATTTTGATGTCAAACGTAAAGAACACTGTGGCAAATCGAAAAAGAGGAGGAAATGTTTCAAAGCATTGGGGATGATTCAGGAGCCAGGGTGCATTACAAGTTGAAGCTGACAGGCATCTAACGTCCGTTTTTCATGTGAAAATTGCTGCTTCAAGGGCAGTAAAAGAAATGTTTTTTGCATCGTACCGAGTCTGGCGATGAAAAGTGGATACGGTACGATAACTTTAAGCTTAAAAGAGTGTGGGGTAAGCTCGGCCTAGCATCTACATCGTCAGACAGAGGTCCGAAGTCTTTGCCCTCATGGCAACAGCTTTGGAGCATCACGAGAGATGGCTATATTGACTGTAACTGATGGCTTAAAGGAATTAAAGGAAAAACGGCCGTTAAGCAGGTAAAGACACGATAAGATGATTTCTTGTACGGCCTCTAAAGTCGTGTTGTTGTTTCGACTTGCTATTCATATCATTCCAGAAGAAAAGAAAAAAGTAGTACCAAACGAAGGGCAATACTTTAAACAAAGCATCAATTTAGAACAAAAAATATTTATTAACGGTTTTGCCCAAATTATGTAGAAAATTCAGTTTTCCCAAATAGAAAAAGGCTAGCAACCCATTGACAGCTCTAATACTCAGCGTTTTCTGTTTTTATTTTTTGTGAACAATTACCGAATTAAAATTGATGTAAACTTAATCAACCCTTTACAAAGCCTTGGTTGCCCGAAAATCTGATCAAAATTTATACTTTAACTTTTTAACTGGTTAACTGCCAGAAAAAACGGGAAGGAATACACAGACATCTCTCTAAAAAAACGGCAAATCCGTGCTCTAGAGACCTCAGAACGTGATACGTGATGAGATTTTTATTTCAACCTGACCCATTATATGTAATAGCTTACATGTGAAAATTTAAAAGTTGTAAACTAAACAGCTTTCCACTGCCAATTTGAAACTCATCTAAATACGTTTATAACTATATCTATACACGTTGATATATCTAATTAATTCTGAGTCACTGTACAGCAATTAGATTCCATTCTAATGCCATCAAAGGAATTACTGCCACTTTCCCTTATTTGTTTGAATTGCGGCCAATTCCTTAAATTCTCGCTTTCAAAACGTCCTTTCATCAGTGTCTGTCTCTCACAATATGCTTAGACAAGAAATCAGATTAAATTAACAGAAATGCCATAAATTATTTCCAGTAGAATTTTCTAATCATTGCAACCATCGCTACGTCAACAAAGTGTACTTCTTAAACTTTGAAAGTAGTCCTCGACAGATCGGCGTCCTGGCAAAGCAGTTTCTGTGAAATTACCATGACTGTGGGTGTTAAAAATACAAAACGTTCGGGAAATGCAATTTCTATCCGTCATTCGTGGAACGCTTGATAATGTAAGCCAATTTTACAGTTAGAATATTTCAGTCCCACAGCAGATATGCAAGGAATGTGAGTATTAAATTTTATTAGCTTAACGCCCTCCCCGTCGATAATACCAATTTTTGCGTATATGCCCTTCTAATCCCATCCTTCGTAATCCCATGGTAGGCTGTAAACCATCCTTTCGATAATTTACGTTCGTCATAAAATGACGACCGAGCAAACGAGTCGTCATTACCCGTTCGTTTTAACCATCTCTCCGAAAGGTAAACAATCAGGCAAAGCGGAAGAAAATGAAGAAGAAATGGGCGAAAAAAAAAAAACGATTCAGACAACAACAATAACGAATAATTATTTATTCCACAATATTAACGAGCCATAAAGCACCGAACTGAGCATCAATGAGAAAAGCAGTGGGAGCAACAAGGAGCAGCTAGTATCGCGAGTAGTTTAGACAGGAGAGTGAAAAAGCCACGGACACAGGCACAGGCAGAGGCAGAGGCTCACGGCAAGGACGAATAATGGCTTTAAAATTGTCGTGCTAGACCCTAATTAAAATCATTTCTACTATCATCACGGAATTAGGGTTCGTTGATGGGCGTTCCGATATTAAAATTTAATTAAACACCCCAACCCGGAGGCTTAGGCGACAGATATAGTACGTTTACCGGGTATCTGAATGGGGATACGGGGATACGAAGGCACAAGTGTTCTGTGGGGTTATGCGTGTGTATGATATGTGTTCTAGTGCTTTGTGTAGTCGTACCTGTGTTTCGGCTTTCCTATGCACCCATGTGGCAGGAAGCTAAACCTTTATTCACCACCGGGTTCATGCCCACTTTGAAATTTCGCTTTCTTTTTTTTTTCTAAATTTTTTTTCTTGTTTTTGTGTGGAGTAGAGTGACCCTTGAACTCTCTCGTCGTCCTCGTCGGCGTCTATTCACTTTTGGCTTTTCATTTGTAACTCACTTGTACCGGTACTGATGAAAACGATGATAACCGAAATGTATGCATACAGAGAGCGGGCGGTAATAATAAACAGAAAAGACGCATCACTATTGAAACACTGAATGCAACTCACAGGATATCCGGTCGTCTGTTTGGATTCTTTTTATTTTATCCTTACTTTACGACTATACACAGTCGGATGAATTGCGGTAGAGGAGCAAAGAGAGTTGCTACTGCAACTCGTTATCAAACGCGGCGCGACGAGGATATGACATTTGGAGTGGCGCAAGTAAATGAATTTTTAAATTGGTTAAGTGCCCTTCAAGCGGCGACAAAAATGGAGAAAAGACGAAATTAAAACGAAAGGAGAACGCAAATGTAAATCTGGGTTTGAATAGCCAAAGTGGAATGGTTTGCTTGAAGGCATCAACTGTATACACGCGATTGAGACAGGTTGCTGTTGGTTTATTGTATTTGTTTTTTAATTCGAATTCGCACTATCACTCACTATCAGTATTAATGGACATAAGTACAGAAGTAAAGCAGAAAAGGAATTATGAGATAAGGATACGTTTATCCTTCGCCCGTACACGACCAACAGCCAAATACTACTGACACGTTATGGAATGTTGCAAACTGTTTACCTCTAATACCTCCGTCTGGTTTAAAGAACGTCGTCCATGCGCAGGACACGTACTCGATAGCATAATTCACTTGTTCACAAAGTGTGGTGAAAACATTTAGTACTAAATGTGGGGAACCAAGCTCTTCTCGCGCGACTCTCTCGTTGGGTTTCTCCCCTTCGGCAACACGTGGGTAAACAAATAAAGGTAAACAACAGCTGACAGACATATCTGGAGTACGTCGAGTATTGGTGATGATGTGTATCTAGAGTTTTTACCTTGAACGTGACTTCTCGACATGATCCGGATAGTGGAAGCCGTTCAAAATTGCTTTTATTGAATGTTGTGGATTTTGCTTTATCGCACGACTGATGCATGCTGATTTATTCCCAGACATTGGATTTACTGAGACTCAATTAGGAGGAAGACTGATGGGCGCTGAGGTTGGGTATTTATGCCTGAAGGAAGTGGCGGTGATGGAACTAAGATATCGAAGTGGACTGTGATTGCGGTTAGGAAGAATAAGGCTTGGGCTAATGCCTTATCTGATTGCTTGAAATTTTTTTTCTTATAATTCCAATTTTTCATGAACAGTTGATGAGCAAAGTGGGTCATGTTAAAGTTCCAGGGGTTTTTATATTTTGCCACTTACACTACCAGGAGGCAAGACTATTGCGTATATAACAGTCAATTATTCTCCCTACTATACTTTCTTCATACAGTCTTTAAATCTTACTAAAGCAATCAAACACTATTGAAACCACCATACCTACCATTTATTCGAACCACAACTCCAATTACTTAACATCAAAATAAAAACATTGTAATTACCATCTCATAAGCCACATAACACCACCATTTCGCACAACCCCCTCTTCCCTATCAGAGTGCAGGCCACGTCAAAACCCAAACCGTGGACCCACCGCTGCGAGCAACCCTTTCTCGAAGACTCCAACGTCATCCCTTAAACATCGCTGCCTGTTGTTGAAATTAGCTCTGTGGCTTTGCAAATTTATTCTGTTTGGGGTTCCCCACAAAATCCACCTAATTCCATCGTCATTTCTTCGCTCCCCCTCTGTCACCCTGTCCGCGTACGAGTCTATTAAATTAGATTCGGTTTTTAAATTCATTAATGTCTGTGGATTTGCACATCAACACCCTGACGATATTTTAATCCGCCCATCCTTGGCGCGCGGGCTGTTTGCCATTCGGCATACTTCCATATAAACAATCTGACGTCGTGCCCGCAAACAGGAGGGAACCTTAATTAAATATTTGCCTTTGGATTTAATCCATAATCGCGAACACGTTTGTCGTCATGTCAGATAAGATGCCACCCTATACCCAGGGATATCGCATCACGTCGTGCGGCGTACTATATGTACTGTCTACACGCATCAACAACGCAATGTTTGTAAACAGGATTCAATTAAAATCCACACAGGAACCGTGTGTTGCCAAATGTCAATTATCAAAATAAAAAGAAAAAGGATTGCTTAAAAGAGAACCACACATTCGACAACACTGACACGGCGTAATTGAGCAATGCAAGCGCCTTGCTTTGCTTTCACGCCTCTTATATTCCACTATGCGACGCGACATGTGCGCTTTGTGTCCGTTTTATTGTTTCATCGTTTTTGATCGTTATTTCGTATTTAATTTAACATTAAAGCCGACGCGTATCATGCCTTGGCGTATTATCCAATTTTGCTTTATGGCCGAGATGCTACGAAATACTCTGCTGTCACATCTGCTGTATAGTGTCTATGTATGGCGAGAGGTAGTAGTATGTCGGGACAAGAGGATACTGTGAAGTGTGACGGCTGAGGCTGAATCACGCCATTTGGGGGCATACTGGAGCAGATAATCCTGGATATATTCATATGGGATTAGATGGTGTATACATAGGAGAGGGAAAACATTTGGCAACGGTGTGAGGTATGGAAAATCTGTGAAACTTTATAGGAAAGCCTCACATCGATGGAAGAGAGGGATACTTGCCTGGGATGGAGTGATGCTTAAGTGGGGAGCCGTTACACATATGAAAGGTTGGGGATTTTCGCCGGCTTAAAGGACTTCAAAACGAGAGGGAGACAGAGGTTGGGTCCGTTTATCTTACGGTTGATTTAGCGCGGATAATATTTTGCCTTTTTTGCCTGCCATGGATAAAGGTGGGATCAAGTTTGCAAAGCGGTTTTCAGAGCAGCAAAAGGTTTTGGAAGTTGCATTCTCTTTTTGCTGTTGAAATTTTTATTTTGCAGACGAAGTTTCATGTGGAGCCGGTCTTCGAATAGCTGTAAAAAAATCTTTTAAGTAAGTTTTAGGCTCGGCTTATTGCGTAAGTTATTTTATCCTCTATAGCAATTCCTAAACGTTCAGTTGAAGTTTTTAATCAGCAATAAGCTACTATTAGTATGAACCCTTTTCAATACTGTTAAAGGAATTTATTTGACGCTATGTTATATTGAATTAAAGTGAAAGAGAGCTGAATTCTGTCTATTCTGATTTATAATATCATCTTGCATAATATTTGGGGTTTTTGCTCATTTTTTGCTCGTGATATAAATTCCTCTTAATTCAATTGTTGACGAACAATTTGTTACCTGCGCTTGTACACCAAAATAAGATGTTTCAAGCCCTGGCAAGGGCTCAATCAGGAGAAAAGTTTATTGAAGTAGTAATCCAACTCAAGCATCCAACAAAATACATACATTTTATTATTTCTTCATGAACAGATTAAATTGCTTAAACGCTAATACAAATTTTATTACACGTTTCGCCTTTACAACATGGCCTCTTGGGGCCTAATAACACTTCCTCCACAGAGCCCATAAGATTCGTTCCTGAAATCTGCCTTTGTATGTCGGAGAATGTTGAAGAAATATCAAGGATCGATGAAAATTTTTCGACTCCGTCAGCTAACATTTCAGCACCATTTATTACGTGACCAGTAGCAAATTTTAGGTATCTTCTCACGGGATTTTCTTCCACATCTTCCCTCAACGGAGTAGGATTACAATGTACTCGAATGGCCAAAAGTGAGAGCGCAATGAGGAAGAAATGGCTACCCATTTCCATACCTATAAATTGGTTGTAGATGCTGACTGGATCGTTTAACAACAAAACGCAAACTAATCGAAGTTGAGCGATTGCCAATTCCATTGGCCAAAAATTCGGCGGACATTGATCTTAATTGTTTTCGTCGCACCCGGTTGGTGGCTTTAACTATTGGTTATTAAATGATCCAAGTAATTAATAAAACGCACGAACAAAGCTCCATTAGCCCAGGTGGATGCTAAGATATATTTCCTCTCTTAACTATAATATTTAATAGAGATGTATTGTAACTACGTAGAAAAACTGTAGATACTGATGTGCTACAGTGACGGATTCATAAAAAGAACATATTTCAACTCGCAAAAGTTAGACTTAGGAAAATAGTTTTTCCTTAAAAGTACAAAAGTCTCCATTTACATACTTCAGCCGGTGATAATTTTCTATATGAGTGCACTCCACATTCTACTAGTAAAATAGACAAGAGGTCTATTACCTAAGAGGAAGGCGATAGTCAGCATCTCGATCTGGTACTCAAAACTGAAATTGCCGCAATATTGTTATCAAATTTTTGTATGCAATAAGAGAAGCCGTTTGAAATTTTACTTGAATTTCATTTGAAATATTGGTTTGGGGAAAAAGTATTGAAAGATTGTTTGTCATTTTTTCACTCAATGTTTTATTTTATTTCAAATGAATTTTACTTAAGCACATATTGGCCATTATTATCCATGACTTTAAGTGCCTTGTGGGGAGTTCCATAATTCCATCAATATAGAACTTCTGGGATTTCTATCGAAAGAACTTAGACAACTCATTGTCACAGTTTTTTTTTGACTTTTTGATGTGAATTTATTTTTATTTATTAAGTTTTGATGATATTGAAACGAATGATGATCTGTAGGTGCACGGAGTTGCCTATATAGTGGATGCATCAGAACTTCCCATCCGTGGTCTCTCAATTTTCGCTAACAGAGCAAATGTGTGTCCTAGCGTGGCATAATTGATAACAAGGCACTTTCTATTGACCCATTCAAGACGGTTTTTCTGAATTGCTTGTGGCGATTTGGTTAATTTCTGACAGTAGAGATAATAATTAACGGATTGACCCAGTTTCTTCCAATCCATAACATAACTTAAGGGGCTTCAGTTCGATCTTCGAAGCAGATCGTTTTACCATTCGTAAGAAATTTCATTTTATTTCACTAACATTACACATATACGGAATCGCACATACAAAGTTCATTACGTACCCAAAAATTGAGCGGCTTTGTGCATCGAGCTTTATTGAAATGTTTTTAAGTTATGTTGTTATTACGAAAAGGCTTTGGCCATGAGTCATTGATCAGAACAAGTCGTAATCAAAAGGTGTAATGTCTGGAGAATATCCTCCAAGTGGCACTCACAAATATTTGAACATTTTTAAGTATATTTGGACCGGTTTGACTACTTGCGAACAAGCATGGTTGTGCTGAAAAATTTGTATTGACTTTTAGAGTATGCCGGCCATTTCTCCTTCGTAGATAACACCCTTCGGATTTCAACAAATACATACATATTTGGCCTTGCCCTTTGATGGTTGAGCGGGCTTAAGCCTTGACTTTTGGTGCCCGGGATTTTTGTTAAAATTCTGCCGTGAAGCAAGATATTCATAGTTGAAAAATGGCTTTTCTAATAGCAAACAGTTTCCTTGTTTACGAATCGTTGCCATGGCTTTAAGCTGTTTTCCTACCGTCGACAAATCAACATCCGGCTTTTCAGACAATTTTTGAAGTGTTTGAAATGGATGGCTCGATAAAGAGCAGTACCTTAATTTCTTTATCATTGAACTTTTGCATTTGTGGGGTGGTCGTAGTGCGATGATAATCATCACCGACTGTTAAGGGGAAGGTCTGCAGTTCAAGTCTATTCATAGCCAAGAACAATTCCAATACGGAAAAAATGTGAAACAACATCAATTGGGAACGAGAGATGATCAAAAAATGCTGACGAAAACGATAATAATCGCTGTATAAGATTACTTCTAAATTCATATTCTGTTTGTGCATTTCCAATATAGCACCTTAATGGCATGAAAACAAAAAAAAGTAACTGTGAACTACAACCAACCAAACAATTTAGTTGAATCTCTCAAATCTTATCTAAGACAGCCACCATCGGAGAATAGTGAACGTACATCTTCGACACAAACCATCTGCACTTCGTCCAGGTTATGTGACCAACACCATAAGAGCGTAATTCTTGAACCTGCGCCTATATATCCTATAAAAAAAAAATTATCCAGATGGAAGCCACTGCTTTCCTCTTTCTACTTCCGACACGTTTGCTCAGTTAGAGTGTGGTATTAAAGTATAAAAAAACACAAAAGTAGTTTATTCGGAACAAAGTTCGACATATTCGAACAACTATACATTAACTGTACATCACTCCTCAACTAAATGACATAAACTAAAACGAATTTCTTAAGAAAGTCATTTTCCTGTAAGAACAATAAATCGAATCAATAAATGAATTCAGGCTCCCAATAGATATCAGATTTTTGTTTAAAAGTCCAGAGGTTCCACTTACTTTCTGCCCATCAGAAGCATTAAAGACTTTTACATTTCTAGTTATATTGATATGACTAAGCTCCAATCAAAATTTACAATATACATACGAGTATGTATATATAAATTATTAATTTTTGGGCTTATAGCCTTTTTTGGTGTTTTATGGGTCGCTTATATATATGTATTTAATTTTTTTTTCGAAGATGTGTAATCATATTAATAATGTTAATATCAAAAACTTTAATGGAAAGTTTCTTCAACCAAGGTTTTCTCAAAACATATTTTCGACTTAATGTATTCTACCCCTTTGATGTTTACTATATCCCACCAGTAAGTTAGGTAAGATATGAGGAGATAGACGGTATCGAAAATAATGGTGGAAGTGGGTATCATGTCTATTTATTTTCTTTGAATACATAATTTGCTAATTTTAAATGGTCTAATACCGCAGACGAGTGTGCGATTGTTACCATTAGTAGTCTTAGGTAGGTTTAGTATTCAAGAAACTGTATTTTCGATGATACATAGTCATTCACCAATAGGTGTCATTTTTAATTTCATGCCATTCTAAACACGCTATTATCGTTGCATTAACTTTACTAAGTAAAGATTACGAGATAATTTAATATTAATGTATATATACCCGCGCAAAATGTTGATTTACATATCCTCTAACTCCTCATGGCCTTATTTCAAAGCAAAATGTGCCCAATCCTGTAGCCTCATTACTAATGTTTTTTTAGTTGCTCAATATTTTCGAGAGTATCGTCTAGCATACAATATTCTTTGACTGTAATTCTAATTTTACCCTAACCAACATAGGTTCTAAGCATGACTTTGTAAGAAATTTAGCATCAAATTATATTTCTTATAATCAGTACTCTTGGTTTTCCTTGACCTATGACAGGATGTTGATCCATCTCTCTTCTATTTCCATTTTCTTTCTTTCGGGCCATTGATATTTATTCTATCTATTAATGATCTCACTGTGTCATTAAAATTTCTTACCATTCCGTATTCGCTGAAGAACTTTTACCATACTCAAGTGCTCAATGTTAGCATATATCACACCATGACTTACCCCCGTATGCCCTTTTCTTCATCCCCCAAACGTTAATTTCCCCTGTCAACCTTTTGGTTTCGTCTTTACTTCGACAACTTTATCAAACATGTCAACTATAGCTTCGGTTTTGTAAAACGTTGGTTCAAACGGTTTTTGAATCTATGTGTTATGAAATCCTTATATGTTACCTTCGTCAGACCCCTTCTTGAATATGTGAGTCAAGTTAGATTCCCGTCTTTCAGGATTCACAGTTTGCGTAGAAGCCTTTCTATGAGTTATTTGTTTGCACTTCATGGTGCCCTAGAAAAACAGAGCGAGGTTGCAGATTGGCTACTCTACACTATTTCAAATATTAGGTTGTCCGATTTTTCACTTAGTCCTCAATTAGAAGCTGTCGAGTGAACATCTGTACAACACAGTGATGTTTTTTTCATAAGATAAAGTGGTATGTGTGTTTGATGTAGGCGACTTTTAGGGTCCGTTTCAAGTACGAGTTATTTTCTTCTAAGAATTTTTATATCATGCTGTCGACGATTCAAGTTCTCAATCTTTTCCCTTACGAGTTCAAATTGGTACATACGAGTAATGCGTCTCTGGCAGACAAAAACATAAATAACGCATTTGAGAATATAGCGGTGAACGAATGCACCATTCGGCGTTGGTTTGGTAAGTTCCGTTCGAGAGATCTAAGCCTCGAAAACGAACCGCGAGAGAAACCGGAAACGGTAATTGACGACGCCATTTTATGAGAAACGGTGGATGCAAACCCAACAAAAACAGTGCGGGACACTGCACACAACGTGGGAGTATCTTCCATGATAATAAGTCGAAACTTATCTCAAATAAGAAAAGTAAAAAAACTTGACAAGTGGGGACCCCATGAATTGAACGAAGTCCAAAAACTACGTCGTTTAGAAACCTGTTCATCGAGTCTAAGGCACCGAAATGCACCGTTTTTGCACCGTATAATTACATGTGTTGAAAAGTGGATTTTGTATGACAACCGTAAAAGATCTGGGCAGTGGTTGGATGCAGACGAAAACCCAAAGCACACCCCCAAACTTGGTCTTCACCCAGAAAAGGATATGGTGACAATCTGGTAGGCATCGTGAGGACTAATCAACTTACTATATTTGATAAGTAAGTCAAATATTGTGAGGAGATCTGCATAATGCATACGAAATTGGCTAAAAGGCAACCTGCATTGGTCAATAGATATGGTCCGATCCTGTTGCATGACAATGCATACCTCACACGTAACGGTGCAAAAGCTGCTACAGTTGGGATTTGAAATTCTTCCGTATCCACCGTACTCTCCTGATATTTCTTCAACGGATGATCGCCTTTTCCGCAGTCTGGCGTCATTTTGTCCTCAAATGGTGTTCCGAAACCCAGCAAAGGTCATAGAAGCCTCTGAAAACTTTTTAGCGTCAAAAATCAAGCCTTCTATACAAAAGGAATAATGGAAGAAGGTTATAGATGTCAAAGGTTGATATTTTGACTAAATACAATTTTATAGAAAATAAATATTGACTTTTAATTTTTTACAAAAAAATTGGATATTTCATGTGGTACAACTTAATACTTCCCCCAAACATCAATCGTAGCAGCCTTCGGTCCATGCAACTCGGCTATCATACTCATAGGTTAATTTTCAGGATGCTGCACGAAGCCAACTCCACTCATTTCGAGCTTCACCTAAGTAGCCGAGTCAGCTGAAAACATTCATTTGGAGACTAATTTATCATATTCACTAGCACCTCGCACCACCAATATTTTTATAAGGTTAAGTTGATACTAGAATTGAAACAAATATCTCGGCACTATTCCGCGTTTTCGCTGATTATGTGTTCAATATCAATGAAGAATATCATGATTTTTGACAAAATTAATGAAACACACATCCGTTTATCTGATTATTCATATATACAAATAAGTCTGTCAGCTTTGAAGGATTCAAGGAGAGTGGAACATCACTTCATCGTTATTTGACAGTTTTTGGGTTGGCGATTTTGATCGCTATGCTTGGGACCGATTAAATTGTTTCCTTTGCTTTGCGAATAATGTTGGTTTATTTTTTTTTTTCTCTGGAATTAGAGATGACATTTGCTTTGAGCAGGACTGTGCCACACAGGTGTCTCTATTATCAAACCATTTTCTTGGAGGTGAAATTTCTGGCTATTTTCTGGCTACATATGTATGTTAGAGATGAAGCCTAAACGAACATTTTAAAGATATCAATCGTGCTGGAGAAAATCACCAAGTAATACCCGTGTACGAAGAGCTTCCTCATGATCTAAAAGTGTCGAAATATCCAAAATCATAGATTTTTGCAAGCAACATTTTGCATATATTTTCCGTGCAGGGACGGGTTAAGAGTATCCCTGCAGCGATACCTCTCGCTTGTCGTAAAAGACGACTAAAACAAAGGTAAACAAAAATCACATCTAGGCAATTTAGAAAACACCAAGGTGAGCCTAGGGACACATATACCACCATTAAACTGCCCCACAAGTGTACATGCAAATCAGTGGGTTGACACGACTGGAGATCACCGGTGTTGTAAGAGTAAGATCAAACAAAAAAAATCTGGAGCATGCCCGTGTCACAAAAAAACAAAAAAAAAAAGACAGGCCGAAAAACAATTAGTGCAAAAAAATGCAAAAACACCAGCATTTGATTGGCCTCAGCGATGAAGTAATCCCAAACCGGGAAGCCTGTCGCTACTTTCTGAGGTCAAACCGGCGGACCCCACAAGCGGACCAGTAGGAATGCAGTTAAGTGGGAAGGTTATGGTCCTATACTTCTGACCATAACAACGCCGGAAAAAGGAAAAGAAGAAGAAAGAAGAAGAACATTTTGCATATATGATTCCAGGAAAAAATTAATACCACATTATAAAAAATATTTTTAGAAAGGTTTTTTGGTTGGGAAGGACTAATATATTATCATTGCTACACGAGGGATTTTTCTCTGACCTCCACTGTACAGTAGAGGAGGCTTGCTAAAGAGAACACTTACAGCAGAATTACATATCCAACTGTTACTTCCGTTAGAAAAAAAAATTAAGAAAGTCTAGAAAGCAATCAAATCAAATCAATATCTCTTCCTCAAACATTGCAACAGAAGCAGAAAAACCAGGAGACAAAATCATTTGCTCCGTCGCACGACATGTGTATAAAGTCAATTTTCGCTCAATCGAGTGGAAAATCCTGCGCCATCCTTACGGACTACATGAATACCGGGGTGCGTTCACACTGACGAAGCACCGTATCTCAGTCTGTTAATAGACCTTGAAAAGGCAGGAAGCCGGTCTCGGGGAGCATTTTGTTTTTCCTGCACATGTGAATGGAGGAAATGGGAGGTGATTCTGTTTGTACGAGCAATTCCTGACGCCTTTCGTGTCTGTTGACATTTTCCACTTCATCTGTCGATCTGACTTCCTCATGTTTGCCAAGAGAAAAAGAAAAAAAGAGAAATAAAAGTAAAACATTCGAGGAAGTTGTTTAATTTAATGAACGTGACATGTGGGAAGTTGGATGTCGTTCTGTCTGTATTGAAATGTTTAACATAATAAATGAGAGAAAAATGCTGGCAATGTCGTCATTCCGATGACAGGAAGTCTAGTTCAAGGGAATTCAGTTCGATTTTGGACTTCAAAGACTTTTTTATGATCTGATGACAGCGCGCAACTGGGCATAGTTTTGTAAATATCTGGGATGGTTTCAAGCTATGGTGAGGCTACAGGAGATGGTATGCTGGCCTCTGGCATGTGATTACGAGCTGACCTCAGTAATGTTATTGAATCAATATTCCACCTTGTTTCTCCTCCACGGGGTATTAAAAACACTTCATAGAATGCGATATTTGTGAACTGAAAAAAATTTTTTTAATCACTTCATTTAAGATGGTAAGGCGGGTAGGCTAAGCTGGTTAGAGCTGAAAATTGTTGATTAAGATATGATTTTCTTCCCGTCATATTGATGAAAACAAGTCTCTTACAACCCCTCGTTCCTTTCCGTATGTACATTAATTCCGCAAAGGGTGTTAACTTCTCTAGCTGTAGTTAAAGCATGTATCCGGCGAGATCGAATTCAAGTTTCTTTTTTTGTCAGAGAACGATGTTCAAAGGCATCTGTATACTGTTGCATATAAAGAGAAATCTGTTTCCCAGATACAATACTTAGCACGATTAAGTCGATAGCATGACATGACGACATCATCAACATCAGCCTTTACATCAACTTTGTTAACTGATGACTCACTTATGTACATAATATAATAAACTTCAGCCACATGAATAAGTTCGTCATTCGATCGTAATTGAAACGCAATTCCCATTCACTCCTAAAAATCAAATTACTCGAATAAGTAATTAAAATGATCTAATTTTAAAGTGCTAATCGCTCATTTGGATGACAGGTTCAACCTGATAACTGCTTTGTATCTCATGACTCTATCTCCGGCACGCTGACGCAGCCCGGCGCAGCGGTTTCATACACATCAAAACAACTTGATCAAATCAAATCAACTTGATCGTCGCAACCGAGGTGATCATTTAGTAGTTCCTGTTTCTTGCCTTATATATTTGTTTTTCGTTCCTTGTCTCGCTTCTGTGTTCAATTGCAAGTACTTTAAGGATAGCTTAACGGATTGTTTTATTTACTTTAAACTCTGACATTTTTTTACTACATATTCTGATCCCCAATACCGTCATCACATGCCCTGACCAGTACTCAAAAAAAAACACTCGATTTCGAACAGATATAATTATTTTATGGAAAAAATTAAAATTACAATGTAAACTTAAGCAATAGGGCGGCAGTGACCCCGGCCATCGGACAGTTGACCTTCGGGACATCTTGGCTCGACTTCGAGCAATACGCGAGTGTCGACTGACATGGGAGTCGGTTTATCGGAAATTGACGGATGATCCGTCGTACTGACAACATGTTCGCCCGACGTACTATTCGATCCACCTGTGACCTTTTCCCTCAGATCGGAAAACTTATCGGCTACGGTGTTGCCGAACTTCTTGGCGGATTTTCCGATCTCATCCACCCATGGCTTAGCAGTGTCTGATACCTTTTCGGCGCCCTTCTTTATATCACAACCGACATTTTTGAAGAAATGGATTACATCGCTCTCGCCGGACTCCTCGCTAGATTTGTCACAACCGCATTGGACCTGCGACACGAAAGCGATTAATGCTATAATTCCGAATATATGGTAACGCATCGTTGCACAATGACACCAGGCAGCAAAAACAACAAAGTTAAGTTAACACGAAAGATTAAATTGAAACGAGCGAGTCGGACTTAATCGGTGGAGATTTGAACGCGAACTGGTCGACGCTGAGTGTACGCTGCCTAGTCAGTGGGTTAGCAGTGGCTAAGACTCTGAAACCAGTTTAGACTTAATTTGTTGTCGGTTCTCACTATCAGTGGATTTTACAGTTTTTTTTTTTCTTTTCTTTGTAATTCCCTCACATCGACCCTGTTGTTGTTGCGCTTGGTCTGTGGCATTGATTGTTAAGTGCTAATTCAACGTAATGAAAACGCATGAAAGCAAAGCTCATGATAATTGTCGACTTTTGTGCTTTTGGGCTATTATTTTTGGATTGTGGTTTTGTATGTTTTGGACCCTTAAGTGACTTTGACGTGTGTCACGTGGATAGACGATGGATAATCCAGATTACCTTGGATCAATTTGATTGGGTTGTTTGTACAAGTGGTTTTAATCTGATTGACCGAGCAAAATGAGTTAAACACCTGCTACTAATGAGTTAAACACCTGATACTCGTATGGTGTATGTGCCAACGACGCTATTTTTGTGGTAAGATCTTTAAGGCCTTATGAACGAACGAACGACGAGCTTAGGGATGATGAAATGGGATAAAACAAACTGTGTGTGAGGTATTAACAAAATTCTTTTGTTTATGGTGGCACGGATCCGAGTGGTCCAATTTTCAATGACTCTTTCGCATGGATCCGGCTACAATTGAGCGATGGCCTGTGTTATGTTCACGGGCAGGGCATCGGTCGATTGTGGCTTATTCGCATAGACCTGCGACTTCAGGAAACCCCACGAGAAAAAAGCCTAGCTAAATCGCATGACTTTGGTGGCCAATTAATGTCACCTCTACGGGAGATTACCTTAACCTCAAATCGTTCATGCAGAATGTCAATCGTGGCGTCCGATTTGTGACACGTAGTGTATTCTCCTAAAACCACATGTCGTCTAAATCCATTTGGTTCAATTTGAGCCATAAGAAATTGGTAATCATCGTTCTGTAGCGCTCGCCATTGACAGTGACCGCCTCTCCAGCGTCGTTTTGGAAAAAGTACAGCCAATGACAGTAACTTTTTGAGGATGAATTGTCACCTGGCGAACTTCGTGTTCACACCTTAGCTTAAGGTATGCCATTTTACAATAGGGGCGCTTTATAAGGGCCAAATGTCATAAAATTGCGAAAACTTCCTACAAAATAATCGGTGGGGACCTAAATTCTAGGCATAGGAATTGGGGCTGCTTACGAGCAAACGCCTACGGTACTATTTTGTCGGATTTATGTCTAACCATCCCAATATCTGTGATATATCCTTCTGGTTCGACCTATAATCCCAGTTCTAATCGATGTCCATCTGTGATTGACTTATTTGTGTCCAATGTGCCAGGTGATCTTTCCCAACCGGTTTCCATCAACGATCTAAGCTCGGATTACAGCCCCGTGTCATGTCGGCTTCTGAAGCCAGGTTTACAAAAGGTGCAATATGTGTTAGACCTCAAAAATGCAAATTGGAATCGTTTTCGGTCTAAATTAACTTCTATATTCCGAAATATTCCAAGTAATTTAGATATCGTAACGTGCACCAACGATGTTGACTCAATTGTCTCAGATTTTGGCGAACAAATATTAGACGCCATTGACACAAGTATTCCAAAAGTCCCTAAAAAGACCCCTGTAATTAAGCTTCCTTCATACATACTTGAACTCATTCAAGTAAGAAACATTTGTCGAAGACACTGGCAAAAATATCGCCAGCCGTACTACAAACATCAAGTTTGCCACCTAAACAAGATGATTTCCAAACTTACTTTTGATTACAACAACCAAAAGTGGAACACAAAATTATTTTCTCTTGACGAAACCCTTTTGGAACATAGTTAAAGTGATTAAAACCAAAAACAGGCAGCTTCCTTTCCTTAAGGATTCAGGCAGTACATACTGTACGGATCTTGACAAGGCAAACGCATTTGCTCTAAACTTTCTTAAAAACCACGAAATATCTTCTCACTTAGGGGATGCCGCAACAAACGATTTGGTGAACCGAGCTACCCAAAATCTTTTAGTCTATAACAACGGTCCTCCACCCTCAAGTTTTTATGTAACCGTAGAGGATATTGAATTCTTGGTTAAAGAGCTACGTATACGAAAAGCTGAAGGAATCGACCAAATTAAAAACATATAAATATATAAGACAAATGCCTAAATGTGGTCTTGAGCGTTTGACATTTATACTTAACGCTTGCCTTAAAATGGAATACTTTCCAAATATATGAAAATGTGCCAAAATTGTGCCCATACCCAAAGCCAGTAAGCCCCCTGATATGATTACCAGCTACCGACCAATTAGTTTACTAAGTTGTCTTAGTAAAATCTACGAAAGGTCCTAAAGGAGAAAATTTTAAAACATATTGCCGACAATAATCTATTTCTTAAGGAACAATTTGGTTTTAGACGTAACCATAGTACGTCCCATCAAGTACTAAGGATCTGCAACCATGTTAGGTCCTCTCGTTCAGTAGGTAAGTCAATCGGCATGATATTACTCGACGTTGAAAAGGCTTTTGATTCAGTCTGGCACGACGGACTTATTTTCAAAATGATAAATTTCAATTTTTCTCCGCATATCTGCAAAGTTGTTCGTAGTTTCCTGTCCAATCGTTATTTTAAAGTGTACGTTAATAATGATGTCTCTAGCATTGTACACTTTCAATATGGTGTTCCCCAAGGCTCGGTCCTGGGGCCTGTTCTGTATAATCTGTACACGTCCGATTTACCATCACTGCCCAACTGTGAAGTAGCAATATTCCCAGACGACACGGCAATATTCTTGTCTCATGAACTCGCTCTCGATATTGAGGGGAATCTAAACTTTGGGTTGAGAATATTCCAAACTTATTTCAATAAATGGAAAATCAAGCTAAACAAAGACAAAGTAAAAGCAATCTTTTTTACTAGAAAAAAGAAAGCCTGTTTTCTACCTAGTGGACAGCTACGGGTGAATGGGGCAAGCATAAGTTGGGAACCTTCCGTCAAATACCTGGGAATTTATTTGGATACCAAACTTACATTTAATGTTCACTTAACAAACACCCTACAAAAAATTGCAATTGTAATCAGGATGTTATATCCATTTATAAATCGTAAATCAAAGTTGTCAAATGAAAACAAGACGATCATCCATAAGGTTATCTTCCAGGCAATTCTGCTTTATGGTTGCCCGGTGTGGGGTAGTTGCGCAAAAACCCATCTAATGCTAAACTTGCCATGGCATCATTCGACACGTGATATTCACCGAAGGGCAAATGTTGAATTGATCTTCGATAGAATACAGAAATGAAATCAACGTTTTCTAACTCGTTGTAGTTTAGCCGATACAAACTTAGTGATAATTAAATAATAAATTTTAATAATTTTGGTACGTCGTTGGAAATTGTAGCGTACCTTAGTAAAATAGCGATAACAGATTGCATCGAAGGATAATAGCGTTGTTATTTGAAAAGTCTGAGCAACCAATTGACAAAGCTTAGAAATCACTTCTAGAAAACTCATTATAATTTTGCATAGATTTTTTCATTATTAGGTTGGTAAATCTGTCTGAAACACGAGTATGTTGATAAAATGTCAAAGACTTGCTTGTGAACATGCTGAAACATATGTACTAGCATGCATCTGCACTATTAGTCAAGCTTGTGGATTGGTATGATGTCAGTTATCAAATAGGTTACACGTGGCTCATTACTGTTACGTCGGAATATAAAATGTAGGCCGTAGAGAAAAAGGTCCTCTTGAGCTCCAAAACAGAGATTAGCAGAGAAATTATATGGCAAGTTAAGAACTTAATCACTTCAAAATTATATATTTTAACAGTGCCCCATAAAAATAACTTTGTGGTATGTCAGGCTATCATCGATTCTTCTTCAAGTATGACACAAAAATATTGAATATTACTTATAACATTTTATTACTCCAATGCGCCTTCTTGTCACAAATACTTTTATTAATGCCATTACATCAACTAAGCTCCATACTCCGTGCTCATTTAAAATTATTATCAAATCCTGCTGCGAACCACAGTAGTGAATCACACATTCCAACGCCTCCAATCCACTACCATTATTGGCTCCACACAATATCCTTAGTCCGCCAATAGATATTTCAATTGGAAACCAATCTCAATCCATAAGTCATCGGACTTTGGCTCTTTAATTAAAAATGCACCCATGACTAATATCCTCCAACGTTTAGCTCTTAATAAGTTCCCGTTTCCGTTTCTGTTTCCAAGCCTCCACTAGCATTCTCCCATTTTTATCCTTTTTTTAATTTCTATTATTCCCAGCAACACGAATACACAGTAGCGATAGCAAAAGAAGAGTGAAGGCGAACTTTCATTATTACTACCCGTGCTTCCTGTGCCATAAATCAAACATTCTCGGTAGTTATCCTTCGAAACGTAAAACTAATCTCGTTCCTTTTGTTGTACCTTGGTGAATATTTTCTTTCTACTACTCGTAGATATTCGGTGAGAAATGAAAAAGTTATAAGGATATTTGCCTGGCTGCCTGCATGGCAGCCTGCTTTTGCTTTGGAGCCTAGCTGTCATGCCTACATGTGGCAATGAATGGTTGAACGTTAATTTTTTTTTTTCGCTTATTTTTATATCACATATGAAACTAGTGAGTGGCTCGAAGGCAGAGGAGTGCGGTCATTGTTTCCATTTGAATTACTTCTGGTCATTCAACTTGTGTGGTTGATAGGGTTGGTGGTAATATTTTTTTTTCAAATTTTTAAATGCCTCTACCTTGGTAGATAGGTCTAACGTGAAGTCTGTATTGTATGATATGGCCATTATAGCAATGTTAATAACTGTTCAGTGGAATGTAACCTACTTTCGAAGGGAGTTAGTCACAGTCGAATGCATGTGATAAAGCTAATGTAGTCGCGTCTAGTGTACATCTTCTGTTATCGGGAGAATTTGTTCCTAATTTCTTCGGTTGAATAAATACATAACAGTTCGTTGATATAAGAATGCAGACATTTCAAATAAACAAGTTTCTGATTAGAAAGTCGACATGGAGTGATCTTAAGTCATATATCAATACAGATAAGGGTGTTCCCAGAAAATAGTCGCATTTTAATAACTTGATTAGTGATAGTGGTCCAAGAAATTAGATAACCGTAATGCTATATGCCTTGGATGAGATTAGGGCAGTGCCGATGCTGTCGCATTCGGATTCTATATCAAAATACTTTTGATTTTCCAAGGAGTATATTCCAAAAGGGCAGTGTATGGGTTATCAGTTACAGCTGTTCAGTTTGAAAAACTCTTTACGTCGTATAGTTGAATTTTTAACGGATCCTGCTTAAACTAATCTTCAATGTCGAAAAATAAAAATAAATAAAAATGTTAAAATGATGGCGAAAGCTTTTCTCTTTTGGTTCTGGCTTAACCGGGCTGTTACGTATCTGTCCATTTCCAGCCTAACCGTGGTCCATGGTTTTTGGTACAATTTTTGATTAACCCTTTTTGTTTACAAAATGTATTAGTAAAAGAATATAAATGAATGATTATAAGTGACTTCAAAATTGGGAAAACGTGTACCGCTCCAGGTGCTCCAGCAAAAATCATTGAAACTGTGAAAAAATTAACGAAATGATAATGATGTTATCAGTTTGGCAACGGCAATAACCTGAGATAATACCACCTTGTCACTGGATTTTGTCAGGAAATGCACGGGAACGGATTTTTTTTCAGATATTTTGCGTATGTGTGTTAGCGAAGTTTGTTCCGAACTAATTTAAGGGGGGGTGTGGTTTTAAACATTTTTTTTTTGCATTTATTTTTTATTTTTTTCTGAATGTGCAATATGTCGAGAATATTGTGTACAAATTTTAAGTCAATCCGAGTAAAACGTCTGTGTGTCTTTCAAAGGATGTAAAGTCACCTTGTATATATTGTATATTTTCTGTTCATCGCATATAACTCAGTTACTGGTAAGTATAAAATTCATGTTCTTTTATTGATGGTTTATTTCGAATTTTCACGTATAAAATACATCATTTTTGAAGTTCGTGAACATCAGAACTCAAAATCTACTGAACCGATCCTTTCAAAAACTTGAACTTGTTCACATAAATCAACAGGTAATCAGAAAGAGTTTTTTTTTTCTTTTTTTTTATATTTTTTAATAACAAATTAACCACGATTTTTTGAGCTGAAATCGCGTTTTTCATTTTCAAGTGCTGCAAAAAATAGAAAAAAAAAATTCCTTCTGATTACCTCCGGAGATATGTATATCACCTTTAACGCATATCGATTTTTTTGTTTTCAGATGATCCGGTAACGAGTTATCATGTTCACCGCAATACCACTTTTTTTCAAGTCGCCTCTTGAGATTCGCCGTCACCGGCCTATTTATCAATATTTTTCATTGAAATTTTTTTCTGATATACTTCTGAAGTTGTTCAATAATATGTACTTGAATCTAATAAAATTATATTACTTAGGTCGCCGCAAAAAAATCACGAAAATATGCTTTTTTCCAATTTAAAAATAAATAAATATTTTTCGAGAGAAATAAAAAGTCACCTAATTTTTTGAACAGACATATTATTTACATTTACTTCCAAATTTAATTCCTTTCCTGGTATTATTAGACTTTTTGCGTTCCTCTTAGATATTAGATTTGAACCGTAAGTTAGAGCGTCAAATAGAGACGCAAAAGGTAAGTTTGCGCCAATCTGATTCTAAGCTCAGTTGTCTCAGTGAAGGCAATTTGATATACTCTGATAGACTCATTAATACTAAATTATGCTCGGAAAATGTGATCAAATATAAACATGCACACTGTACTATAGTTTTGCCATTCATTTTCGACACAAAGAAAAATGTTAAATAATGAGTTTTACCTGCGAGTGTAACGATGTTTTCGTAAAGTAATTCTTATGAAAACGTTCGGCTTTTTGACGAAACAATTTATAGCTTTTCCATACGGTATTGGGGTAGTTCTTTTCTTCATGGTTATTCTGAAATTGATGAAAAGATTATCGTTGACTGAATCTTATCGTAAATATCGGCAATATGAAGTCCTGAGAAAATTTTCTATATCTGACTCCTATACAGCTCTTTTGGAGTTCCCCAAGGTAGTCATTTTGGTCCTGTTATTCTCGAGTAAGACGCTAGTCGACTCGAGTCTCCAATCCTTACACAATCACTTAGTCACCCTTTTGCATTTTTCTTACATCCATCCCAGAGTATGGTAGTCAAGTGAAGAAGGAATTGCGACCAAATGAAAACCTTGTCCATCTGAATTGAGGTTTTCGCAACGCATATTCATCACTTTTGTCCTACGCGTCCTCCCTGTACTAACAGAATTAGAGCCTTTTCGTGCTACATTTGATATGTCTCAACATCAACTCATCACATATACATAGATCTGCACTCCTCCCCTGCACCAACAAACCTTTTGCGTTTGACCATCAACTCTTTGAATTATCAATACAGCAATTTAATCAAATAAAACCTGCTATTAGCTTTGCCCCGTTTCCATTCCTCTTTGTTTAATCACCCAGTTAAAATAATTTTTAAAGTTGGATTATTTAATTTATATAAATTGAACTAAGTTTAAATGTACGCAATGACTTTCCCAAAGCAACGGTAGGCACGTGCTTATTTGAAAACCAGATCTTAAAAGCAGGTATTTTTAATAATCACAAAAGTATGAGTGGCACTTGAATCTCTCTTATGCTCAATGGAATATAACTGGTATTGTATAATACACATATAATCCTTCTTCCCATCAATACAAACATTTGGCTGAGCAAACAAACTGGTTTTTCGATACGTGTCGTTTTATTACGATAGTTTTAAGTAAGCCACCGCCATAAAAATGTGCATAAAAAGATGCAGCTTTTTGTAGCTTTTGCAGCATGAACGTTTAATTTGAAATCGCTACTCAGAGTGGATGTATCTTAAAGCCTGCAGCATTTTTCAAATAATGATAGAAAAAAATGCTCAAAAGGGAAACGCGTAGGAAACCATCTTCAATAATTACTTTCTTAAAACTGCTATTCAAAATAAGAAAAACAAAATCAAAAACAAAAAAGTCTGAGGAGGCAAGTTCCATGGAGATAATTACGTGCCCACAACTGACAACAACATTGACCGCAATTACCCTTCAATGAGATTTCAATCAAACAGCCAACCGTCTTTCCACGTTCACGTTATTTATTCATCTGAATAAGAGCTCCATTGCCACGAGCAGCAAAACACAAAACAAACACCACAAAGAAAAGCAACTTTTGTCTGGGAAGATTGACTCCATTCAATTTTCCAGCTCCTGTCAAAAAGAAACAGTGAATCTGTCGGCCAAAGGACAAGGCATTTCGCCACCGGAACAAGTTAATGAAAGTTAACTCTTCATTCATTGTCGGAACTTGTCAACAGGCAATTCACTTAGATAAGGATATCTTCAAATGACAGATTAAATAACAGTCCTCTCAAAGGATTAATCCTGACGAGGATTTTTCGTGGTTACGACTGGGAGGAGATGGTATTGTTTTGTAAAAATAACATTAAAAGATTTAATTGTTTTATGAGCAACTTGTAAGAAATATTTTCAGTCCGATTGCCTTGATTTAACGGGGAGCCCAAGAGGATATGTTTGTAGGTGAGTATGTTTACCTGCATCTTGGGAAGAAACAGAAAAATCAATAGGCAATCCGAAACAAGCGAGAATCGCAGGGATTCTGCTCAAAGTCTGGCAATGACCCAAAATCGAACGATTTATAAATCGATTTGGGCAATAGATATTTCTGCATGTTTACCTGAAATTAATTTCGTCTGCATGTCTTGATTATAAATTGGTAGGAGACTGATTTATATGCTTCTAAACGAGCTCTTGTATTTATTATTGTAGGTGCCTAGAATAATGATTGCGTCCAAGGAGTTTTAATGGAGATTGATTGCAAGAATTTCAGTGCTTTGAATTTTTAAAGTTTTTGTTGCGCTTGCCTTATAGAATATTGAAGGTTGTTACATTTAAATCGATAGTAGGTAAGCTTGTGTAAGTATCAAATAAGTATTAATCGTGATGCACTGCAGTTATATTGCAATTTCTAATTCTTATACTTGCAGGCTGCTTTGTTGTTTTTTTTATATTATCTTCGGTACCGCTGCTCTGATGATACTTCACCCCTAAATTTAATATCTTGCGTTTGATATTGGAAGTTTCCTTAAATTTCGCCAGGCTAAAAAGTTGACGGACAATTGCATTTCTTGTACGGCTGCATAGTTGCAATGGTCCTGTTAAAATCGATGGTCGACCAGACTGCGTTATTATATTATTATATAACGATATTATCGTAAGCTTCGAGAGTAGCGGCGTTATCGACTAATTACTGAGCTTGTACAAATGCGTACGCGGTTAGATACTCTAATATTTTGTGACCAAATTGAAAGTTTATTTTTTATATGTTTTTAAAACCTTGATTCAATCTTCCAAATCTGTAAAAAAAAATATCTCGGACAAAATCCACTTATGCCAAGGTTTTTTCGATTTCCGAAACACTCTTCAGTTGACGCAGCGATTGACGTTAAACGTTATCTACGGACTCGTAAAGATGTCCCCTGAGTGCTCTTTTCAATTTTTGAACAGGCCTTAAGTCTAACGGATTTAATTCTGGGCATATGATCCAAATCTTACAGTCAGAGTTCATCTCGTTACAGTTGAACTGCGCGGCACTCTTTTAGTGAAAGAGTCTCTCGAGCTAAACGTGGCACCTTCATCTGAGGCCCAAATTGTTTTTCAAAATTCTTCAAATTGATCCATACGATAACAACATCAATAAATTATCTAAAAGTAGGGCGACTTTTGAGTACAAACTTTTTAATATCCTTGGCTTGTTTTTTATCAGCTGATGGTTTTGGCCAAATGTTTTCCAACTCTCCCTTTACCTTGTCGCACTTTTAAATAGTTTTTTTTTCGATTTTTAAAATTTAATGCAATTTTGGTGCTATATAAAATCAGATATAAAATGTTCAGAAAACACAACTGTAATTATGAAACGAATGGAGATAGTGAGCAGAAATTAAATACCAACATCAATCAATTCAATTCATTTTTATTTCATATTAACTTATATCTATCTTACCCTAGTCAAAAATGCTTAAAACTAGCTTAACTATCTTAACAAATGTAACTATCTTACTGGCCCTAGGCGGACACTCTAAAACAAACAGAACAATTGAAACATACTTATGTCTTTCGACGTCTACACAAATTTACTGTTAACATTATTATAACTAACTTAAGCTAAGAAAAATGTTTTTTTTTTTATTAAAAAACTTAGCATATGATCATTTTTTATATAAAACTTAAACCTACCTTATACTAATTAAACCTAACTAAACCTATCTTATTCTAACTTAACTAAAATATATATACATAAATATATACATTATATATATTTTATATATATATCTTTTTTTTTTTATATTTTTATTTTTAATTTTTTTTTGTTTTAAGTTTTATTCTTTTTTTGTGATTTTTAATTTTTTTTTTTTTTTTTTTTTTTTTTTTTGTCGTTTTTGCCCTAGCCTACCCTAACCTACCCTACCCTACCTTACCCTACCCTAGCCTATGCAAGCCTGCCATTGGTGTTGGGCAGGCCTTGCCTTGAAGAGGCTGCTCCTATCAAGGTGTCCGTTGACGGAGCTCTTTCCAGCCACCAAAAGCGTTGATGCTGGCGGACTACGTCTCCTCGATCCCGGCGTGAGACCGATCTACAGAACCTGAGGCGCTCGGGCTCACGGAGCGCGACATCGGGTTCGTAGAGGAATCGCCGCTCCACGGAATTGCGACCCACGTGGAAGATTAGCGGTAACGCCAATCTGTCCTGGATCAGCCCACATCTATCTAGATAGAGGAATGCTTCTGGCGGGACAAAGCCGTTAAGGCGCACTCTCTCATGATATAGATCATTGGGGTAGTAAGCCCCGAAGATCAGGCTATTGACCGAAGTCATTGCTCTTGCAACGTGGCTTCGAATCAGTTTGATCAGAAAATTATCTATCCGTACAATCCTGGCCCTATTGTATAGGACCTCGTTCGGGTAAAATTTCGTGTACTCAGATTCGGGAGTCCTATGTAGCCCGAGACAAGTCCTAAGACATTGTCTCTCAAACACCCGAATCCTTTCCATCAAGCTGGCTCTCACATTGAACCAGACGGGGCATCCATAGGCAACCATGGGCCTGATTAAGGCCATGTAGCAGATTACTTTCACCCTGGAATCAAGTTGGCTGCTATGAAACAGCCATCTTGTCAGAGCGAAAGCGCCCCGGGCCCTTGCCAGAGCAGCATCTACATGTTTGTCAAAATATAGATACTGGTCCAGCACGATCCCAAGGTATCTGACTACACTTTGTCTCGCCAGTGGACGCCCGTCCGGCCCAAAGATAGAGAACCTGCGCCAATTTTTTCTAGTGTCCCGAGAGGCCCTAGACAAAGGCGTTCTGAACAATATAGATTCTGATTTCTGGAAGTTGATTTTCAACTTCCAGTCATCACAATACTGCTGAATTTTTTCGAAGTCACGCTGCAGAAGAGTAACAATGACGTCGATCGTTGGACCTGATCTGTACGCGATTAGGTCATCTGCGTACGCTATTGAGTGGTGTAGAGAAACAAGTAGATCACTCAGGTAAATGCTGAAAAGGATCGGCGAATTTACCGTACCCTGTTGCAGTCCGTTTTTGATTTCAAATATTTGGGTAGAAGTTACATTGGCAATTTTCACAACGAACTTTCTACCGGTTAACATGTCAAAAATCATATATAGCAGTGGTTTACTTATGCCCAGCCGACTGAGCTTGTAATAAAGGCCTTCTAACCATACAGTGTCGAAGGCTTTTTCCAAGTCAATCAAACAGGCACCCGTGCATTGGTTCTTGCATTTATTCCATTGGATATCCGATACAAGTTTCGACGCGGCATGAATAGTGTCATGCCCCGCTCTGAAACCGAAATACCAACATCAACGACGGTACTATGGACTATCTTCCTGAACCAATATACCAAGATCATCAAATTGAAACAACTCAAAATACAATTATGAGATTTGTTAAAAAAATAAGGTGTTTTTTTATATTTCTCGAAAAATATTTATTCATTTACCAACTTCTTCAAAGTAATACTCTCATATGCAAAATACTTACCCCAAAACCTTTTACAATCCTCAAAGCACTTCTGATGAGCTCTTTTTTGTATAGCATTGAGCTCTTCTAGCGATCTTTATCTCCTCAATCGTGAAAGGGCATCAACATTAACTTTTTCTTGGCTTCCTGTACGGAGCTTGTCCCTCTTATATACATTTCGTTTTGCTGGGAGTTAGCTCGTTCAATGCCACAGTCAACATTTAAACTACGTTGGAGCTCTTAATATAATTTTTCACATAAATTTTAATACAGATTCCCTGATCCTATTTATTCAATAGCAAAAAATCGCCACCACACCAAAACACCTATTACCCCTATATATGTGAAAAACAAATTATTTATTCAAATGGCTGACAATGAAAGGGCACATATGCACCAACATAACAAAAAAAAAAATCCAAAATCAATGTACTATGCTCGCGAAATTCAAAAACTCATTTTGAACAAATCTGATATTCCGGGACTAGTTGGTGCCGCCAAATGCACAGCGTGAAATTCGGTCAATTTATATTTGGCTTGGCACTCCATGTTGATGCATATCCTCAGCGCCCATGAATTATTGCCTTGGATTTTCGTAATAGATCAATGGGCCAGTTACAATACAGTATCGAAATTTCCTTCTATCTTGCCGCTGATGCAAAAGTTGCTCCTGAGAAAATGTCATTCAGTCTCTTTTTGACCGACCGATAGGCTAGATGAGCTATGGTCATCCACAGATTTTTTTTTCGAACGCAAAGCGAAAAGAAAAACGAAAATAAGATGGGATCAGCTCCCCGGGAGCCAAGCTACAATTTAAGGTTTACTACCCTGAATTTTTCAAAATGTAATACCTACCCCGAATTTGCAAGGTTGAAGACTGAAAAAAATTCACTCAATAAGTGCGAATGATGACATATCCGAGGGTGGTCCGATAAGTATTTAGCCTCACCGCTAATGGCGCCTGTATCGCAACTTACTATCGTGTAGTACATTCTAGTAGACAGCTACTGTCGAAATTTCAGCCGGATTCGACTCGTAGTTTTGTTTTGACCGCGTGTGGAAGCGGGAGTGTCCGCGGATTTTAGAAAAATGGAAAAAGAGCAATATTGGTGATTCGATTCTTGTTTTTGGAAGGGAAATCGCGCAGCGAAATCAAAGAGCGTTTGGATGCTGTGTACGGTGACTTTTCTCCTTCGATGGCGACCATCAGAAATTGGTTTAACGAGTTTCAACGTGGTCGCACGTAGATTTTTGATGAGCCACGTTCAGGTGCCCCAAAAACGGCTACCACGGAGGATAACGCGACAATAATCGACGATCTCGTATTGGCAGACCGCAGATTGAAGGTGCGCGAGATAACTGAATCCTGCATGAGAAAGCTGTCGGCGCGATGGGTGCCGCATTTGCTCACTCCGGACAACAAGCGCAACCGTGAGACCACTTCAGCGCAGTGTTTGACGCTGTTTAAGCGCAATCCGAAGGAGTTTCTGCGACGTTTTGTCACAGTCGACGAAACATGCTCCGAAGAAGGCGAAGACTGTCCTATCGGCCGGAAAGGTGACGGCCATCGTTTTCTGGGATTCACAAGGTGTGATCCACATCGACTACCTGGAGAAGGGCAAAACGGTCACAGGGCTGTACTATGCCAAATTATTGGACCGATTCGACGCCGAATTGAAGGAAAAACGGCCCCACTTGGCGAAGACAAAAGTGCTCTTCCACCAAATTGATCGAATTGGGCTAGGAACTGCTGCCCCATCCGCCGTATTCTCCAGATTTGGCCCCGTGCGACTTCTTTTTGGTTCCAAACTTGAAAAAGTCACACGCCGGGCAGAAATTTCAGTCGAGTGAGGAGGTCATCGCCGCCACGGAGGCCTATTTTGCAGACCTCGAGAAAACGTATTTTTCAGACGGGTTAAAGAAGTTGGAGCATCGCTGGATCAAGTGTATCGAGCTAAAACGAGACTATATTGAAAAATAAATCGCCAAATCCAAAATTTTTGTTTTTCTTTTGACTCCGCAGTTGACAAATGAATGACAAATGATTTCCAAGAAGCCACAATTGTGTGAAGGTCACACGTTACAGTGGTTTGACATGGGCCTTCTGTTGTATTGTAACTTTCAGACCAATGGAAAAATCTGAATTTGTGTCTTGGTAATGTGTTGCCTTTTAATGGGAAGGAATACTTTTCAAGCAAATTTCAATTCGGATTTTGAACGCGGCCGTACAAGCATCGATGATGCTCCCAAAACCGGTAGACGTCTCCGAAAACATAAAACAAATCTTTAAAATGGTTTTGACCGATCGTAAATTGAAGGCAGTGCATTTAGGTACCATTTTGCAAAATCATTTGAGCATGACCAAGTTTCGGGGATTCATAGTGCTATTTGGAACTGATTCAGTGCAATGAAAATTCGTAATGATGAGTAGTTGACAAGCTTTTTTAAGACAGAAGAAGAATTGCGTTCTTTTCGGCAAGAACCGGAAGGCACCGATTCCTGGATATACAATATTCATTATATTAGTACTGTAAGTACTTTACCAAAAACTTAGTATTAAATTTATAATAACTTAGTAAGTTAGCCGATAGCTTTGTTTTGCAGTTTGTGAAGTCTATCAATGTGGCATTGGTTGCAACACATATGTACGTATATAGAATTGTTGAACAATACTCAAAATGCGGTTCAATAATTGTATTATACACTATAAGTGCGGTTAGTACATCCATTTTTCTCCTGATCCTTTTAAAAAAATCCAATTTCTTTCCTATCTTTCTGCAGATACATATAATCAACATGCATACTAAATTTTAAATCTTTGTCTAGCATTACTCCAAAGTACTTGACATTCTCTATGGTTTTACCATTTATCTCAATGGTCGTTCCGTTGCTGGAGTATATCTCCATAAGTTTCGTTTTTTGGTCATTCAACTTCACCTTGTTCATTTTTAGCCATTCAGTCAGATTTCTGGTATCTTCAACAAGTTTGCTTTTACATTCCTCGGAGTCTATACCCTCAGCATTAACGTCATCAGCGTGCATGGCTATTTTACATTTATGTATAAAATAAACACCAGTGGACCAAGGATGGAACCCTGTGGTACACCTAGTTCTACATATTCTAGGTAAAATACACTGAGGTTGATTTTTGTTCGTTGCACTCTATTTGTTAGATAAGACCTAAGCCATCTCAATTCTCTTTCTGTAATTCCATAAAGCCGACTTTTTTTTAAGTAATATTTCCCTATCAATGGTTTCAAAAGCCCTTTTGAAACAACGTTATGTGACATTTCCGATTAGCATGTACCACCAATGCCATCTAGTGAGAAACGGCGGGTTAGTTAATGTTTACCTGCTATACATACATATGTACATGTAATAGATCAGAACAGATATATGGTATGAGAGTGAATACATTTTTTACGTTATTTTTCTCTAAAACATGGAAATCTCAAGACGGCCGTGTAATAGTTGAGACACCTAAAAACTAGCCCAAGAACCGAAAAATTCACTGATTTTATTAATACTTTTTAGTCCATAGTCCAAGTCAAACTCTGCATAAAGTACGCCTTTTACCTTTTATCATTTTCACTCAATTCGCGACCACTGTCTTGTTTTCTACTTTGTCGTAGTTTTGATGATGTTTCGTCAAATTAATGTTGTTTAGTTCAACTTAATAATTCGACTAAGGAACATGGTTGAAATTGCGGGATCAATACTTCAGTTGAAGTTGTAACTCTATGGAAAATGCCCTTCCTTTGTTCCGTACTTACTTGTAAACTAACCGGTCGTACTTCTACCGAAATGAAAATGAACAGAGTTTAGAATGTAGTGCCTTCATTTTCTTACTATAAGGAGTTAATCTATAATTCATTCAGAGTAACAAACCCCCTTAACTCATGCCACCTGTTTGCAAAAATCCTTTGACTATTGGCTTTGAAAACTGCTGACAGATACGACAAACTCAATATTCCTAATCTGCATTTGCAAATCTCATTTCCAAGCATATGTGCACGCACCCTTAAAACCAAATCAAAATCTCGTCCTCTCCATATTAATACACCTCTCCAGGTAATCTCTACTCAATTGGCATATTTCAGGGTTAATGAATCGGAAAAAGACCAATCATGTCGCCTGCACGTCCTGATCATGACAACAATGATTACAATCCCGCCCAATACCAAGCACCAGCCATTGGCCCACTTCTATCCTCTTATATTGAATTGCCATCTGAAATAAATATGCTGACAATAGGACAAACGGACAAAGGGACACGGGAGTGGTGAGATATAAAAAAAGGAGCAAAGGACGAGAAGAGGAATCCCAATCGGGTAGTGCAGAGAGGTCAAGTACGTGGGTCTGTTTGCACATAAGTTGTAGAGAACACGACATGACGGTCTCGTCGTTGTCATTGATTGCCTTCAACAGCCCGAAAAGGTGAAAAGTGTCATTGTCAGGACAAATAAGGACTCTAAGGTGATATTTATTTGTTGATTGGCTATATTTGTGTTCCCGTCAAATGAGGTGAACTGTTTTCCTGCGTATGCCTGAGGATAATCAAGATTGAGACAGCGTCAACGCTAACAAAGTCAATAAATTGCTCTTGATTGTCGGCAAGCGAATAACCCCAATACCATTCCTCTTTCATATGACCTACATCCAGTGGATGTTTATAAGGATCGGGGAAGTTCGGAGAGATCTCGGGCCTTGCTCTCGTCCTTTTCCATTTTGATCTACTCGCAAGGAAGCAATAAATTAAACGAGCTTAAGAAGGAAACAAAGAAATTAATTTTCTTCCGTTAGAGCAGGAAGCAATAGCTATGCAAACAGGAGTAGAGGGAGTATTAATCGCTCCGTTGGAGTGCGTTCCATTCTGGTAGACCGGCAGACAAAGGAGGATTTGTTTTGACTTCTCCTTTAAGGGCATCATGGGGAAGAGAGAACGGCTGGATTTGATATTGCTTTCGAAGGAGTTGAGAGGTAAGGCGGATGTTGAATGCAATTAAAATTTGTAGCCATGGATTGGAGATGCTACTAGTATTTGGTACACTATCATTGTGCATATTGCTGGTGTCGGATATCTCGATCTACATATATGTATATGCTTGCATGAGGCTTAGTGTCGGTCGATTTGTAAATAGAACTCTTCAAGATATAATACTGTGCCTACGGGGGGCATTTGACCTTTTTCTCCGGTTTCTAAAGTAGCTCTGAAACGCCTATAAGGAATAGTACATACATATGTGTGCCTCTAGTAGTTGGTTTGAGTTACACCCATAAAGGTAGTATAATTATTGTCCGACATTTCATATGAAAACTTTCTTTAAAATATAAATCCTATATTGGGGATAGAATTATATTTGAATGGGTCCAACAATACTTCTTTAGGCTACTAAAGTTTCAAACCAACAGCTGACCCAACAATCGAATTAAAACATTGCCAACTTTAACACAATTGTCCTTAATTTATTACATTAATTTTGTGTACATTTTGTTTTCATAGAGGATTCGGTCCAAGTTTGGAGAGTGGGTTTAAATCTTAAGGGTCCATTCGAATTAAGGGTCTGAAAGTATAAAAAGAAGGAAAAGCAAATTAATGTTTCATGAAAGATAAGCAAACAAGGATATTTGTATCTGATACGGAGACTGATGCAGTAGGCATATGCTTGTGACACAATATGATATCAGTCGGTGCCTTATCCGATATTATGTCTCAGAGTTGATTAGTAAGGCCTTTGATAAAGTTATAACAATGCCTGCTTCGAATCGGGTAAGAGGAATAGAAGAGTGGCTATCTGTCTGAGAGAACTTTACGGTCAAGATTGGAAAGCATGTATGGTGTCCTACAAGGTTCCAACTTTGGACCAATTTTATTTGGTTTGTTTACTTATGAATTTCTCCGCGTTTTTGAACAATCGACTACATTTGCATACGCAAACGAGCTCGCCATAGAGGTCCGACACCTGGAATTTTTAGCGCGGGTGATCAGGCCTCCTAAATGAAAGAAAAAGTAAACCTAATATAGCTGACAAACTACGGACTAACGATCATCTTAACGAGCTAGCGCACACTTTTGACCCAACAAATACCTAAAGTCGACGTGTTGGTAAGTAACATGAGCTAGATTCCAGTCGACCATTGCGGCTTTAAAACGGACCAGCTCATTAATGGACGTCAACGCACCCGTTCCTGAAGGGCCGTAGGTACCTGCATGGATGGTGTTTGCTCTCGTGGTATCTATAATTGGATAAGCATCTGTCTTTACTCACAGGTAGGTAGTCTTTACTGTCTTTAGTCACAGCCCTTTTAATGTGCTTTCGAGTCATTTCAGTATGAAACTTGACGATTTTGCACAGGCCTGTTTCGTCGTAAAGGACTAAGGTAATGTTTTATGAGAAGACCTTAGTCCATTTAACACACTTTCCCATATATCATGGCCCTACGTTAAAAAAACACTATATAACCATACGCGTTGATGGGAATAATTAGGGCCAGATAGTATATGATTTTTGCCCTGTGATTGAGTTGAAAGCTTGCCTTCTTAGCCGAGTTTTCAGCATATTAACCATTGATAGCCAATTTCCTCCAGTTTTTTCTAGGATCCTTGAGGCCCTATGCAACGAGTCCTGAAGAGTCTTTTGTCGATTTTTTTTTAAACTTATTTTCTGACTTTCGGAACGCGGCTTCTATGACTTATCCAACTCAAAGGGTCTATGCCACATATTTAAGTTATGAAAATATCGTACAATAGTTCTGGAAGTTGAGAGGAGTTGTCAATACGACGCTTTACGGGGTACTTACGTAACCGAATATAGAACTTTGACTTGGAACTGCGGTCTTAAGCATTTTAAGCCGGTAACTGGGGATTGGAAGTACGGTGAGTTGATGGAGGGTGATGAAACTGGATTCGTAATGTAGTCCAAAGCAGTAGTCTTGAAACGAAGTTTTGATGAATTTGGGAAAGTTCGTGTTATATCGTAAGTATTCGTAAGTACTAGACTCTTGGCTTATATTTCTATCGTAGTGGTGTTGAAAACAGCAAACAACTGAACTTTTCAAGCCCTTCCGGTTATTTGGTGATGATAGATAAGATCAAAATACGGAAGATGCCATAGGTTAGATCTAACGTAATAAGGTATGTAAGTCGTACGGTACACTGCGATATCAAAGAGACAAAGTTAAGGCCAATTTTTACTTCTTTTCCGCCTCAGAATTACTGACTTAATGACCGAATTAATGCATCTGGAGTTAGAATTTTAAGAGAAATAACGTTTTGAGTGAAATAGGTCGAGGTGAAGTAGGCAATAGTGATTCGGAACCGATATGTGCCCCAACTGCATAGGACAACATTTTGCACATTGAAGGGTTGTTAGTTAGTGGATCGGCCAATTGGAAAAACCCGGAAAGGCTTAGAGATATAAGTAAAGGGATAGTGCCGTGCCTCTCAAACTTAAAAGATTGACAGTTGGTACGTTTCGGTGCCTGGTTCTCATTTTTCAAAAATGAGACAAAAGGAATTGCACAATTTGTCATCAACAATTATGGCCTATTTCTTCGAATTCGCATGCAATTTTAATGGCAATCTGCACTATGTATGTCCTTGGTGATGATATTTCGATGCTGCAGGGATGAGTATTTATACGATCGAAATCCCTTTGAAGAACTCTTTTGGAAATCTTTTTATAGCGTCTACAGTCCAGAAGTTCTAATCTTTCAACCCGAAAAAGACATAATGTACGAGTACCTTTAAACCAAGTTTGTTTGGGGCATGATCATCGCATAAAATCATACTTATCTCAAACACTTCCTTTTAAATACAGATATCGTCGGTCATTAACTTATTGCTCTAATCCACATCGTAAAGCTTTCAAGTACTGTCACTGAAGCTTGACTTGAAGCGACATCCACTCAATTATCACACCCTCCACTTCACCTCCAAAGTGCGAAACTTCCAACGTAAAGTGTAACTTGTGCAAATCACAATCCTGATACAGGGACAACAACTGCAAGTCCTTATCTCCTCGGGACATCCTGCTTCCGAATCTAATCCAAGAATAAGTAACTCAACTCACCTGTGCTTAACACACATCACCCGAATACCTGTTGTTGCCGAACATCTCAAATACTTGTCTTCACTTTCATCTCCCAAGATTCCCTAAATTAATACCCGGGCCGCAAATTTCATAAGCCAGCAGCCAGGATAATGGGATTAAACAACCAAAGTTCACATGTAATTGACTTATGACTTCACAACGCTCCTCTTCTTCCCCTTGTTGTACGAATGTTGTCTCATCTCTGTGTTTCTGTGGATCTGATTAACAGTAAAGAGGATTAAGGATGCTCTACGCTCGGTTGACTACAAATGGACTAAGCTACAAGTAATTACCAAACCAACTATATGGAAATAAAACGTTTGCCCCACAATAAATCACAGGTATGGTCAATCTACTGATGATTGACGGGTCTTAATCCCAGAATCTCGGATTCATGGGTGCCAGGATTTAGTATCCCATCCGTGTCCACGTCTTGCATTCTAGCATTCCAAGAATTCCGTTCTTCCAAACAACCGAGAAGTGATGCTTCGTCATAAGGCAATGCAGCAGTCCATCCTGCACCCCCACACACATGCCAGTGTCCGACCGCATAATGGAATCACTCCGTCATTGAGATGGAAGCAGAGTGAAATGGTATCGAGCCAGAACACAACAATGCACAACAAAGTGTCGTTCTTTTTTCCACTCCTCCCCCGTTCGCCTGGAAGTGTATCGGGAGTTTCAAATTTCCCACAGCTAGGGACATACTCGTAGATGACGACATCCTTTTTCATTAACAGCACTCATCCGTTTGTATGTGAGTGTATAGTGGTGGGTAGAATGGAACCTGGTGGAAGTTGCATGAATGACTGCTGTTGCAAACGGTTGCGATATGCGGTTTTCATTCTGCAACAGACATTTACTCGACCGCACTAAAACAAAACCACCAATGTCCAGTTTTTGAGTTACAAATTAATGGACGTCGTACCAGTGACAGGTCTTGATTTCAAATTGTCGGAAACATTCGCTGCAGAGTGGCGATCCTGCCCAACAGGCAACTCATGCCATCATAAATAAAAGTAAGGAGGCGCACGAAATACATTCAATTTTGAAAAGATAAACGATGGAATTGTGATTCTGATTCCGGGCGTCGCATTTACGACTTTACTCATTACCATTTGCATTCTTCCATCCGCACTGTCATAACATCTCTCAGCCTTCAAGCAGCTATTATGCTCATAGTCTAACCTATAAACGAGGATGTACAATTTTGGTTTGTTGCATCGAGATTCCCCGACACGCTCATTAATCAAAGGCGAAAATTTCTCGTAGCCAATCCAAACAATTGCAGGCATCTAACAAACACGCAAATTATTCAGCCATTTATCGAGCCGTGCAACCTACGAGTTGAACCGATGATCCAAAGCGATTGTGATACTTCAAATTATCCGCGAAATATTCATCCGATGCTACTCAATTGATTGCATTGTGTGTATCTAAAGCAAATCAACTGCATATTCACTGCATAGGCAACTCTTCTCATTTTGGCTGCACTCTAGAATTTAGTTTATGATGCATTTGCGGTTATCAATATCCCAAGTGCGCGAGGCACATGAACATTAAAGCGAATCAAACGCAAGGATATGGGATTGTAATCGATTCTAGGATGCCGTGTACTCTATACATGCTCTCCTGAAGCCGACAACCTGGCGCGAATCGCAAAGAACAACAACAAATATGAACAAAAACGTAATAAAAAAATTAAAAAATGAACATCACGAAGGGATTGAAATGGCAAATCCAATTGAAGATTGATTGGAACGCTGGCTTTATGCGCGGTTGAACTTGGATTCGTGCACGCGCGTAGTGTAAAGGTAGATATTTAATTAATTCCATGCCATGCATCCTTCAGCCAGTATCCTACTTGCACAGTATGTATGTTCAATTGTATGTGTTGTGTCGATGTTTATACCCACTTTACCTGCGCCGCTCCAATTGGCAATAGTCTCATGTTGCGAAAAATTCACTTGTATCCGAATGCCGGGCTACCGCTGCTCTTTCTCCAGCCGCGTTTCCCCAGCAACCAGATTCCCCATCCTCCACCCGGTCTGTCTCCCCAGTGCATGGCAGGGAACAACCTTTGACACATGTATAGCTTTAGCCCAGGAGCCTACATATCTCACTTCAAATAACATCCCGATCTACTCCCAGTTGGCCACTGTCGCTTCAGTTGCTCTTGCTACTTTTGCATACCCTCATACGCCGTAAGTGGGTTGTTTTCTTGTTTTTTTTTTTAATTTTGTGCAGCACGGAGTAAAATGGAATTACCTTAACCACCGAGAGGTATCGGGAATGAAATAAAAATTTCACAGACATAGCACTCGGCTTGCCGCTGATTTTGTTTTTTTTTTTTCGTAGTTCTGATAAAGTAAAAACGGATTTCGGGTGGATTGGTTGGAAATCTAATTTCGTTATGGATAAAAAGGCCGAAACTCAAGAGAGACGGGATACATGTGTGTACATAGGATTGGGCCGCGCCCGTAAGCCACCTCCGCGAAATATTTTATTAAGCTATAAAGTTTTATTGCCGCAACTAAATGTTTAAGTGGAGCGAATGTACTGTGAATAACGGTTGGCAATTATACGGCCTAAAGGGGAATTTTCAAATAGTTCTCAATTTTCATCTGAAGCGCGGTGTTGCTGAGGTGATACGAGTGTATTTCGTTAACATTAACGACAGGGCTGTCTATAATCTGTATCATGCGGAAAGTAGACTGGATCTCTGAGTCTGAGTATCTCACAGGGAGTTCAATTCCCAAATATAGGTTATGGGAATATTCCTCATATTAAGTGAATGGACCATCAATCAAAGATTTATCGAGCTTTAAAAAATAAAAGTATAGTTCGCTAGCTCGACATGACAATATCTGCCGACATTTTTCACAAAATCGAAAGACATGTTCAAAAATTCTGAGAAATTGGCTAATTTCGGAGTTAGTACAAGTCCGATTTACAGATTATTGTGCTGGTAAATGGTCAGTTAACCTGTTTGCTTAATATGCTGCTTCGTTTTTCTTTTTTTTTATAACTCGTGCATGTTCAAGAGTGTACGCTCTTATGGTGTTTGTCACACAACCTGGTCGGGGTGCAGATGGTTTGTGTCGAAGATGTTCGTTCACTACCCTCCGAGGGTGATTGTCATCGGTAGGATTTGAGAGATTCGACTGAATTTGCGTTGGTTGTAGTTCACAGTAACTCTTTTTGTTTTTATGTCATTAAGGTGTTATATTGAAAATGCACACACAGAGTATGAATTTTGAAGCGATCTTATGCCGCAAGCGTCAGCAGTTTTTGATCATCTCTCATTCATGTTGTTGCACAGTTTTTTTCCGTATATTGTTCTTGGCTATGGATGGACTGGAGATTATTAGTGGTTATTATTTATGAGTTTAAAACGTTCATCAAATTTCTTACTCAGTTTTGATATAAGAATAAAAGAAAGTGAAAGTGAGTTTTAGAAATTTCAAATTTTCCTTTAAGTGTGCCTGCAATTGGGAAATGGCAAAAGTGTTTCCAAGAAAGTAATGAAAACTTTGAATATAACGAGTGTCCTGGACACCTCATAATTATCCATTATGTGGTTTCGAAATCAAATTTAAACAAAACATGCTATTAATTCAGATTTTAAACGAAATTTTATGTCAGTATATTTCTTAAATTTCACCATTATGAGTTATTTTTATTTTTTGTAACACAGCCAAAACGGGGCGTACAGAATCACAAGTTTTGTAGCAAGTTTTCATATTTTTAACACATGCAACGATTCTCATAAAATCCATTTTATAAAATGGTTAACCATAAGCTAAGTTTGTGCAGTCTTGGATGGTTTTTTCAATTGGAGGTTTCTGATGAAAATAGAGATGTCAAACCTAAATCACGAATTGGATCAGAACCTAAGAAACCGCGAAAAGTGAAAGGAAGATGGTAACTACTGTCATCAAGATTAAAGGTGTCTTTCTAATTCAAATTTGGCCATATCGATTAAGAAGAAGTGTAACACAAGAATGTACAATATACTTCCAGGAATGCGTAAATACCAGTATAAAAAATTACAGCCGATTAACCCGATTACTTGTAAGGAAATTAACGATAACGATATGATCAACCATAAAAAGTGTAGTAAATTAAGCACCGGAAAATAAAAAAATAAATAAGGCTTTTGCAAAGTTCCCGGAGGAAAGCCGCTTCTAAAAGTTTTTCGAGAGGGATAGCGTGTGTTTAGCAAATCCCAGTACTCAAGCAGATCAATATGTGCCCGGAGGAAAGAATCATACGGCCAGTAGATCCGAGCAAGCGCAACCAATTGTGTTGGTAGCGACGAAGACTGAGTCGAAAAAATTGAGTTGCAACTATCGGGAGTTGAATGAATGAAAGACAATTTTCCGATGGCACAAATAGATGTGGTGCTCGAGTGTCTTCATGATGCAAAGAATTCGTATTCTTATCCAAGGAAGTACACAGCTCTTACAAGTTCGTACACAAGATGAGCAGAACGTTTTGCCATATGTTCCATTTAGAATATCCATCTTGCGGGCAGAATTTGCACAATTCATAAAGTGGTAGAGGCGTACACGGAATACTTTATCACACCATCTAAATCTTCATCCTTGGAAGGTATTGAAAAGTAGAAGCTGATTTTAGAGATTGTGATGCTATGCGAAATACATATAAACTGGACCTAAATGCAAATTTTTGGCGAACAGCGTTAGACTCGCGTTATGCCATCCTTGGAGACGCCAAGCGCAGGCGGCATCGAGGGATCAGAGAATGATTAAACGAAAACTTTTTAGGGTCCGATATCATATTTTCGAAGTTTCATCGAAGGTTACGCAATGGTCGATAAAGCACTACCGGGCCAACTACGAAGGAATGTTACATTTATATAGTAGCCAAGCTACCGGGTACTTTCGATCAACTCAAGGCTTCGCTTGTCGAAGCCCCTATACTGAGACTGTTCATTTAAAGGCAGAGGAATTCACACCGACATGTGTTACAGTCCAAGACATTCGCACAAACGATGAAGAAACAAGATGTTTCTCTATGGGTAGCTGGATAAGAAATGTTTCTTCAAGAATTCCATTGAAGTAAGTGAATGGGTTGAGCAGAGCGTTTTGTCTCGTGATTGAAGATCCACTAAGCCATGGAATAAAAGAAGCTCAGCTGAAGGGTAACTAGACAAAAGTAGTTTGAGGGATTCTTGAAAAGAAGAAGTTTAAAGGTTTCTTCATGAAGGCAGAGGTATTGTACACAGATCCCATTAAGGACCTTGTGGTAATACAAATGGATATTGATATTGTTGATTCAAGTCGGACATCAAAAAGACATTCTTCATTCAGGTGCAACGAAACAAAATGTCTAAAGAAATAAGAAGACGCATGAAGCGAAGGGCAGAAAGCTGAGACCGATAAACTTATTAGAAAAACTCCTGAGAACCCACCATATGAACAATGTAAGATCAATGGAACAGTCGCACAAATAATACAACATTTTGGTAATGGTAGATGCTTTTTCGAGATTCGTCTTCGAAACAGCTTTAACTTTAAAAGTGTTTGAAAGCTATTTTAGGGTCGAAGACATCCAACACTTAATGATCGCAACGGGTGTACACAGGAGCAATAGTAAAATCGAAAACCGGAAAGGATCTCGAGCTAGCAAATTCGTCATGAAGGACGCGCAATTGAAGTTCAAGGAGGTATATAAAGCTGGCAGGAGACGAGAGCACGGAAGATACGGCATATAAATGGTGAACAGTCCAGAGAGGCTTTTTTGTAGTCGAGAATCCACAGGAGAAAATCAATTCGATCGGCGGTTTTTTCGAATCTGTGTACGCAGTGAATACCATTCCCACCAAGCTTGAAAATAGAGCATTTCTTGAACTCCTGTGCATCCTGGACTCACTTAAAAGTAAAAAGTCCTCGGGAATAGATGGTATCCTAACGGCATTTTAAGACACCTGCCAATGGAAGCAGTAGATATTCTCACCACGTTGTTCAACATTTTCCAGCGTATTGAAAAACAGCGATGGTTCAACCTATCCCTAAACGGGATAGAGATAGAATAAGCCCTGTTCCATCTAAGAACAACTACTTTGCTTCCGAATGTAAACAACGTTTTAGAAAAAGTGGAAGACAAAGCTATAATCAAATGGGTTGATGGGTTTAGTTTTGAGCCGAGGCTGTATTCCCGCTGCGTCAAAACTCGTTTCCGATATTCAGTGGAACACCGTGTGGTTATAAGGTTGTGGTTAGAAGCTCACCCGGTATGCCAAATCACCCTTTTGCACATGATTTACGTAAAGATGTTTGTTGGTTGATGTGACAACGATACTTCGAGCAGGATCTTTGATATTTACAACAGGGAGCGGTTAATTCTCTGATACTGTTTAACATCTGCACAAGCGATCTTACATGTATTCTCAGCCCTTCAATAGAATAGCGAGAAGACCAGGTCCAAAATTTGGGGTCATCAATACAATGCTGCAGTGTTTAAGCTTAAGATAAAACGACACTGTTTAGGACTCCTTAAAGGATACCAGACAGATCTGGAGGAAATTGATGATCACTGAGCATCATGGCGAGAAACGCGGTTAAAAAACTTGATATATGGCTTGACCAGTATCTATATTTCAATGGTATACAGGCGCTTGTCTTGCTGGAGCTAAGAAAGCCTTATGGATGATGGGTCTATTTCACAGCAGTCAACTTCGCCGGAGGAGAAATCATGCCCTACGTGGCTCCAATAGGCTGTTGTCAGGTTTGGTTTAATGTAGTGCGATCTTGTATGGGAAATATTTGTGTAATCGAGACAATATACCCTAAGGCCTGTCTTCGAATATGCAGAACGCCAGAGTCCCATTTTATTAAATATTACCTTAAATATTACCTAAATATTACCTAATAAGATCCTGTGTGTCGGAGCAGGCCTAAATAGAATCGACAGTTTTTTTATTAAAATGACTCCAAGGACTATGACCAACGACAATAACCTGATCATCTGGCATACTACGCCAATTGTATATACCATGAGAGCACGCTTTGATCGGGCTTTATCCTCCCAAGCAATAGAATTCTGGTAATTTATCACGAACACCAGGGCTCCAGGGACAAACGGCTTATCCGCAATGGGTACGCTGACACAACTCATGAGATCATTCGTTTTAGTACTGTAATGGCGGACTGGGACCTCGTCGATCTTGCTAAACAGCACGACAATTTTACTTTGGTGAGATTCTTCTCACTCCTTAGCTCGTAAGTTGGATTATGGTTAGCTGGAGACTTGGCGCATCATCGTACTAAGATAAGATTGATAACTAAATAAAAATAGAATAAGAGTAATAACAATGAACTCAACACTAAAGAGAACAAATAAGAATCCACTAGGACGCTGGACACTTCATATCAAGAGTTAAGAGGCCTTTTGCTGGGTAAGTGAAGCTCAACAAGATATTAGTAATATCAAAATTGAAAATGAAATGGTAAATACTTGGGTTTCTTAAAGTCAAGTGGTTTGATATAATGCCTTGACGTAATGCTGGCGCTAAAAGGAAAACAAAAACGGGAATAAACAACACGAACTAAGCAAAGAAGGAAAACCTTTAGAGAATTGGTTCTTCAAATATTTTGAATGAATCCGCGAAATAAAATCTTCGAAAATGATATTAACTTTAATCACAAGAGCACACACCATAAGCAGCTAATTGGGAGACCGTTCCCCTTTATAAACCACATCCGTTTATGGCTGTATTCCAAACGATCCATGTGGGTTATGATCCGAATTCGGCACAATATTGTTAGATTTTTGCAGATTCTGTGCAAATGCCGCAAAAATAAAAAACCTTATTAACAACAGTACTCGTATATGTACTCGTCCGCGCAATATAATGATCGAAACTGGCCACTTGGTTACCGATTATACCGATCGAGAGCAATGAATGTTATAAAATTCAAATATGTTTCCAAAATAATTCGTTGGTGGGACGTGAAAAGCAGCTGATCTGATTAGAAACAGCTTCTCGAAAAGTTTCAATGAAAACATTTCAATATTACCTTTTGTTCGAATGAGAAAAAAAATATTGAATGCACCAAGATACTGGATTGGTGATTGCCTAAATTGCTAAGTTTATATGACTCACTTTCTGGGTAAAGCACCATAGGCAATAGATAGTGTTTCCTTACTTACCATGCTGAACTGCTTCCTCTACATCTACCCCTGTGATCCGGCCGACATCTCGCGGGGGTTATAAATAAACTCGTCGGAATTACCTTAACTGGTTGCTTACCTCTGGCAGGCAGTGCTTGCGGCAAACCGCTATGACTATAAGTTACTAATAATAATAGACAAAACACGAGAATTGTTCGGAACCGCATGTTCACTTGAACTTATAATAAATTAAGTGAATCGAATTGACAGATTTTTGTTTTTATAAACAAGTTTTATAGAGGTTATCGATGGTGTCGAATGGTGATAAGAACGCATGAAGCTTCTTGCTTCAATCAGCTGTGCACATCATTAGTTTTCATAGGCCTTGCTGCGTTATTTGAATTTCTAAAAGCTGTGTGATTGTTAGTCAGTTAGTCTACAACTTTTGGCATGTGAACTCGAATTCAATTCCCGTGAAGGCACGAGTTGAGGGGTTAGTCAGCCGATGGGGTGGAGAATTCCCGAACAGTGGGAAAAAACAAAACCAATGTCATGTCATATCAGTTCATATTATACGGAAAAAGATTAAACATTGAATTTGTTAAAATGGTTTCCTAATAAAAAGTTTTTCAATAAGGGCGGGTAGAACTTGAAATGGAATAAAACAAGCTTTGTGTAAGCTATTAACAAAATTATTTTTTTATTTAATATGATATATTTACATATATGTCATTATGTACAAAAAATGACGAGGTTCTACTGCCCGCCTTGGCTTCTTATGGTGGCACGGATCGGAATGATCGAATTTCCAACGACTCTTCCGCATAGATCCGGCGAAATATGAGCCTCTTTAATGTTCACCTTAGCGGCATCGGTCGATTGTGGTTTATTCGCATAGAGCTGCGACTTCAGGCAACTCTGGAAGAAAAAGTCTGGCGGGGTTAAATCGCATGACCATAGTGGCCATTCCATGTCACCTCTGCGAGAGATAACCTTACCCTTAAATCGAATAGCACTCGCCATTGACGGTGACCGCCTCAACAACGTCGTTTTCGAAAAAGTACGGCCGATCTAGCGTTCCTTTGACTTACGAATGTTGTCTGATTGATTACCGCACCGGCCCGACTGTGAAGGGCCACCTCGTTTACCGTAAAATGGACGTAGCGTGCGCAACGTTTGCATTGATAAACACTCATTTCGATAATAAAATTTTATCATTTGGACGTGCTGTTCAATAGTGTAACTTACCGTGGTGATTTGGAATCAGTTACAGAATAATAAACAACAGATTCGACAGATGTCACCAAAACAACATAGCCGCCACAGAATCACAAATCTACCCGCGCCAATTGAAAAACCTTTCATAAGGAGTTGAGACGAATTTATTATTCTACTCCCGCCGAACGAGCAGAAATGGTGCAAGATCACTTAAGTATAGCTTGAACCTATATTAGTTCGATCAAAGCCTAAAAACTTCAAATGATATATTCCTTGGCAAACACTGACCACTTTATCAAAAAACTTGTAACTAATTGGAGCGTAATCATACCATATTATCTCCAATAGTGTTGATATTAACTCACCATAATCTCCTGAGGGCATGACTTAAAATCTGCAACGGCCCCTGTGATCGATCCGACCACACCAAGGTGGAGTTGTTAAAAGAACACCCAACGGGCCGGTCCCCATTGTAGACAATCCACGAGTATTTAATGTATTTATTTGCAAAGCGATTGCGACATCTAATAGCAAAGCAAGTATTGCAAATACAGTAATTTTTAAAAACATAATTGGCGCTTTGCACGACACTAATGGATCCGTTGATAATACTTATGAGGGAATCAAAACCCTTCTATGAATGGAAGCTTATTTCTCGAATTCAAATCGATCTGGTTGTTATTATCGCAAGACGGATTGCATTCAGGTTCAGGGGCTATCTACTGATTCATTTGTTATAGGACCTAGATCTTTGTGCAAAAGGTGAACCATTTGCTGATGTTTTCATATTCGTTTTTGCTTCTTTTTTTCATATCTAAAGTACAATGTAGAAAAAAATGCGTTTTGTCTACCCAAAATATCAACTTCCCCTTTAACAAACTCAAAGACTAAACATAAACGTACCCAGCAATTATGCATTCCTTTTTGTTATAAAAATATGGTTTGGATTTTATTATGCAATTGCGCGTCAACCATAAAAGATCTGCAGCTAATATTTCAATTCCTTCAATAGATAAACCTCACAGAAAAACGATCTACCCGTTAAGATTCGGATCTACAAAAAATAACTACCGATTGGAATGTTCCCCAAATCCTACCAGATATTCCTTATACAATAATGAGGCCAGTAAGATTAGTTTGAAGTCCATATCAATGGGTGTTGACAAAATATAGGAGGCGAAGGAAAACGCTTGAATATAAAAACCATCAAAGAGTGCGATTTTCAGTTAAAAAATTACTTGACATATCTTCCTTGACTTGCGCTATCCCGAAGTAGAAGTCTGAGGATGCCAAATCAGAAGGATCGGAGGGATCGCAGTTTTCTCATTGCTAATGCACCCTCGTGTACAAATGCAATGTCCTGGTGAAAGATAATTTTTTTTTCTTCTTAAAACTAGGCATTTTCTCGCGAATTTTGTCATCCAGCTGGTCAAAAAGTTTGGAGTAAAATTCGCATGTAATTGTTCTGGCTTTTGTAAGGTAATCAATTATCTTGTGTGAATTATCCTTTCGCATCCCGTAGCCATCCCATACTGGCAATGACCTTTTCGGCAGATGTTTGGTTTTCTTTGTAGCTGAACTGCTGGCTCCCATCCATTGCATGGACTGCTGTTTCGTTTCTGGCGTGTAGACCCATGTCTCATCCTTGATGACGAATCGTCTCATAAAATTGCTCGAATTTCTATTCGGTCCAAGGATGCTGCGAAAATCGTTTGTGCGTTCGCTTTCAATCGGCTACCATCTTGCGCAGAACTTCCGCATCCCTAATTGCTTGTACAAATTAAGGAAATCACACACCTTTTTTTATATAATATTTTTTATTCTAATAACTTCTAATTAAGGAAATCACACACCTTTTTTTATACAATATTTTTTATTCTTAACTTAATAACTTCTTGTCTTCTACGAAGACTTATTGGCTTGCGTACCAACCGAAGACTGCGCTTGGGTGATGCAGCAGAAGACCAGTCAGCACCAGCGACCGTCGTTCAATTATCACACAGCTAGCGGTCACTGCAGAAGTTGTTTTTCCCAAACATTCTGGCGTAAACAACCTGTTTACAAGCCATGCCATAGCAAATGTTGTGCTAAGACTTAGCGTCACTAGCGGTCACTGCAGATGCAGATTTGGCTAGGCTTTGTAGTAAACAAATTTGTTTACAGCAGATGTTTGCCAGATCCGACCGTTGCTATGGGAGATATCGCTCCATCGCATATTTCGATTTTATGTGCTGTGCTAACTGCTCCCCCTTTTAAATTAGCCGTCCCCGGCGATGTGCAATTGGTTAAGATAAATTTACTGATTCATATTATCTTTTTCTTATATTACAATCTCTTTTATCTTACACGTAGGTATAGATTTTACATCCTTAATCTAGGTTACAATCACACTATGATGATATGGTCCTTATACAATTTAAATAGTCCTTATACAATTACATACAATTTAAATAGTTAATTATATCAGTTTGGTAAAGTGCCATTAGTGATACTAGGAGCAATTAACTATCTGAGATTGTTTTTATGGACTACCCTATTGTCAATTAAAACGGTGGTTCCTTGATCTTGTTGAACTATCTTTTCTACGAAAAGTTTCCTAAATTTATTTCCAATGCGTTTATTTGTACGCACATACACCTTTTCACCAGGCCTATATGTTCGTAATTGTCTATTTTTATTATGATAATTTAAATCTATTTCCTGTGCCTGCGAAATTCTTTTTCTTACATTTTCTTGTAAGTCTAAGGATCTGTTATGAATGATATCGATCGGTCGCTGCTTTGTAATTGAATGAATGGTTCTGTTATATTTAATTGTGGATACCAATATTAACTCTTTTGTGTCAATTATGCCGTTTTCTAACTTATTACATCTACTAATTTCTGTGAGTGTGCCATGGAACCTTTCCACTTGACCATTTGTTACACTGTGAAACGGTGGCACCGTAAAAATATCTATATTAAAGTGATCTCTGAGCAAGGTTTTAATGGTCTGAGAATTAAGCGACTTCTCATTGTCATCGACTATTGCTCGTGACTTTAATGGGAAGGTGGCAGCAAACTTTGAAAACTTGTCTAAGCAGGTGAAAAAGTGCTGCTTATCTGTCGAATACACATCGACATGTAATATTTCACCTGCGTAAGTTGGTATAGGAGTCTTGCCAATCTCAACCTTTTTTGGGTGTCTTTGATATTTAGCCTCTTTACACACCTTACAACTAGAAACAATTTCTTTTAGTTTTCCCCGAATGTTCGGAAAGTAATAAGTGCGAAGAACTTGCTGCACGTTTTCGCGTACAGAACGATGGGCGCGATTGTGCTCTAGCGAAAGTATCTCGTCCTGGTCATTTTCATTAAAAATATCTATCGCAAATTTATTCGTATGAATAAATTTGGTAGATGGAAATGACGCGCATATTTTATTTTGAACTTGGGCTAATATGTCAAGTTCACAAAATATCCCATTTATTACATTTGGATTTACGACTTGAAGAAATACCCTAAAAAGTTCCTCGACATTCCGAAAGGTTATAATGTGCCTTAACATTTTACCAAATATTATTTTTGTCACCTTTTTTGTATCTAAGCCCTTGCTAAGAATCAGTTGGTTTCTAAAACAATTTATAGGGTTAATCACAGTGCGGATAGTTTGGCTCAAAGATTCTTCGCTGTGAGCAGTTCCTGATTCTGTCTCCTCCACATGTTGCAAGGTGTTAATGTGTTGTCTGGATAAGGCATCAGCAACATAGTTCTCCTTTCCTGGTTTATAAAAAAACGTAGGAGAAAATTCTTCCACAAACGCTTTCCACCGTTTGATTTTCGTGTTTGGATTCTTATCGGAAATAGCGTACGTTAAAGGTTGGCGATCTGTATAAATGTTAAGTTGCTTGACACCATATAAATAATTGCGGAGGTTTTGAAGGGACCAAACTATGGCGAGAAGCTCCCGCTCATTAGTTGCATAATTTTCCTCAGTTGTAGAAAGGGTCCTTGAAATCATAGTTATCGGTCTGCCACCTTGCGAAAGGACTGCCCCTAATGCATAGGAGGATGCATCGGTTGTTAAGTCAAAGGGCTTCGTATAGTCTGGGTATAAAAGAAGAACATCTTCAGAAGCTAAAATTCGTTTTATATGTTCAAATGCCGTTAAAGCATCCTTATCTAATTGTATACGGATATTCTTTGACTGCCTGGCACTAACATTACCATTTTCCCCACGTAAGTATTTGGTAAGTGGTTTTGCAATACTAGCATAATCCCTTACGAATCTCCTATAATATCCTGCGAGCCCAAGGAAAGACCGTAGTCCTCGGAGAGTTTGGGGAATCTCATAATTCAGGATATCCTTGACTTTATTCGGGCAGGTGCTTATACCTTTGGCTGAAACAACAAAACCCAAAAACTCAACTTCTTCTTTAAAGAATTTCGATTTTTCTCCTGAAACACGCATGTTGGCTGCATATAACTTAGTTAGGATTCTATCGACGTCATTTAAATGTTGTTCTTTTGTTTCCGAGAAAACAATAACGTCATCAATGTAGACGTGACAGCTTTTGCCAATTTCCTCTCTAAGGACATCATCGATGGCCCTCTGAAAAATTCTGGGACCATTCTTGAGACCAAACGGCAGCCTACAAAACTCATATTTGCCGTTATTAATAGAAAAGGCTGTTTTTTCTCTATCTCGCTCAGACAAATTAATTTGATGAAAGCCAGATTTCAAATCCAGTGTTGAAAAAAAAGTAGACTTTCCCAAATTTGCGAGAATATTTGATGTATCTGGTATAGGATATTTATCATTGATCGTTTTTGAATTAAGTTTTCTGAAGTCGATAACTAGCCGCATTTTACGATTCCCTTTTCCGTCAAGCCCTTTCTTGTCCACAACCCAAATTGGGTTATTATAAGGCGACCGTGAAGGTCTTATTATACCATCTCTCATAAGGTTTGTAATTTCTGTATTTACGAACTGGGTTGCTGCAATAGGATAAGGGTAACTTTTCGAATAAACCGGTTCGTTATCTGTAGTTCTGATGGTAGCGACTACATTTGTATTGAATGGTAACGCTTCATTTGGATCAGCGAATACCTTAACGTGCTTTTCCATGAGAAGTGAAAACTCCTTTTGTACTTCTTCCGGTATCTTATCGTTGTCGATAGATAGATGATTTACATCTTCAGAACAGAAATACAATAACCTCTCTTCACCCCCACTAAATTTAAGAACGCCATCTTTTAGATTTAGGTGTGCCCCTATTGACTGTAAAAAATCACAACCGATAATTCCATCAAAGAGGTCTAGGAAAGGGAGGATGAAAAATGGTATGTTTCTGTTGAAAAGGTTAATGATGCATTTGAATTTAATTTGTGTAGATCCATGTACAGATCTTACCAAGAATGGATTCTGCACGTGTTTGATACCTTTCAGATGTTCTAAGGGCTTAATATAATTTTTCGTTGCACCTGTGTCAATCAGAAATCTTATTTCCCTACCTGCTAATGTTCTGCTGATGAACGGCAGGAGGGACCTGCCCCTAAAAAATTAATCTCGTCAGCTACTTCCAAGTCCTTGCTATCTACATCAGCGCATGTTCGTAAAATGGATTCTTCGTCATCTTCATATAATTGATTCTCGCAGTTGTACCCGTTTGAGTCGGGGATTTCCTGAGTCAAATGCTTTTGGTACAGGTTGTTAATCCTTTGCGCTTTTGGAGGTGGTTGTCGAATAGAAGTAGATTGTCTTCTCGACGACCATTGCCCGGATTGAAAACTTGAGGGAGCTGAACGTTTTGCTACCATTTGTGTAGTATTTCTCGGATAGGTGTTGCTGCCATTTGTGACATTCCTTACTGAATTGAATCTATTTCTATTAAATTGAGAAGTTGAGGGGTCAACTTGCATTGGAATGGGCCTAGGTTGTTGAAAATTATTACTATTATAATGGGGTGAATTGTAGTTTCCTCTGGGGACTGGATAAATCGACCGTTCGTTAGTTCTTGCAAATGAACTTGCAAAGGTATACCGAGCTTGATTAGCCTCCAATTCCTGGGCAAGTGCTAATGCAGTTGGCATGTCTACTGGCCTAGATGAGAATAGTATATCGCTCATTGGTTTTCGGAGCCCGGATATGAATACCCTTAATGCGTCCTGGCGGTACTTTTGGCTCAACGAATCAATTAAGTCACTATTCCCTTGGTGCGTCATAATAGTTTTATTAATGATAAGCGTTAGCTTCCGTTCGACTGCATCATAGAAGTTAACAATTGATAATTGTCCTTGCCTGAGCGTAGACATTTCCTGCTCAATTAGATATACAGGCCTTTTATCTGCATACGTAAAATCTAACCTAGCAATTATTGCCTGAAAGTTCAAAACCGTATTAAATGAGGACAATACCGAGTCGGCGGAACCTACAATCTTATTCCTAATTATGGCTATGGCTTGGTAGTATTTAGAACTGCCTTCATACCCTTCAAATAATTTGTGTGCAGCGAACACGGCCTGACGCCAGGAAACATATTTCGCTTGATCGCCTTGAAATTCAGGAAGGGACTTCACAAGATCTAAGGACTCATCGCATTTCAATTGCGGATCAATTGTCACTGGTTTATATACCTCAACTTTAGCTGGTGTTTCAAGGTTAGCCAACCTGCTCGTTAAATCACTAATAGCACTTTGAAATGATTCCTGTGTTCGTTCGACTGCGGTTTGAACTGCTATTGTAATTATAGAACGAAGCTGTGCCTCCTCCATGACTATTTAATTTTATGGTTACAAGGAAATCTAGCAATTTATTATAATCTATGTTTTATAAATGAGTTTCAAAGAATTTGAGCTTAAATATAAGAAACTTAGCTTACTATCTTATGTATAAGAAATCTAGAGTCCACTTAATAGAAAGATATATATGCAATACAATAGACTATTATAGTATTATAATATGATAATAATAGTACAATAATTCACATAATTTAATAGTTAATAAATTCCAAAAAAATCACGAAAATTCACCAGTTTCTCCTTTTCCACCTGTTGCCTCTGTATTCGATTGATGATGGCTGGTGCACACTTGTTGTGTCTATGGTAGTAGAAGAAGTAGTAGCCGTTGGTAGACGTAATTGATTATGCAAGAAAGTCACTTTATCGCTTATTGTTCATTATTAATTGCAACTATCAAATTATGGTTTTTGTTTGGTATGTATGGTTTTGTTTATTAGTTTTTGTTGCACTTCACTGAATTTGTCTTTATTTGGATATTGTTTTATTGTTTATCCGTATGTTCCCTTTTCTTTTTTTTTTTACATAGAGTTCACGAATTTATATTGATGAGGCGACGGATTTTTTAGCTTATTTTTTCTATTATTATTTTATAATAATTCTTAATGCAAACAAGCACACGCGTCGCCCCACGTTGGGCGCCAATTAAGGAAATCACACACCTTTTTTTATATAATATTTTTTATTCTAATAACTTCTAATTAAGGAAATCACACACCTTTTTTTATACAATATTTTTTATTCTTAACTTAATAACTTCTTGTCTTCTACGAAGACTTATTACACGAAGACTTATTGGCTTGCGTACCAACCGAAGACTGCGCTTGGGTGATGCAGCAGAAGACCAGTCAGCACCAGCGACCGTCGTTCAATTATCACACAGCTAGCGGTCACTGCAGAAGTTGTTTTTCCCAAACATTCTGGCGTAAACAACCTGTTTACAAGCCATGCCATAGCAGATGTTGTGCTAAGACTTAGCGTCACTAGCGGTCACTGCAGATGCAGATTTGGCTAGGCTTTGTAGTAAACAAATTTGTTTACAGCAGATGTTTGCCAGATCCGACCGTTGCTATGGGAGATATCGCTCCATCGCATATTTCGATTTTATGTGCTGTGCTAACTTACATGATGTTTCTCATCCTTTTTTCCGATTTCCTCACAGCCCCTACCGATCTCACTCACCTTCACTTGCCTATCGTCCAATGCGATATCATACCTTTTTCGTTGGTTTTCAGCGTGGTTGCGGTTTTTGGCCGTCCTTCACGTGACTTATCTGTAAGGGTTAAATCAAGCCCATTTTTTAACGGTTCGTTTGGTTCGAAGGAGCAGAATACCCATAAGCTTTTGTCAATTTCGGATGAATTTCCTAAGAAGAATTGTATAACCACACGATATTCAAGTTAATTCATTTTGGCGAAAAACACGCAGACGTCTACTGCGAAAATTCGTTGCACCTAGGAAGCAAATATACAATTTTGCTGATTGGAACGACATTTCCATGTCAGTCAAAGAACTTTTCACCTTCCCTACGCATATACAGTGCTGTGCATCAGGTTAGACGCACCAAAAATAAAATGATTAAATTAAAGTTTTTCCAAAAATTAAAATCTTAACCAGAAAAAAATGAAGCCAAAAGAAAATGTAGTGAGTTCTGATTAAATGTATATGAATTTATGTTTTAAACAAACCTGCCGATTTTTTGCTTCATTTTTTTAAAAACTGCAAAAAATTAAGGCTTTTTCCTTGTTCATCTGATTAGACGCACCCTTAATAATATACGAAAAACGCGCTTTAAAATATTTTATTTATTTTTTTAAGATTTTTTTATTGAATTTTAAAATGTTTACATAGTTTTAGTACTTAGTGCTGCCACCAGCGTGTAAAATAACATCGAAAATTCTATGTTTGAGAGATTCATACAAAGATTTTAAGTAATCCAGTGAGATCTCGGCCCAGGCAGCTTTAACTGCTGAAATAAGATCTTCGTTATTTGTGAACTGCCGTCCTCCTTCATAAACCTTACGAGTGAGCCAGCCCCAAAGATTTTCTATTATATTAAGATCTGGAGAATATGGAGGCCACGGCAAAAGTTCGATACTTTCTCTTGCAAACCAGGTTTTAACGACGCGAGCATTGTGAATGGGCGCATTATCTTGCTGGAATATCCACTCTAGAGGACCGAAAAGTTCGCGGATTTCAGAAATAGCCGATTCCAATAAAGACTTGTAAGAGTTTCCTGTCATTTTATTGGAGACGAAAACCAATTCGAAGGCACCATAAAACAAAATGGTTCCCCATACCATAACTCCTCCTTGTCTAGCATGATGGCGGCTCAAAAAGTATTCCTATTTTCGAAGATCGTGAAAGTAGAAGTTGTACCCATCCGGTCCATCCAAACTGAATTTCTTTTCATCTGAAAAGACAACTCTTCGCCAGTCACTCGAAATACTTACCGTCTGCACATCCCTGGTCTGATAAGTTTTAGCAAACTGCAGTCGCTGTTGCTTTCGTGTGAAATTGAGTGGTGACTTTTTCTTAAGCTTTTTAAGTTTTAAATGTGGAGCTTTCAGAATCACGCGGTGAACTGTACTTAGGCTAAGCGCAAATTGAGACACGTATAGCGCGTGTGAGGTGGCGCAGCGCGACGCGTGTTTTTGTAAACTACAGGATTGAATAGAACGGCGCAAATTGGTAAACACGTGTGACGTGTCGCGACCCGCGCGAGCCGACCGTCGCGCGGCGCAGTAGTCGAGACACAGTTTCACGTGCCATTCTCTCGCGTGTGGTTCTTGGTTTTGGATACATGGCAGAAGAAAAATTAATAGAGGCAGTTAGGGCTTATAAAGAGCTGTATGATACCCAATGTGCCAACTACATGAAGACAAAATTTAAAAATCGTATTAAAATTGATTTAAATTTCCGGTTCATTAAGCAATACAACAAAGTATCCTCTTCAGCTTCATCTGAATCTGATTCGGAATTTAGGTTTAATAATATCAATTGTTTTGATCGCGAATCGGACATTATGCGTTCGATCTGCGAGTACCTGCGTCTCAATTTGCGGATCACCACGCTACGCGTTTGGCACGTACGCGTCATGGCACTCGTGTCATGTCACCTCACACGCGCTATACGTGTCTCAATTTGCGCTTAGCCTTATACTGGCATTTACTCCTGCCGATGCCGCAATTTTGGATGTCGAAAGAGCGGAATTGGATGCTAATCTTTGAATTCTACGAACATCATGTGCTGAAACGGCTGTCACTGATCCTCCCCGATAGTTAAAACCATAAGAATCGCGATTTTTTAAATAGTTTCGGACAACATGTTCACTTCGGCTAATTTGACGGCCTATTTCGCGTTTTGAAAAACCTTCCTCGAAGTAAGCATCTATTTTAGCTTTTTCTTCAATATTTAAGGCTTTTTTTCTACCCATGTTTAAATATCCAAATAAAAAAACAAACTGATTTCATTACCTTTTTAAAATTTTAAGTGATAACCTTGAAAGCTCTTAGTAAACTGATGCAAATCAACAAGCGTCTAATCAGATGAACAGAAAAAACAACGTTAATTTGAGAGTGAGTATGAAAAGAAGGGGAACAGTACAGTTTTCCGTTACTCTCGTGCCAAAAATGTATTTGCATTTTATTAAGCATTCCTTACTCTCTCCTTTTAACATTTTTTTTTGCCGTACTAACTGTAAGAAAAAAAAATTAAAGAAACGAAAACAAATAGGCGCGTCTAACCTGATGAACAGCACTGTATGAACCGAACATAAGTACTTTTGGCAACTTATTTAATGAATTGTATGACATCAGTAAACCTCAAGTCATTAGAACCATTAAGCCTAAACCTTGCCTATGACTTAACAACCTTATTAAACAACAGATTCACAACAGAGAACATTTTTTAGGCTTTGTACAAAAAGTCTATCTTGAAAAAAAACTTGACTTAAAACAAGGCTCTAAAGAATTATGGAAGAAATTGAAAAACCTCAGAGTGGCTGTCGGAAGAATGTTCTTTAAACTCAAACAAAATGAGGCCCGTTTTATGTGCTCCCATCTACAACCTATGCTTCTCTTAGTTTAGGGGATTAAAATGAAGCTCTTAGTTTGGAATGTATCCAGTCAATTGATGTACATGATGCCATTCGTAGTATTATATCGAATGCAACTGGCTTTGACTTTTCCAAAGCTGTTGACTGTGTTGAGCATTCAATTTTACCATACAAATTAAAAATAAATTTTGGTTTTAACGCTCAGGTTCTTGCAAATTATGTACATAATCATGTCCAGGTATTTAAAAAGATCCAGGGAATATCAAACACTATAATCTTTCAGACTCAATTATAAATTCTCAAGTCTACATGTAAGCTAACGACGTTTTTATCTGGCTGTGTCAATCTATTGGGTTAAAAGAAGATTATGTAGTCCGTATAAATGAGGATGTTGTAAATGTACAGCGTTGGCGATAGTCTTATAAGCTGAGGCTACATTTTTGTAAGTCCACGGGAATGATTTATTCACGTTGGTGAATTGGCGCCTAAAACGAAAATGCCAGGGTTATAAAGCCAGAGCAGAAGTCTGTAGTTCAAGTCAGTCCATAGCCAAGAACATTTCCTATACGGAAAAAAAACTGTGCAAATGAGAAATGATAAAAAAATGCTGACGAAGGCATAACATTAACGGTATCATCACTTCAAATTTCATACTGTGTGTGTGCATTTCCAATATAACACATTAATGACATGGAAACAAAAACGTTACTTTGAACTACAACCAGCGCGACAAATTCAGTCGAATCTCTCGAATCTTATCTACGACAACCACCCCCGGAGAATAGTGAACGAACATCTTCGACACAAACCATCTGCACCCCGTCCAGGTTGTGTAACAAACACCATAAGAGCGTAACTCTTGAACCTGCGCGAATCGTATAAGAAAAAAAAAAAAAAATACTTCTGTAGACTGTATAACGGCGAGAATTCCCTCGGTGTACCAGCTCATCTATAAAATATGGTCGGAGAAAAGCATGCCCGGGGAATGGAATTTCAGCATCGTTTGCCCAGTCCTTAAGAAAGGAAACCTCTATGACTGCGTCAGCTAGCCAGCTATAGAGCAATAAGTCTCCTTGACATCGCGTACAAGATTTTCTCTGCCGTTTTATGTGAACGCCTTAAAGCCTTTGTGAATAATCTGATACATTACTATCAGTGAGTTTTCAGGCTAGGCAAATCCATAATAGATCAAATTTTCACACTTCAGCAGATCTTGAAAAAGAATACCAAATCATACATACACCTTTTGTTCTGGCAATGTTCACCAATTCCTCCTCTCTTTTCCTCTCCCCATTATTCCTACATATATGTGTGGCCGGTTATCGTTCTTCTTATTTGTTTACACATTTTCTTTGGGCAATCAATGAATTCCCTTTTAAAATCTAATTGACGGTGGTGTAAATAAGAATGTGCACACAATGATTAGAGTACTTAGTTCTCAGCGCAAAGGGTTGAAAGTTTGTCATCTGAACGCACAAAGCCTGAATCCAAAACTTGATGAATTTCGGCATTTATTCATAAGTCAAACGTTGATATTGTTTGTGTTTCCGAGACGTGGTTTGACCCGGAATTTTGCGATAAACTTTACAAAGTTGATGGTAACAACTTGTTTCGTGCTGACAGGAATGGGCGTTCGGGGGGAGGAGTCGCAATCTATGTAAGAGATGGCATCAGATGCGACGTCACTCATAAGTCAAACCCCGATTGCCCCCTGCAATATCTCTTTGTGAAGATTACGTGCAGTTCATCGCAGCTACTAATCTGCACGGCCTACAGGCCCAATAAAAATATAGACTTTACTCCTCTGCTTGTTAGTTTGGAACAATATTCCTGCATTACCTCTCAGGTTATACTCTGCGGCGATCTAAATTGCAATCTTCTGAATAAAACCACCTCTGCACCATTAATCGGCTCTATGAACTCTCTAAGTTTATTTCCTGTAAACTTCTCTGCACCCCACAAGCGGACCAGTAGGAATGCAGTTAAGTGGGAAGGTTATGGTCCTACACTTCTGACCATAACGACGCCGGGATAAAAAAAGGAAAAGAAGAAGAAGAAGAAGAAACTTCTCTGCACCTACTCATTTCACCAGCAGCTCTAGCACCCTACTCGATGTCTTTTTTGTTAATGATCCCGGAAAGACACTACTTTATAGCCAACTTCTTGCACCAGGTTTCTCTAAACATGACCTCATCTTCTTAATCTATGATTTTGAATTCCAGGCAAATGTAAAACTTCTCCAGTATAGAGACTTTAGATCGTCTATTTAACGGCGTTCGTGAAATTGACTGGGCCAGAATCTATAGAATCACATCAGTTAACGATCAACTATCGTTTTTGAATGAAAATATTGAGAAATTGTTCGATGCTCATGTTCCTCTACGCAGAAAGAAAATTACGTACGGAGCTCCTTTATGGATGAATCGCGATATCACTGATCTGATTGTAAAGAGAGATCTAGCCTACGCTAGATGGAAGCGGTGCAGAATTCCCGAGTTGCTTGCAATCTTCGCCACCCTTCGGAATAAAGTTGTGTATAAAGTTAGATTGGCTAAACAAAAATACTATGCAAACCACCTTAATCCGACGGGTACTGGAAGAAATGTCTGGAGGACCTTAAGTAATTTGGGTATCGGTAAACAAAGCCCCAAGGTCCCCGACAACCTCGATTGTAATCTCCTGAACACTAAATTTCTAGATTTAAACAAAACCAGCTCAAATCTACCTGCTAATTTGCTTCCTGATCCATCCGAGGAAGTGAATAGCACATTTAGCCCTACTCGCCTTGATGATGAGGACATTGTTGCGGCCTTACTCTCTGTAAAATCAAATGCCATAGGTTTGGACAATATTGACCCCAGATTCGTTAAGCTACTTTTACCATTTATCTTGCCATACCTCAGACATTTATACAACTCCATCTTAACAACATCTGAGTTCCCAGTTGATTGGAAAAAAGCCAAAATTATCCCAGTCCCGAAGGGGGGCAGCGGTACAGTAGATTATAGGCCAATTTCTATCCTACCCTTTTTGTCCAAGGTCTTTGAGAAAGCGATTTCTAGGCAGATACAAAGGTTTCTCGATGCAAATAATCTCCTTAATGGTGCTCAATCCGGATTCGGAGCAAATCGAAGGTGCAAGACCGTACTGTTAAATATTGTTGATGAGTTACGTAAAGCAATGGATAGAAAAGAAGTAAGTTTACTTACCCTTCTGGATTTCTCCAAGGCTTTCGACTCAGTCGATTATACGATCTTATGCTCAAAACTGAGAAGTTTGTTTCGTTTCTCTTCAACTGCAACTAAGCTTTTTCAATCATATCTTACAGGAAGGCATCAATGCGTGGTTGTTGGAGATAAAACTTCATGTCTACTTCCTGTACGCAGTGGTGTGCCACAGGGCTCAATTTTGGGCCCTCTTTTCTTCGTTCTCTACATTAATGATCTCCCCCAAGCGGTTAGACACTCCAACGTTTTAATGTTTGCCGACGATGTTCAGGTGTTTATTAGTAGCCCTCTTGAAAAACTCTCTCAGGCATCAGAAGCATTGAACGAAGACTTATGTTGCATACAGCGGTGGGCACAGAGTAACAATCTGAGTCTCAATCCGACCAAATGTAAAGTAATAGCCATCAACAGAACTAAAATAGATAAGTCCCTACTCCCGTGTATCAAGCTGGGTGAGTCCGTGGTCACCTACGTTGAAAAATTAAAGAACCTTGGACTTGTTTTCAATGACACACTTACTTGGTCTGACCACGTAAATACTATCGCTGGTAAAGTTTATGCCGCCATTCGCGTCCTATGGGCCTCGATAAACTTCATCTTTATAAAAACCAAAACCTTATTGGCTAAAACTCTTCTTTTGCCTACTCTGCTGTATTGCTGCGAAGTATATTGTAACACCGACTCTAACTCCTTAAGAAAACTAAATGTTATATTTAACAATATTACTCGATACATCTATAACCTTCGACGCTATGACCACGTATCACAGCATTCTAAAAAAATCTTTGGCTGTTCTTTTGTAAACTATTTAAAATTCAAATCATTATGCTGCATTCATCAAGTAATGCGAACTGGCCAACCAGACTATCTTTATAGAAAATTGGACTTTCCAGTTTCACAGCGATCCCATGCGCTTATTCAACCAAGATACTCCTGCACTGCCTCAGAACGCACTTTCTTTGTTTATACCACCCGTCAGTGGAACTCTTTGCCAATCGAAATAAGAAGAATTGAAAATCACCGCACTTTTAAAATCTCCCTCTTGAAATACCTGTCATCACCCTAGTCTCCCTCCGAACATCGCCTTTTGAATTTAGATATCTGAATATAGTATTCATTTGTATAAATATATATCGTTTACATCTGCCTTTTGCATAATCGCGTATACATATGTTTTAAATCTTCTTTAAGCCTTACGCTATTTATAAGATTTTAATCTTTTTGTGTAAATGTTGTTTTAAATAAATAAATACAAATACAAATACAAATCGTCACACACCATCTTTTTGTCAACTTTAAAGCGACATATGTATACGACAGTGTGCATAGGGATGAGCTATACCGAGCCATGTCCAGTTTTAAAATTCTAAACTTGTCAAATTGTGCAGGATGACAATGGAGAACTCTCGCTGCTCCATTAAAGTCGGTACCGAATTAACTGAGATCTTTGCAGAAGCGGCTAAAATCGATCTTTTGGAAAATGAGGGTGAAACCAAATATATGCTGTCATCCAAAAAAGACGTCACAACGGACGGCTATAAATTCGAAGCGGACAAGGGTTTCGTCCACCTTGGCTCACTAGTGACCAGCGACAACAACACCAACGCTGAGATCAAACGCAGAATTACTCTTGCCAACCGCTGCATCTTGGGGCTCAAGAGGCAATTGAGGAGAAGAACCCTCTCTCGAAAAACCAAGGTAGCACTAAATAAATCACTGATCATCCCGGTCCTCCTTTACGCCGCAGAGGCCTGGACCTTAAGGAAAATGGATGAGGATGCACTTGGTCGCTTCGAGAGGAAAATGTTGCGTTTAATCTACAGTCCGGTTTATATAAATGGAATTTAGAGGAGAAGATCCAACGAAGAATTGTACGGGCTACATCGGATCCATCGTCAAAGATGGCTGGGTAATGGAGAGCAAATGGACAACACAGCTCCGGCCCGCAGTCTTCGAATCCAACCCTGATGGACGACCGGATCTAAGTTGGCGCACAAAGGTGGAAGGGGACCTTAGCCAACTGGAAGTATGGCTCTGGAAACAACTGGCAAAAGATCGTGCCAGCTGGAGACGCTTGTTGTATACCGAACTACAACACCATCTAAGAAGTAGAAGAAGAATTGGCCTCTCGGGTTGATCCCACCATTATTATAAGCACTTACAATAATCAATATATCAATAAAGTCAGGTATCCGGTATATCAATTCAACAGAATTTTAAAATGCAGTGATGCCTTCGCGGATAGCTTAAGAAGGTTTTATTTTGATTTGCATGGGCTGAGATCGTGATCGGAATTAAGCTATCAATAAGAGCCAAATGCCAAGAAAACTCCAAGAAAAGAAAAGCAGTTGGGCCGGACGGGATACCCTCTGAGTTCTGGAAAAAGATGGGAGACATCGGGTCTAGATGGCTCATGGTTCTTATCTCCAAACTTATGAGAGGCGACACTATGCCTAATCAATGGAGGGAAAGCTATCTTCTTCCATTGCACAAAGGAAAGGGTGATACGCGAAATTGTGATAACTCCCGTTCTGTCAAGCTGATGTCGCACACCATGAAGATCGTTGAACGGGTATTAGATAGCCGACTGCGGAAAATAATACGACTATCTGATGACCAGTGCGGGTTTGTCTCGGGTAAATCAACAGCAGATGCAATCCAAAGTATAAGGATCATGATGGAAAAGCATCGTGATTCTTCAAAGGACTTGCATATGGTGTTGGTTGATTTCGAGAAGGCCTTTGACCGGCAACCAAGAGATCTTTTATGGGTAGCGCTAAGACAAAAAGGAGTTCCAGAAACCTACGTGCGAGTGATTATGGACATGTACGAGAGAGCAACGACAAGAGTAAGATGCACCGCAGGAGTCACCGAAGAGTTCGCAATCAAAGTCGGTGTACACCAAGGGAGCGTCCTCAGCCCACTGCTTTTTATAGCAGTCCTTGATTGCTTGCTTGAAGGAAAAGTGACGGACCCCAATGTGCACCAGCTATTCTTTGCTGACGATGGGGCTATTATAAGTGATGATCAGGCGTCCCTACAACGAGCACTTGATGTGTGGGTGGACATTTTTGAGGGACACGGGTATCGTATTAGTTCAAAGAAGACAGAGTATCTGTGCTGCCCGTTCTCTGACCCTCATCAGCCTATTCCAGACATTTACATCCCAAGTGTGAAAAGTTTAAATATCTGGGATCTATGATTAATAGAGAAGCAACTTGTGATGACGACATCAAACATCGCGTAAGCGTAGGGTGGATGAAGTGGCGGGAAAACTCCGCCATCTTCTGTGATCGAAAAATGCCCCCTAAGCTGAAAGGAAGGCTCTACACTTCAGTTGTACGTCCGGCGCTCACATACGGTTCACAATGCTGGACAATGCACAAAAAGTATGAGAGCAAATTAACGGCAACTGAGATGAAGATGCTTCGCATGACAGCGGGAGTGACAAAGCGTGACAGAATTAGAAGTTCAAAGATCCGAGGAAGCCTCCACGTAAAAGAAACCATCACAAGAAATATAGAGCGCGACCGACTCAGTTGGTATTGCCATGTTCAAAGGAGAGATCCTTTGAACCCCGTCCAAAAGGCGTTATCAATCAACATTCCAATTTCAACACGCAAAAAAGGCAGGCCGAAAAACAATTGGTGCAAACAAATGCAAAAACACCAGCATTTGATTGGCCTCAGCGATGAAGTAATCCCAAACCGGGAAGCCTGCCGCTACTTTCTGAGGTCAAACCGGCGGACCCCACAAGCGGACCAGTAGGAATGCAGTTAAGTGGGAAGGTTATGGTCCTACACTTCTGACCATAACGACGCCGGGATAAAAAAAAGGAAAAGAAGAAAAAGAAGAAGAATAAGAGCCAAATGCCTTTGAGTTAAAAGGAAAGTTACACCTTTTTAAGGTAATTGTATGAATTTAGAATTGAATTTAGCTTTTGATGACTGAATTCGGTATGCCAACCTGAACCACTGTATCCACGTACGATTTTAAGTTTTGTAATCATATCCTTAGGTACTTAAGTAAAAGATGAAACATCCTACAGTATCATACAATAATTAAAATAAAAAAAACAATAAATATATAAGGACAGAGGCGCATTTAAAAATTTCACTTAAAGCCATGGTTTCATCATTATGAATTCGAAAAATTGAGTCCAATGAGGAACAGAATATTTAATGGGAACAAATGATCTTTATTAAATGTTCAATGTTCATAAAGCCGACTTGAAATGTTATGTGTACAATAGTCGATAAATGGTCTAAAGTTTTCTAAAATATAAATATCACCATAACTTACCATGACTTGTTTCCTAATTTTTATTCTCATTTCTACAACGGCCCCTGTGATCAACTTTTGTGCATCGAGGTGGACTTATGAAAATAAAATTTAGAGTTGTAGTTTGATTTGGATTAGTTATATTACAAATTGATTTTGAGTAGGTTATAGTACAAATGGTTAATAGGATCAGTACGAGCAGAATCGTTCGCGGACACATTGCGATTGATAGAGAGACTAGATCTTGTTAATACGTTTAAATTGAATGGGCTTTTGCTAGGGTTTCGTATCAGAATTGATTTTACATATACCGATGGGGTTATCGGTACAAAATAATAATGAAAATAGTCAGCAATATTCTATTGCTTATCTTATAAAAGTTCATATTTATTTTCCGATAGGACTAGAGATAACCTTAAAGAATTATCAAACGATTGGAGATGCTTGGCGCAACTATGTACATATCTGGTGAATATCTAGAATTTCATGATATTTGGCATCTAGCGGGGGTCATTGATAGACTCAACTGTTTTTTTAAAGATATTGAATTGATTGGCACATAGGTAGATGGAAGGTATTAACTTCTGGTCACTTGCCATTTATTTACTCTCTATAGTTATAGGGATACCGAAAAAAAAGCATAGCGCATGGGCTTATAAGACTTTTCAACAAGAGCTGTCATTTTGAATCCAAAGGAAAATGCTACTTCTCTAAGAAAAATTGTATAGCTTTCAAGCTGTCCCTTAGATTAGTAGCAAAATACAACATCTTCTAAATACCCATCTTAGCTTTTCCTAAAATAGTCATTGTGTTGATGAAATTTTTGATCAAGATTATGAGTAATTCTGGCTATCTTAAACGAATAACCCTTTGATATTTACTTTTAGTTGATGAAATGTTGGTAGAGCTTAAGTGTAGACTTTATATTTTATACAGCTCCATAGAAGAAAGTGGAGTTCTGTTACATCCCAAGATCTCGGTGGCGTATCCATTTCGAGTAAAAGCGTGTCCAAGAAATTCGTCATGTAATAGAGTAATTAACTAAAAAAATGTGGTCCAAAGACTCCACCTGCCGAACAACTACATCAGATTGTCACCCTGGAGAATGGAGAAATTATTTCACTCCGTCACTTGGGTTTTCAGGCACATCTTTTGGTTCAGTAATACTCTCAGCCACAAACGGTAGGCTTCTCTTAAACGATAAAAGTTGTCAATCTTTAACTATTATTATTTTTCTTTTTGGTTCATATATCCTCAGTGTAGAAAACACAATCGCTCGTAAGGAGCACATAGCGGTAGCAAGGATCATAGTGGAAGTCTTCTCACTTCGGGCAAGGTTTTGCCAATTTGTCGATGTTCTTTCTCCACGGATCTCCCTCATGTCATGGGAGGGCGACCACGTTTGCGGGTCTTGTGGATTCCATATGAGGGCCATCTTCGTGACATTCGTGTCCGGTATACCTAGAGTATGTCCAATCTAACTCCATTTTCTCTTCAGGATCTCCACACCGGCCAAAAAATCTTCAGGGTCCTTTTCAGGCATTTGGTGGCAAATACCTATAGCTTCTAGTTAATGCTGTCAGTGTCTTCCACGTCTCACGGCCATAGAGGAGGACGGATTCGAAGACATTGAAGTTAAGGATCCGGTGTCTTAGAGAGGAGGAAAGCTGGCTCCATACATTCCTCAACGCATAGTAGGCCGTATGCATGCCTTGTTGATGTCGGCCGATTCTCATCAGCTTCGTTTTGGCGATGTTAATCTGAGTCCAGCTTTGGAAGCGTTGATGTTGAGCGCGTAAAATTTCTGCTGGATGCTAGTGAACGAGTTAGACATGAGACAGATGTTGACCGCGTAGTCTAAGTCATGGAGTTTGTCGGTCAAAGACCACTGGATTCCATTGGGAATCGGATACGAGGTCAATGATAGTGTTTGTTATCCCAATGTTCACCAAATAGCATATCTGCAGACCATGTCGAAGGCTCTCTCGAAGTCGACGAACAGGAAGAAAATCGGGCTGTCCTACTCAACAGATTGCTCAATAATCATTCTCATTATGTTTCTGTGATCGACGCAAGAACGATTACTTCTAAATCCAACCTGCTCACGTCGAAAGTGTTCCTCGATGGTTGGTGCGATCTTCGAAACTATCAGGGTGGTGAGCAGTTTCAGAATGTTGTTAAGAAGAGTAATGCCTTTCTAGGTTTTACACTCATTTAGGTTGCCTTTCTTCGGGATGGTGATGATGATGCCCTCCGAGCTTCTGTGATGATGGAATGTAGGGTCAGAGCCATTTGTGATGCAGCTGCTCTAAATAGTTCCGCCGGTAAGGTGTTCGGGCCTAGAGCTTTGCCGCTCTTCAGTGTGCGAATCGCGGCTTTGATTTCAGGAACTCTTCGAGGCGTCGTCTGAATTGTTCTTCGTGAATATCTGCGCACAGAAGGGATGAAATGGGATGCACGCCTCGCCATCAGTTGATTAAGTTATTGCTGATCTGATGTGTGGGTGTTTCCGTCTCTGTCTCTCAAGGGAGGAGCGGTAGCCATCCGACCTCCACAAAGCTTCCTCATGGCAGTATATACACCTTACATGTCGCCACAGTGAGCTGCAACCTTTGCTTCGCTTGCCAGGCCCTTAGAGAAGTACCGTTTGCCATCTCGCGCCATGCGCTCGATTGATTTATCGGCCTCGTTATATGCAGCTTGGATCTATTGTCTTCTCTCGTGTGAGCTGGGTAATCCAACGCTTACATTTGTGTCGACCAGCAAACACAATATCCATTGTGGCTCGTGCTGTGTCTTCGGTGCAATCTTGACTTGTTGAAACCACATGTTCACCAAGCCCCGCTCATCCAATTCCGGCAGTAGGAAATCGTTTATCATGGCTCTATAGCGTTCGCCAGTAACAGTGACCTTATTGCCGATGGCGTCCCCAAGAAAATACGGCCTAATCATTCCTCCTGCGTGAACGCCGCACCTCACGGTGGCTTTGAGTGAATGTAATGGCTCTTCGATTTTCAGTGTCCCAGAAATGAACATTTTACTTATTGACGTAACCTCTAAGTGGAAATGCGTTTCGTCACTCATTATGATTTTCAATCGTCCTCTTCGTTGTTGAAATTAAGGATAGCTTGACAGTAATTCACACGTGACTGACGGTAACCATTAACTGACGCACTGTTTACACTTTATACGGGAACTTGTGTAACTCTTTCACTAAAATTCGCTGTAGGTTCCATCTGGTGATGCCTATTTACCTGGTACGTCGCGTCGTCTGGTTGATGTCTCTTCGTTCTCAACGACAAGCCACAGCTGCGATATTCTCGGTCGAACGACCAGTCTGTTGGCGGCCACGCTCTGCATGGTCTCCTGTAGTTCCAGTTTGTTCGAGTCGAGTAGCTAAGTGCCGGAATATTTGCCCAGTTGGGAAATCCAATTAGGAAATCGACGTCGAAATTCTTAATAAAAAAAATCGACACAATTATTCCACGCTCCACGTAGACTGCAGCTCTTCATAATGTTCTAGTTCATATATGTTAAATATGATTGACGTATGATAGGGTGATTCATTTTGCGCCACCTTGTAGATGGTATGGAAGCTAACCACAAGCAATATATGCTGTACAAAGGATGCAATGCCAGATCAGGACTTACAGGCAGTGATAATGGGGAGCTCGTTTTGGACAAGGAAAGAATTGTGACCAAACGAAGGAGATATTTCGATAAGCTGCTTAATAATCATAGAGAGCAAACAGCTATGGAAAACAATATTATCCACGCAGCAGAAATTCAGGTAGGGTTGCCAACGGAAGTAAAAAAGAAATTTTTCAGCTTGAAAGTAACAAGCTTCCCGAAATCGACTCAATACTTTCAAAGTTAATGCTCGAGAGGACTCAAGAGAGAGGCTACAAAGGCTCATCGCAACTTGGAAGAATCAAACGATTTCCGAAGAACGGAAAAACCTATTTAAAAGGGTGGCCGAGTACAATGTTACAATCACTGCGGAAAATCGCTGCTATCAAGCTATTAGAAGGTTTGCGAAACGTAGGAACCAGCGTTAGATAATTCTAGAAATGTGGGTTTGTTGGCAAGGACACCACACTTGAGAGGCATATTCACGAAGGGGCCGGCCAAAGTTATGTAGAGATAGAGAAGTCGGGTAACGCGGTTGGAGAATTCTTTAAGCCATCACTTTAGAAAACCTAATGCTGAATGTCGAATGTCGATATGTGCGCGAAAATTTAGCTCTTAGTCACATAATATGCCAAAATCGAGGATAACCTGAACGGTGGAAGTGGGCTGATTATTGAGGAAGTATAGACAAGGTGGAGGTTTCTTTCGTGATTAATTGGCATTTGAAAATGTAAAGCTCCAAGCAATTTTTAGAACACCAGATGAAAAAAAGATGATTACCCAAATAGCGAGATGTGGGAATGTTTTATTATCATTTCAATATCGTTAATGGTAAGAACGAAAAGAAGCGGACCCAAGTGGCTACCTTGGGGGACACCGAAGGCAGCTAAAAAAGGGTTAGAAAAGGCAGATCTGAAACGAAAACTGTAATAGCGAAGATATCCACTTCCAAGTAATGGGATCGAAGCGAAGGGAAGACAATTTGATGAGTATTAATCTAGTGGAGATTTGCCAATTTTACAATAGGAGGTAGCAGGTAGCAGGTAGCCGATACAAATTGAACAAGGTTTGTGGTTGTAGATCTGCATTTGATAAAACCGCGTTGTCTAGAGGAGATTAAGGACTTGTAGCGAAAACTTAAAATTTCCTACAAAATACTCTCGAAGAGTTTGGGTATACCAGTACGTGAGAGTTTGGCAATGGGACGATAATTGTAAATATCATTCTTCGGACCTTTAATTAGTATAGGGGCTGTAAAAGAAGTTTTCTATAACTGGAGGAATTCACCTAGAGATAAGGACAAATTGAAGATTTTTAAGAGAGAGAGGGAGACGGTTTAGGAACATTTATTTTTAGAAATATGGGTGAATTCCTCATTAAGTTGATTTAATTTATTTTCGATGACACAGGGATCGACTAAGGAAGAAATAGTCTAAGGAAGAAATTGGGTAAATAATGGAAGTTAGTGAAGTCCGGAACAAAGGAGTCATCCGCGAAATATTGTTGATTGAATAAAGGTGACAAAAAAGTTGACAATAATGTTGGGGTCACTTGAGGTTTGATCATTGGAGGAGAGTGAATTAAATTTTCTTTTGTAGTTATCAAACTTAAAGAAGGACCTAGGACCACTTATAAGATTGACTTGCGTTTCAGAAAAATAGCGTTGATAAAGGGAGTTATGAAGGGCGATAAAGTGGAGATAGCTGCCCATAAACGATCCACCAACTATTCGTATATTTTAAAAACGTGTATGACCCAATTAACTGATTGAAAATATGTCTTGTAAAGTTGAGAATATCGAAAAGTTGGTGAAACTTATACAAATATGCCGTAAGAGAAAAAAGAACTAGTTAAAAAACGAAACGCCTTATCTAAAACATTCGAGATGCGTGAAAAGCTCTAACAAGGAGATGGCTTGTCACCAGTTCTGTTTAATTCGAGCTAGTTATACATAATGAGATCCCTTCAGGAAAAAGATAGGGGAATAACCCTTACTGAAATCACATTCACTCTAGTTTACGGTGACGATCTAGTTCCTCTGGGAGGTAGAAAACAGAGAAAGAAAGTCTAGTAATGCCATGAAAGAAAATAGGAAATACATTATTTGATTATTGGCCGACTTGACTCAATCGAAACCTACTCGATAAACGCTTTGAAAAAGCGGACGAACTCAAATATCTTGGATTGTACTGAGTGCCAAACAAAAAAAACTCTTTTGACCTAATGCCAGTGACACTTTAGAGATGTGTAATTTGATTGACTAAGAAGGAGGAAAACAGATTTCGGGTCAGTAAAAACAAAATCTTAAGGAGGGTCAATGGTGGAAAACATGACGAAGAAACAGGTTAATGTAGAAAATTACACATTCCAAAACTAGAGGAACTTTCTTCAGTGTCAGAAAGAGAAGAGAGATTGTCCGAGTAATAAAATCGTATATGGACAGGACACTTAGAACGAATGGACAGTGGACAACAATATTGAGAGGAAAACCCGCAGAAAAAAAATCGCCAGAAAAATCGCGCCCTAGATGGAAGGACAATAAAAGGATGGACCTAGAATAGATGGAGCAAAAAGGAGAAATATGGAAGGAACGCACTCATGACCGGGAAGCCTTGCGAAGGATTGTCAACGAGGCTTAGAAATTTTGAAATCTAAATGCCCGATATAGCAATAGTATTTAAGAAAAGTATGTTTTTTTCTGGATTTCTTTAGCTGGTTTCATGACATGATCCTAATGCTCAGGCAATACCTTTAGCTACTCCCTCGATTGGTTAACTGCTTGCACATGATCGGTTGGTTGATGGAGCGTCGCCTTCATTATCTGAATAGTCTTTTCGGAGGTGTTTATACCGTTCGTATTACTCGTGCGCATATACTGGCTTTACTTATAGCAGTAGCAAAATCCGCGCAGGGACGGGTTAAGAATATCCCTGCAGCGATACCTCTCGCTTGTCGTAAAAGGCGACTAAAACAAAGGTAAACAATAATCACATCTAGGCAATTTAGAAAACACCAAAGTGAGCCTAGGGACACATATACCACCATTAAACTGCCCCACAAGTGTACATGCAAATCAGTGGGTTGACACGACTGGAGATCACAGGTGTTGTAAGAGTAAGATCAAACAAAAAAATCTGGAGCATGCCCGTGTCAAAAAAAAAAAGGCAGGCCGAAAAACAGTTGGTGCAAACAAATGCAAAAACACTAGCATTTGATTGGCCTCAGCGATGAAGTAATCCCAAACCGGGAAGCCTGCCGCTACTTTCTGAGGTCAAACCGGCGGACCCCACAAGCGGACCAGTAGGAATGCAGTTAAGTGGGAAGGTTATGGTCCTACACTTCTCACCATAACAACGCCGGAAAAAGGAAAAGAAGAAGAAGACTTATAGCAGTAGCAAAAGCAATATTCAATATTTCGACCATTATGCCGCACTTTTTGTCAATCTTACCAACCCACTACGGTAGCTGATAGCAGACTACATAACCGGTCTGGAAACATACATTTACTTTTTGAACGGATCATTCGAATTGCCGTATCGTCATTTTTCCATTCTTACTAATAGTAAACAATTAATAAGATGGAGGTAGCAGTAGGTATGAACAAGTTCTAACACTCATTGCGTTCTGTTTAGGGGTATTTCTAAGAAACGCAGTTTTTAGAAAACGCTCAGGTCCAGTGTAGTTGGAAAATATACGCGGAGATCAATTTCGTAGACAGATTAAATACAGTTCAAAAGAACCCAATAGCCCAAATGCATTACATTCAACTTAATGGAACTTTAATTAATCCTTCCTGCACGGACTAAAACCACCTCAACCAGCCTTACCCTATTCCAAAAAAAAAAAAAACAACAAGACTCTCATCCTTTCTAATAGTGCCCCCAATGCGATTTACTTGCAGTTCAAAAATCCCCATTCTGAATTTCTAAACTCAATCCAACCAACCCGACGCACAATTCGTCCATTACAATCGGAGGAGCTCTTAGGAAAATTGCAGAAAATATTCAAAATACCCAGAAACCTGAAGAGTTCTGGCTTCTGGGACGTCCCTATTTCATAATTTGAAAACTTTCTCCACCCGAGTTGCCCCCAGAGTCAGTTGGTCAAAACTAAATAAAACACAAATACACACACACACCCTCGGCAAGTAATCGCCCCTTCCTTATGCAAATTTGATTTCAGTTTCCATCATTGCGACTGCATCCCAGGTCCCAATGTAAATGCTCCTTGCTCGTTTCTTTCTCGGCACTTTGACTCGAATGGGAAACTTATTGCAGGCATTGCACCCCAACGATATGTTTATCACTTTAATTGGTTTTCCTCTGATTGCACTCGAATGAGTGCAAGGATCTGCTGTTGTATCGTACAATACCTAACTTAACATTCGACGGATAGCGGTCGTAGCCGGAACGGAAACAATGCCAAAACACATAACGAGCGGAACGGGAGCTTGCTATAGTGAGTGTAACCCCCCTAAATGGTGCAGCTGCTTGGGATGATTGAACAGTAATGGTGGCTAGAGTGAGAATTCCACTACTTCCGTTTGTGCGAATAACTTTTCCTATTTCGTCCAGTTCCAGAAAGGAGCTGCCGAAAGATACCTAACCTTCCGACCAACCGCAAGAGAGTGAAAAGATGAGAGGAGTGTTCAATAAATCATTCCAACGAACGGCAACATTTTCCGCTCCAAGTGCTCCGCTTAGCTTCATTTCGAGGGCGTATGAGTAATATTTTAGAAGCTACACAAAATATGTACATAAGTAGGATGAGGGAAATGTGATTTATGTTTCTGGCGGATGACAAATCGTTCGCAAGCCATAGACCCTGGGATTGGCGGGGTATTTGTCGAGGCATTCGACACGTCAATAAGTCGTTGTTGTGGACTTAAACACCGGCAGACGCGCGTTATGCTTGTTAAGTAAACGTCAACACACGGCCACTACAAAAGAGTTTTTTTATTAAACTGCGCTTGATGTATATAAGAGTCGTACCGGCTGCTGCATGTGGAGTGTATTTTTGACTTCTGTATTCCTTTGACGGTACTGGAGCACTGGCACACAGTCTAGTGAAGCATTTTTGAGGTCGTCCATTCACTGTCTCTGGCTTCATGTAACTGCATACGTGTGCTCTATCCAGCTCAACTGTGCAGAGTTTTTGGCAGTAAATGTTTGCAACGTTTATCCAGTTGCATTCTTTAAAGCATCCCTCATGTCGTCCTGTCGAAAAAAAGAAAGAAAACAAATGACCAAAAGGAAGAAAAAACCGAAAAGGAAAGGAAAATTTAAAAAATATTGAGATTGTTCCGGGGCCTGGAATGCGCGAGCATGAGTGTGCGGCTCTCGAGGGAGCAATTTTGCGCTGTTTGCATGGTACATGTGGTGATGACTGTGGCGGCAGTACAAGGCTTTGTTTCAGTTTTTTTTTCTTTTGTCCTTGCATTTTTCGTAGTAGGAAAACGAATGGTTCTGCTATAATTAAAAAGTCGTAGTCACAATTTTTCAATAACTGCTATAAATCAGACGAAACGGATGACACGGGACTTGCAATAAATTGCAATTTCATTGGAGGCCGAGCGGTGCGGGACGCGACAGTGGTTAACAGTTTGACCAGGATGATTTGTGTGATGGTTTTGGTGTGGACAAATATGTGACCGTATGAGTTGTGAGTGGCAGACAGCTCGCTAGCTATGAACTCCAGTTGTGCAGTTGGGCAACTTGGCAAGTGGACGATATGACGGCTCCTGAAATATTATCACTCGGGAGATGTGAAGAATGGAATGCGTTTTTCATATCAACAAATTGTATGTTGTTGAAGGCTTGTTATTGAAACGAGAAGTGGACATTTTAAGTACTTCAGTTGAAGGAACTGACGGTCACGAAGGAATTCCAGATGGGACAGAGACGGTTTCAAGCGCTGATCCGGCCGAAGAACTTGAGGTAGAAATTAAGATGTGTACATAGAAGCACAGGTCTTCCAATGATTTGGGGTGTGATGAGGTTCCATTAGCATTAAGCACTTTCAGGTATGGATGGGTAGCTGCTTAGGCCTTGGACTCCCAACTCCTTCATAGTCTTGTTAATTGATTGAGAATTTCTATCCTCAATCGCCCATAGCTGTTTGACCATTTCCTCCAAAAGGTTAAAGAGACTCCAATATGATTTGCATGATTCTGCTGTTGTGATGTTCGTGATCGTATCACCGGCGTCAGAAGCGTATGCAACGACTTCCTAGCTACGGTGCCCACTATAAGCTTAAAAATAGGGTCTGAAAATCTGCATTAAATGTTGCTATAAGAATGAAAGCACTGACCATATTAATATCCCATAAAATCGTCAGAAAGTTAAGGCTTTGTCCCATAGTGGGTTGTCGGCAGCGTCCCTCAGCTTACAGAGCTTCTTTCTCAACTTTCCAAATATGCCGACATTTTTCTCGTATTGACGTCTACTCATTTCAATCACATTTTACGTGGTTGGTTCAGGGACCATGTTCACAGGAGCATTAAGAGAACAGGCACAAAAAAAAGAAAATTGAACGTATACTCCCCATGGTGCAAAATGTTGGCAGCGTCCCTCAGGTCCCAGAGCTTTCTTGGCGTCTATTGTGCAAGATGCTGGCAGCGTCCCTCAGTTCCCAGAGCTTTTTTCTCGACTTGCAAATGATGCCGAAACTTGACGTGTATTGAGATATAATAGTTTCGGTCACCTTTAACGTTAAAACTTGGTTTAGGAAAGAGTCGTTCACAGAGTCAATAAGGAAGCAAGCATGGAGCAAGCAACGGATAACTTTTACACACCCTGGCTTAAACTGACGGCAGCAAAAATAACGTCCTTCCTTAATGCAGAAAGCTGCATTCTTTTCAGGGCTTAATTTTTAGTTACCTTTCGTGCTGTTTCTTTAGGCAGGCCCTATTCCACCTAATCTACAGAAGAAAAGGAAGTACTAGTCCACTTTAGTGATCCGTTGAAGCACATTTTCAATCTAACAGATCCAAAGGCGACTTCCTATAAATTCGGATTGATATGTTAAACCCACACGTTTTCAGCACTGAAGGCTGATCTGCTGACTTATGTAGTTTTCTTTCGTCTTAGAGGAGAAAAAGTACTTGCTTCTCTACAGGGTTAAATTTGAATTTAAAGTGACTTAACATTTGTCTAAATAATATTTGAACTCCCAGTCTTCCCGTGCTTAAGGTTGCAGCTAATGTGTCTGTAAGATTAATGTGCAGACTGACCCTATATGAAAAGAATGAAACTGAACGACAACAAAAATGGCAGGTCATTTCAAATTTAGGATGAGCGAAGAATTTATTGCAAAATGTAGGGAATACAGGAATTTTCATTTTACACATATGTACATAGATCCCTGAAGTATTTGTACCAAGTGCTCTTTAATATAACACATTGAGCAAAATCCTTTCAGACTGTATCAAGAGAGCATAAGTATAGAAAAATACTCTTATCTTTATCCTCTTTCGGCTTTGAGGATTCATTTGATAGACATTCATGCACATCTGTCACTCTGCAGATCCAGATTACACTCAATCTCCCTTCACTAAGCTGTGAATCAGACCAAAACTTAAGCTGTAAGCAGTTTTAAAGCGTCCGACTCAGTGGGATTCTTTAAACAAGATCGCGTAATCCTCTGATAGTAAATCAAACTCATTATCCCATTCCCATCAAGCCTTTCCGCTTCCTCTATGTTTTCTCCTTTCGTTCGAAATCCACTTTCAAGTCCCATTAAATCCGTTACAACACGACAAGTAATTGGAACAAAAGCAAGAAAAAAAAACACCATAAAACCAAATCGAGCGAATAAATTTCCAGTCACCCTCAACTATCCATGGCCACGGGTTGATTCCATATCACAGATGCATTGAAGCTCTCCCCTTCTTCCCTCACCAGCATCCAGCAGCTTACTCCTCTTTCGACTGATTTTTCCATCGTCAGTGTATACTCGTAAAACATTTTAATCCGCATGCTGCGTTCCATGCACGGAGTCGTCTGAAACTGGCCCGGTTGATGTAGTTCAACCATATTCTTTCAATGCGGATTTTAAAAAAAAAACTCTCCCGGTAAAAAGCAGAAGGTTGCGTGGGAGACCTTTTAGGTAAATTTAATTTAGAATAAATTAGACAAGTTCAGTGCAAGCATATAGTCTAGCAAGTGTCTGACTCAATGGAGCTTTCTTCCGATAATGGGCTTATCGGGGTTTGTTTTAAATCTGGTCGGGTAAATATTTGCGGAGCACGACAAAACAATACCATTTCCATCAGATAATTCCTACTACACACGTGCTTTCTATATTGAGGGTTTTTGGACTACAATACGACCCACACGCATCTTAACGAAGTAGATATATGAAAGTCATATTCTGGAGCATCGTTTAAATAAACAGGAAGCTCGGAGCATCCAGAGGAGACACGGTCCACAGCGACTTGTCGTGTAATTCGACGTGTTCCACAAAACAAGCTTCATAGAGTATCGCTCCCCAATGATAAATGTCAACGAACTACTTGCCAAAACGAAAAGCGGGAAAACTCAAAAAACAACAACATGCATTTCCACTTCGGTTAATAGCTCGTAAAATATGATGCACAACGGTTTCATCTATACAGAACAAAATAAACATAAAAAAAAAACGTAGAGAAACCGAATCCAAGAGAAACTCGTACAGCGGCCACATAAACAAACGACCATCCGCGAAACAACACCAACTACCAAACTACCACTCGAATTGTGCTACGTTGTAGTCGCCTTCCTCCATGAAGCTCCTTTCTTGTCGTCCTTCCATCTCTTACTCGTACTTCTGTTTTTTTTTCATTTTTGTCTCCCTATGTCAACCAGGAAACTGCAACAAGCAAAGGAACTGGGGAACCCCTTGCACCATCATAGCAACAGGATTGGATGTGGAACTAACGGACGGTGCTGGTGTGCGGTTAACTGCAGAATAAATAGCGAAAGGACTACATCAATGAAATAAAAATGGGAAAAAGCAAGGCAAAAATAATATTTTTACGAAAGTCTTTCAATACTTAGAACCCCAAGTGCAGGCCGCTATTTCGCTTCCCTTACGTTCTTCTTCTTCTTCGTCCTTTCCTCTCGCTCTCACTCGCATTCATCGTTTCCGTTTTGTGCGATGCCACTGATTCTGGACTCTCTTTGCTGGCTACCCAATTCCCGAGGGAGTCATTTCGGTTTGTTTTTTTATCTCTTTTCGAAACCCAATACCCTCTAGGGTGGAATGTGGCAAAACAGCGCGTTGATAGTTCATAATTAAAAAATAAAAAATAAAAGAGAAGCAAAGGGCTGGAAAGCGGTCTGTGGAACATAAACTGAATGGACTGAACCAAGTGAATGAAGTTCCAATTTTTCAATAACTGTAATTAATCAGATGGCACGACCGACATGGGAGCTCTCATAAATTACTTCACCATTCAATCTGACAGTGAGAACTCAGCCTAAGCCATGCAACGCCACATCATACTCGTCACATACCCTCCACATGTACTCGTATAATATTGGAAAGTGTTAAAATGGGAAACTGGTAAACTGGCGAGAACTGTACTGAATACGGCTAATTAAATGGATGGTTAAGCCCGGCTGTCAGATACGAGCGTGTATTTATCAATAACAAACAACCGGCAGAGTCCATGTAGCCCGTTGTATCCTGGCACTCGTTACATGAAGTTAAACACTTGTAATAAACAAACTCCCATCAAGGGGCTGAGAGTTGAGGAGTTACTACTCAACTTTGAATAATTGCAGTGGCTGTAGACGGTCGGACAATGTAGTACAAACAATTGGCAGTCGCTTTTACACTTGATACTGCGGACGAAATGGATATCGATGTGGAGGTTAATTATAGGAAATGAAATTATCATACGACCTAGCGATCTGAAGGGCACGATCGATGTTGTAAAATGGTTGACACCGACACAATTGCGATTGCCTGAATAAGAGTATAGTATGAGTGATCTGAAGTATTCCGACATGCAGCAGCATCAAAGTGGATCATGATTAACTTTAACTTCATTAATCCAATAACAATGATTTCAGCAATCTGCAACTTATTTCATGAGTGACAATATTGTTGGAGGAGATGCAAGCTCGCTGAAGAATCACCTATTAGGAGAGAGCTCGGTAAACTCAAGAGGCTCTGTGTCATTGTAACCAGCGTGAAGAGGATAGCATACGGATGAGAATAAACGAGATTAGAATTTCTCATTTACCAATTCTACCAAGAACTGGTATACTTGTGTAAGCTCTGATATTTTGACCAAAGCAGGTTACTCACCTTGATTTCATGAGAATCGAAGAGAAGGAACATTTCATCCCTTGACGGAGGGGAACAAGCCAAAAAGCCCAGATGATTGTGGCCATTATCTTATATTGCGATTGTTCGAATAAGATTGCGTATACAGTTTAGTTTCGTAATGAAAGAAGCTTAATTATGAATGAGAAGTCTGTTCAACAAATAACATTAAAGGATAGAAGCTGACGGTAGAACAGTCAGGAGGATGGTGTTTCGATTAATAATCCATCACCTCGTTCGTGTTTGTACGGTAGGTATATGACGCGCGGCCTTCATTCAGCAGTCTCGCTATGCAGCGATCCCCTGGAATTTTTAATAACGCGTCTTCCTTACCAACGACGGAGATGTTTACAGAGAGACAGTCTTTTACCAGACCACAAGTCACTTGGTTGCCAAAAACCCTACCGAATTCGATGGTAACTGGTTTACCTTCGATGACCAATGGCTTCATCAGGGGTAGGTATTGATAGGACGAACAGTGCTGAATCATTGGTGTGAATGGTTGATATCCACACCTTAGATGGCGTTAGAGTTCATGTAGAGCCAGAGACAAGCTTATTTGTTATTCACTTATGTTGTGTGCGACTAGTTTTTTCTTTTTTACACAAGTGAACGGAACCTAAAGCTTAATGCTGATTCCGAACGGCGAAAGACGAGAAGCTTTTTTTTAAGGCAAGTGTACAACGAGGGGTTTTGTTATTACCTCGCCGAGGAGAGAAGCCGCGAAATAATAATTCGATGGCGTTGGTGTTATCGGGATCCGAATTCGCTCATCTTGCGTCAGCGGCCGACACACTACCCACTGCGCCACGGCACTCCCTACCGACCTACTTTACTATCCAAGATCAGATGATGGACCCTTTCTTTTAAATTGATAAAGTCGGTGATTTCGACGAGATGAAAGCTAATTGGCTGCTTCTTCCTACCTATTGTTCTTGTTGATCCACTATTTAACGTCCGAATTGTTTCCGTTGACGATCCACACTTTACCTTCTGTGCGGTGTATGGAAATATTTGCAACCCTCCTGCCGTTGAGCGAATCAGGCTAGCTAGTTCGAAGACTTATTTTATTTCTTGCTTTTCGCGATTTCGAGATGGAGATAAAATGAAAACGGAAAATGATTAATTTAATTTATTTAATGCAACAAACTAAGGAAGGATTGTGTTATTCCCTTTATATTGCCGACACATTCAGTTCACCATCTCTATCAATTATTTGCCTACGCAATTTCTAAAGTATTCTCACAAGAACGCTGAAGGTTTCGCTGTGTTTTCATACAAGATTTTCATATTGCTTGTTTGAAACGTTCAAGTTCAAGCAATTATCGCCAGAAGAAGGGATATGGTATATATTAGTCGCTGCTTGGGCGCCACTTTAAAGATTACCTTCAGGGGTTTCTAATCAAACCGCCAACATTCCTAGAATGAAAAAATATCTTTATTTGATTTATTATCACAAGAAATTTATTACTCGTTGCCGCTAAAGACTGACTCCTCTGCCTGACCAGTTACCTCTCGTCTGTCGTCCGTATGCTGACATAGGTGTTTTGCTATTTTGTGTATTTGAAGTTTTCGTGCTGATACCGATGTCCTCGCTCTATGCGAGTCTGCTGAGCTAAGTTATTCGATGGGGAGCGCATGTATACTTCGCCGATATATGTTCCCTTGCATTGGTCATCCACGATCAAGGTTAAGGGATCGTATTTCCGTAGGTCAAATATTTCTTATGCAGAAATCAGAAAATACAGAGGTTTTCAATAGGGGTATAACAATTTTTTATTTGAATACAAACGCATTTTTAAGTTTCTTTGTTCACAAAAGGATGACTTTTATTGAAATTCAATTTTTTTTTAAATCTCTACCGCTTTATCCATGGACATATGAAGATCAATTCAACTCAGGAACTAAAGACTCTTGACGATATGAAACGTCGAAACTTTACTGAACTCAATTTTTTGTCGATTTAATGCCGATTCTGAACGGCGAGAGCCGAGAAGCTTTTTTCAAGGCAAGTGTACAAAGGGGGGTTTTGTTAGTACCTCGCCGAGGAGAGAAGCCGCGAAATAATCATTCGATGGCGTTGATCATCTAGCGTCAGCGGCAGACTACCCACTGCGCCACGGCGCTCTCTAACATGGCAATTTAGTTCGCTATTATGTCATGCTGAAAGACTATTTATATCAAGAGTTGGATCGACTTGACATCATAGATATGTGGTTACATCAAGTTGGTCCATACGCCATCATTGGCCACAAAAATTGGTCTATTTAAGGGAAAAGGAATCTTTAATCGTGCAAATTGACGGGTCAAATGGTCACCTCGCTCATATCATTCAACGTCATTGGTTTTTTTTTCATGACGCTATGTTAAGTCGTTGGCTATGCTAACAAGCCATGAAAGTCAGAGGAGGTAGGAACACTATTGATTGCAAAATTGTTAACGTTCTGCATGCGACATATGTATGTAAAAAAAACATTGACTGCTAATATGCTCGTGGCAGTAGTATGTACACCTGAAATGAATTTTAGTCCGATGTCTCAGTTAAGCTTGGAAAAACCATGTTTAGAAATATTAAGAATATTCTTTCATTATCACCAATCCCCATTCTTGTGCTATCTCTGAAATAACTCCATGAAATTTGACCAGCAAAGGTTACCCTCCATAGCTGTATGGGAATCGAAAAGAAGGATCATTCCTTTCTGTGGTGGAAAGGAGTGACTAAACCAATTTCATTATTTCCTTTGTTTACATTGCGATTGCAGAAAAATGGGCAAGCACTAACGTATACAGTTCCGTTTCCTTATGAAAGAGATTTATTATGAATACGAGTGTTATTCAAAAAGTAACGTCAATTTTTGATTATTGAAAATTATTTTATTTACTCGCGTATGTTTTTCTCTTCAAAACTATTATATCGATTGATTTAATTAAATTTTTTTTTATGCCTAAACCAAGAAACAAATTTTTTTACAAATCTAGATTTTCTCGGACCCAATTATATAAAATGTTTCCACTTGGGCAACCTAACCTTAGCTTCGAAATCAAGTCTACAAGCCTGTGTTTAATCATCTATTAAGGCAGATAACAGTAGTTCTGCAATTGGTATCATCATCCAGCCTTTCTTCAACTTCAAAAACTATTTACAATCTACTATTACAATTTTTTTACGAGCGACTTATCTGATTCTGATTCTGATTTGTCGATCATTTAAAGTTATTTGACACTTTTTTCACATTCTCCTGGATTTTAATTTGCTGGGCCGTCTAACACGCAGTTTTCTGGGAAATACGATTAAATACAATTATTAAATACAATATTTCTAAAACTTCGCTTTATGTTTCGAACACACCTTGAAGAGTTTTTTCAGCACGTCAGTAAAGTGAAACTTCTTTAAAGTCAATGAATTTTCTATTGTTTCTGAGTCCCGGTAGTCACTTAATGTCATTCTTTCCCATTTTAAGTGCCTTAGCATTCCATTTATTAAAGGCGAAGACCGTAATCGTGAAAAACCATGAAACCGAGATTTGAAAAAGTAACTAAAGGGTCCGCCAAATAATTTTTTTTTTTTTTGAAAATGCTATAAAAAAAACTACTGAATATTTTCTCAATTTTTTTTTTTATTTAAAAGTACAATCCTTCCGGTTAATAATGGAAAATAATTTCATTCAAATGGCTGCCTCGGCTGGCTATGCAGTAGCCTACACTATCGGTCCAATTTTTAAGCACATTATCGATTGTGTGCAGCTGTATTTCACCAATGGCTTCACGAATATTGTCCTTTAAAGCGTCAATTGTCTCTGGCTTGTCGGCGTAACACTTATTTTTGACGGCACCCCACAAATAATAGTCCAACGGTGTCAAATCGCAGCTCCGAGGCGACCAAACGACATCAGCTCTGCGGCTGATAATGCGATCTTCAAAAACAGGGCGCAAAACATCGAGTGTAGCTTCGGCTGTGTGGCACGTAGCGCCGTCCTGTTGAAACCAAATGTTGCCAATATCCTCCTCTTCAATTTTTGTGAACAAAAATTCGTTCAACATGGCCCGATAACGATCGCCATTGCCTGTAACGGCCACTCCTTGCTCATTTTCGAAGAAAAATGGCCCAATTATGCCTCTGGACCAAAATCCGCACCAAACAGTGGCTCGTTTTGAGTGCACCGGCTTTTCAATGTATGCGTGCGGGTTTTCTGTGCCCCAAATGCGACAATTTTGCTTGTTTACATACCCCCCAAGATCAAAATGAGCTTCATCTGAAAAAATGATTTTTTTGGCAAAATCGGCATCTTCTGTAAGTCGATCGCAGGCCCACTTAGCGAAGCGAAAACGCATTGGATGGTCAGTTGGCTTCAACTCCTGAACCAATTGGACTTTGTATGGCGTTATACCAAGGTCTTTATGCAAAATTCGTCTCAATGATGTCTCCGAAATGTTCAATTGTTGAGAACGACGGTGAATTGATGTTGATTGCGCTTCACGCACACTTTCTGCCGCAGCAGCAATATTCTCGGGTATACGCACTGTTTTTGGCTTTTCACGCTTTGGTTTATCGATGAGGATGCCAGTTTCTTTCACTTTTTTCACAAGATAACGAACATACGGAGCTGACGGTGCTTCTCTTCTTCCAAAATCCGTACGCAATTTTCGCACACATTCTGCATCATTACCATGATTTTCAAAGTAATGTCGCAATATTTCCCAGCGTTGTTCAAGCGTATACACAACCATATTCGTTCAGCGGAAGGATAAAACTAATTATCTGTCAAATCAGACATGAGCTAAGTGTTACCATTCACGAAATAAGCACTACTTGAAAAAAAAAACCTTAGATGGCGGACCCTTTAGTACAAAAATGTTTACTTTTTCAAAGTAGTCGGTGGTGATCTGCTTGGGAACATGCACTATTATCTACTTAAGATTTGGAGAAACACATGCCGGTTTCATGAAACCTCAACGTAGTTTCGTAATTCATAAAAAACAACATGAGTTGTAAGATTCATGTTGGTGGTGGTCTATCATGTAGTTTTTTGAATATCATTCTTGAAGATACTATGAGAAATCCACAAGCCAGTATAAAAAATTCGAACTTTTCATGCCTTTCTTAGCCCTGTAATCAGAATATAAGTTACGTTCCTCTGTTAAAGAGTTTAATTAAATCTACTGAAAGCATGTCAAGTACTTTACCTGGTGCACAATTAAATAGAAATCACCCCTTTCCACAGCTATCGATTTTGATATTTTTTTTTTTAGTTTTTCAATGCCGTGCAGTTGTAAAAATGTCAATCGGCTTATCAGCTCATTTAATTTTTTTATCTAAATTTCCACAAAACACTCCATAAAAAGTAGACACACATGCAGCTAGACATCGAATGAAACGTTTGGTTCTGGGCTAAACTACCACATTTTTTCAGTTCTTTTTCCTATCACCTCCGAATGATTATATGAATTACGTTTTTCACGTTCAACGATTTCAATTTTAATCAAAAGCAGATTTGTGCTCGGGCTTAGTCAACTTCATGTGGTTGTGCTAATCCATAGTTTTTTTCATTTTCAATCAGGCGAAAAACCATTTGGCGACGACGCCTTCGAAATCAGAAATGGGATGGGATCCTCGGATGAAGTATTTATAAACCAGTGCCACCTACCGCACGGTGTACATGCTCACGCATAGAAGCACGGTGAGCATAGGCGTGAAAGTGTATTGATATAATCTCTTAAGGAATATGACACCTAGCCAATAATAAATCATCCTCGAGGTGTGGCAGAGCGAGTCTAGTTGTATCTATGTGTTTCGGCACCGCAGGCGATTCGCCTAAACACGAAAATCACAAGGTGAAAAAAAAAAAAAAAAAAACAAATGGAATCACTCGCCTCCCGTGTGGCACGATATTAGGTGTCATTGTTTGATTGATAGATGCTTGTCCACGACAGGGGAACCGGATTAATTCCGGTTGATTGGTCGAAAAGTTCAGCGTTCCATTGGCGGCACACCATCCCCATCTAGTCGTCTGTCTGAACGACTAATTGTTGTTGCACCGCAGCTAGCATACACCTGGCAGGAGATAATTCAACATAGTTTCGCGGTCAGGCTGGCTCTTGCCACAAATATATTCGCAATGTTGGCAGCCATACCACTTTGGTGAAATCCAATTAAAATGGCAATTAAGCCATAAAATTATAGTAATTAGAAGGACAATCGAAAGTATGTGCCTCGGATGATTATGGACTTTAGTAATTCAATTATTGTATTATTAGGTCCGCAGTGCGAGTAACAATTGGAGTTGCGGACGATGGAATATGTTTGTGTGGTTTTCTCCCGACGCCGGAGAGTAGTGCAATGGCCGAGCGTTAGGAATGGATTATAGCGAATTCCAATTGGCTTGGGCACAACACAACAAAATTTTGATAATCGAATTTCAGTCGTTTGAAAAGTGGTTGATCTAAAATTTGGTGGGAACAAAGAATGATTGAATCTATTGAACATTTTCAACAAGGTCCTACTAATTAGATGAACAGCAGGCAGTGCGTTGAGCATACAGAAATGTCGAAGGAACACAATATATTTTATATTTCGAAAGGGAGCTAAATAGGAGAGATCCTGTTTTTCTATACAACACAATTGTAAGGCAGTGCACGGGTTATTAGCAGATCAAATCATTGTCATTTTACCCACATTCCTGCTATTTTTTAAACATGTCATCAGAAAATTGCTCTATGTAATGGACTGTTCCTTCATTTCGATTCTCGTAAAATTAAGGTAAGAAATCTGTATTAATCTGCTCGATCCCTTGGGATTTGATACGATCAATAGAGTGGGTTTTAGTCTTCCAGTCAGTATATAATACTTAAATACGGAAAGTGAAGTTTTCATTCCTGAAGGAGCTGTCCATTTTTATTTGGAATTTAAATTCGTCGACGATAATGCTGTCTCTAAAATAGCCTAGACTCAAATGTGAGAGTGACATGGGAAGGTATTCAAATATAGAGCCGATAGTTTTAATATAGGTTTTGAGGAGCTTTTTCTGGATAATAGTACAACAAGGTGGTCTAAAATGTGGTTGCATATTGGAGGATACTATAACGTTTGCTAGACTCTCGCTTTTGTCTCGAAATTTATGAAGTAAACAAATACAGAATACACGTCGACAAGCTGTGGAATCCTCCTAAGTAAAGTTCGTAAGTGGCTGTCCTACGCCAACTGGTCAGACACTAAGGCTTTTCACCGATTTGAAAGGACTGGATGGACTCGTTATAAAAGATGCGCCGGAAGGCTTGGTGGTGCTCGTTCCGAAGCTCCGAAGTTGTTCTGCAGTTGTGAGTGAAGAATATAAGCCATTAACCTCGACCGAACGATCTGCCACCCATAACATGTTCGTTTTTGCAGTGCATTTTGATGAAAACTAGAAGTTATTCCCTTTCGAAGTGAAGACAGTTCATCAGCTACCATCTGCAGTCAGTCAATCGCGTCTGAACTGTACTCAGGCTCTCTCAAAGATTAAGGACGAAGTGGACCATTTTCGGTCGCAATTAACCTGAGCAATGAGGCCCATTTCCATCTGAATGAATGCACAAAAAAATACAATTTATGCTTCTGGACAATCCAATTATCATTCACGAAGGGCCATTACATTCACTCAAAGTCCCTGCATGGGCGCCATTTATAGCGGAGATATAATCGGGGTTCATGGATAACTGGGTTACTGTGACTAGTGAGCGATACGAGCGATCAACGAGTTTTAATTGCCCCAAAATGATGGATTTGGACTGGAGGACGTGTGGTTTCATCAGGACGGTACAACCACATACACAGCTCACGCCTCAGTTAACAATTTTGAGCCATGCCCAATGTTTCGTTTAGATGATCTGCATTCATCGACAAGAGTGCCTATATTGCCACGAGTCTATCGGAACAAGCCACAAGCTTTCAGGAAATTGATCGGCAAGAGTGCGGGAGAAGAGGGGATTAAAAGAGCCCAAACGAAATAAAAAATAAGGCAAAACAACTTCAGATGTGTGAGTTTGAGCCACCCTATGTATTAGAATTCGTGCAATGGATCTCTGCATATTCGAAATCCGTTGGAAAAAACCTAAAAGCCTAGAGAAGTAGATTCAAATCTAGGCGTTTCAAGAGATATTGGACTCTTCGGCGTCTGTATTGAAAGATTTCTAGTAGTACGACAGAAGGAGCTGACCTTAAACTTAGTTACTTAATTGTTACTGATGTACTTAGGAAATTGTGCACATGAAGTGGTCGAGAACAACCAGACTTATAAACGCCACCATTGATTTTTATGCCTCCGCAGGGTTCATGATAAAAGTCATTTACAACGTCTTGAAGTTTAATACCTTATTTAAATTCTTGATCATTTTACATGAAAAACCCTTATAATTTGTCATATTCAATAAATGCGAATTAGCAAAGCGAGAAAGGACACTGACATAGACATTTAGGAAGCCTTGAGTTCTTTGTATCTCAGTTTTTCTCCTTAAAAATGAGATCCGCATGGTTCAGTTTTTATTTTGCACTTTTAAAAGATTCAATTAATTTTTTTTAATTGCCCAATGTTCACATTGAAAACTTTTAATTATCCTCAGCGTTACCCGTTTTGTATATTTGCGGTATCGATATCAATCAGATTATTGAGCATATCTCATACACATGCTTTGGAACTCATGTAACTCTTAAGATAATAAATGAAACATGCACAACCGTCAAGAAGAAAAACAGACCTTCCGGCCTTATTGATAGTGTTTTCCTATTACCATGCCATTATTATTCATTCCGCAGCGCAAATATTTGATTGTTTAACACTTCAACCTGATTCATGCGAATTTACATTCACAACATAATTCCCGACTCGTTGCCACTCGTACCAACGCTAAATGGTCACTACATAAAATCCGTGTGCACTCAAATGACAGATGATGGCATTTGGGATTTCATAATCCAGATACATTTCAACCTTTAAAAGTAATTCAAACATACTCTGCCGTTCGTTGTACGGTCCATTATCCGAGTCAACAAGCTGCACGTGCCCTCATGGCCTATAGTTAAAAAAAAGATTCAAAACACGTAAAAGAACTCCAACGAACAAACAGTTTAACAATTTGGATCAGTGACAAGCAGCACAATAATAAAAAAAATGAAGCCTCAGCTCTCTATTTCACCCCGAAAGGTAGCCAACAACAACAAGATATATGACTCCTACGTACGCCTGTTACCCCCGTTTCTGCTTTTTTTCAATTTGTCCTCTGTTAGTAAGAGCGGTCGAGTGGGGGAGCGGTCTAGTGAAGGTCGGGTAGTGTGTGAAGTGACTGAGCCGAATAATTTCATTGAAACAATATGCTGCCGCACGAAACTATAGCAAATAGCATAATTGATAGATATTACATTAGTATTGGCTTACACGACCAATAACTGGTTAGCAAATTAATTAAATTCCTGACCGAATCATGTGCAGGATTAAATTTCCTACCGATATTGAAATTTGATTTATATGAGTTGTAATTCGGAGGCTGCTTAACCGCTATCGGATGTCCGACTACAAGCTATCGCCGGTAACAAGGCGGCAGCATGCTGTGATTAAACTCGTTTATTGAGCACTGATTTGAATTTAATTTGTGTGCTTTGCGGCTGATTGATATTGAGCGGCGTGTGGTTTTGAAAACATCTTTACGCGGGGAAATGTGTCTAAATCCTGGCCAGTGGAACAGAGGATGTAATTCAATATTTGCACTTTTTTAATTGCATTTTGGGTATTTGTATTTTGTTTTAACTGAAACCACTCGCAGTTAAATTCGCAGTTAATTGAAAGTGGATTCATAGGAATGTGTGGTTGCTAAGTAGAATGTTGATTAAACAAACCACCAATGGTATCAGGAAATAATAGGATCTTTATTACCTGAAATTGGTCGTCATCCAGCAAAAACCACAATGACCACCTACCCATTATATATAAAATGAAATTGGACAACGTTTGCGAAATTTCCTTTTTTTTATCCAAGTAAAAAGTGATGTTGAACGAAGACCAGGTTTCTACGTTGTTGAGGCAGGTTTAATCTGTGCTTTTAAAAGTGCAAAATTTTGCAATAGCATAGAGTACTTCGAAGTTTTACTTACTTAGAATTCAGATGGTATCGCAATTGGATGACGCCGTTTCTTTTAAGTAGAACGGGCCAATTGTCTTCTTCTCCTTACTAATATTTCTAACTTTGGAAGAGTATGTGTTATTCCTGTTATTTATTGAACACATCTCGAAGTCTTTATAAACGTCTTTTTTTTTCAATACTGAACTATATATGCTATATATGTAAAGTAATTTACTCAAGTGACTAAGTGCGTTTATAAATAATTATGGGACGTGATAAGAGTTCTACGACAGAAGTGAGGAGGCTAATATGGCAAATGTTCCAGAAGGAACAGAACATCAGCCAAATTGCAAGAGAATGTAAATTGTTCGCGAAAGAAAGTGCAAAACGCTTTAAGACATTATAAAAACGTCGGTACATTTGAAAGTAAAAGGCGATGCAGGCCTAGAAAAACCAGCAAAAGGGAAGATTCGATTTTAATTAGGTATGCTCTTAAAGATCCTTTTACCACTTCGTCCGAAATTCGAGCACGCATGGAGGAAGAATATGGCGTTAACATCTCGGCCAGGACCGTGTGACAACGTCTGTTGGAAAACAACCTTCGAGGATGCCAGAGCCTAAAGAAACCGAAGGTAACAGATGGTAATAGGAAGAAAAGAATAAAATTCGCAAAAGACCATCTTGATTCTTCCTCATCTTTCTGGAATTCGGTCATATGGAGCGATGAATCGAAGTTCAATCTTTTTGGTTCTGTTGGAAGAACTTTTGCACGACGTCCACCAAACAAACAACTTGACCCCCGGTATACCAAAAAGACGGTGAAGTTTGGTGGAGGCAGCTCATGGCGTTGGTCCTCTGGTCCTTATAAAGGGCAAATTAAATGCGCCAGCGTACAAGGATTTATTGTCAGAACACCTCATACCATATCTGGAGGATTTACCACTTTCAGTTTACAGGCAAGCAGTTTTCCAGCAGGACAATGCGCCTTGTCATAAGGCCAGGCATGTAAAAGAGTGGTTTGAGAAACACCAGATGTCGGTGATGGATTGGCCTCCTCAGAGCCCAGATCTGAGCCCAATCGAAAATTTGTGGGCTATTATTAAGAGGCGTGTCATGACTCTAAAACCAAAAAATGTAGATGAATTGTGGGGCCTCATCTACCAAGAATGGTACAAAATACCGAAGGAAGAGTGCGCACGACTTACGTCTTCCATGAACAAAAGATGTTCCGCCGTAATTACCCAAAACGGGTACCCAACTAAATATTAGGTAATTTTGAATAGTTTACTTCTAAATTTAATTCGATATCATTTATTTTTTTTATTTTTTTTCATATTTTCAGATGATTTTAACCAGACTCTAAAACCATTTTCTTTTTTTCCTGTTTTTTTTTAATATATTGTTTTTCTTAAAATGTTTAATGAATTAATTATGTACTTATATTAATAAAAACAAATATTGAAGTTCCCGATTCAATTTTTTAACTTTTACATTAGTTTTATTGTATCACAACTTTGTTCGATAGGGTGTGCTAATTAGCGTGCCAGCACTGTATGTATACCGTGTCCGTTATTTTAAAATTACGCCAGAAAATTGCTATGAACGTGGTTTGGCCAGTCGTTCCCCTCCTTCATATAATGGAATATTCCTTCTTTTCGATTCTCATACAATCAAGACAACTTTTACTGATCTGCTTGACTTTTTGGCATTCGGTTTGCTGGACATTAGAGTAGATTCTTCCCAAATCTTTAGCTAATTGCGTAGACATTTCGGGCTGGGTCACTGGTGTCATCATTAGTGAGCCAAGGTAGAAGCAAACTTTGACTATTTCAAAGTTGTAGCTGCCAAATGCAACTTTCTGACCAAGACGTCGCTTAGTAAGTCTTTGCTTTACCACAGGATAAACAGTTTTTGCACTTATTTCCCTTCAGATAGATGAACAGATGACAGACAGACAATAGACAGCAATTTTATCAGATTTTATCAGGCTTTGATCTCGCTCCCTTAACCTCGTGTTGGACAGATGGGCGTAATTCGATCTCATCTTCGTCCATTACTAAGGGCTAGTTCTGCCTGATAGCGGTATTCTGGCACAATCGTCATTGTAATTGGCTTTTCCATATTACCTGCATCGATTGAAACTTCACAAAACTTGTCCGTTTTCATCTCTTCAGGCTCTGGCTTGTTCCGCTTGCTTTCATTCCTGCAATGGTATCTCTTTACATTCTCGATAACGCGATTTAGGTGTTTATCTCCTTTCTTTCGCATAAGCGCATAGTCATCCCTTCTTATCTGTTTAAAGAGTTCACAGCAGCTTTCGTGCATCGATCTCTACATCTGCCTGTTTGATCGTCAACAAGCCAGGGCTTTCCTATAGACAGTGACTTGATTCCGAGCACACCAGATGCTGCCCCCTTTATGACAGCGTTGGGTGGTGAGAGAACTGGAAAGAAACTTGATCCGCTTTTTGACGTCCAATCTTGGTGTTCTTACTCGAATATGTGAAATCCGAATCAGTACCTTAGCTTAACATAGTAATAATGTATTATAAATGATGAGCATCTGGCGCCGATCATAAAATGATCAATTTGGTTGGTTGGTAATTGGTTACGTCTTATCATAAAACTCACTAACCTCAATCCTTTTTCGGACTAGGCGTTGTATAGGGTGTTTTCCTAAAGATGTCTTCCTCAACCAGACTTGCGTCAAGATCTTCTAGAATAAATTTGGGGTTAGCTGAGCAATTGGGCTTACAAGTATGTTGTGTCAGGGAGGTCATGTTCATCCCTAAGTCGGTCATCATTCAATTCTGTAGGGTCGTGAATGCAATTAGGTAGAGGTGAGCTTTGATCCGATTTTTTTAAAGTATTTGTTCGCTATACAAATAAACGTTATAGGATCTTTAAATAGCAATTCTTTTCATCTGCTGTCACCCGTCCCATCCCAGAGCTTTTAGCAATTATTCGACTGCTCAGGGTCTGTTAAAGAATCTAACATAACAGGTATAAAACCGAACCTCGTTTCCTACTAGATATTTGATTTTGGTTCGTCAACATGTAGCCCGTCTGAATTAAGGGTTGTTGGCTCTGAATACAACAATATTGTACGAGATAGGGATGATACCACTAAGCGCCACCTTCTACCTGGAGGAAAAGGTGTTCGATTGCCCAAGAACAAGAGAACGGGCTGTTTTGCTCCTTACCGATCTGAACTTTGAATAATGTTTACACTAAATAATTCTTTAAGCTCTTCCGTTTCCGATTCGAAAAAGAACAGAGCCTTGGTGGTCTCCCCTCTCTCGCTAGTGGTAGGAGTTGGTAGACAGGGGCTTTGTTGTCTTCATATATGCTCGCGAGATCTACCTTTCTAGCATCCCGTGAAAGCTATAATGATGAAAGTCGTACTGATTTCACTAAAAATATAATTTTTTTGCGTAAATACTCCACGCATATGGACGGCGCGTCATGCAGTTCTGTGGTCCAAACTTTCTGCTACTTTTCCACTGAATGAATTGCCTACTTATTGTGAACTATGGTAGAATAACTCGTTCAAATACTCATCAAAGCGCAATCCACAACCCCAACATTCTTTCACACTATTGGATACCCCTCACCCCAGTATACAGATGAATGGTGCGAAAACGATCCATGGTTTTTAAATTTTTTATTTTTGGTAAACGATTGTGCCTAACCGTAAAAAGTACAAAGCCCACCGTAAGTTTTGCAAGATAAACGTCATGGTAAATATGTAAATAAATGTACGCAATTCATATCGTCCAGCTCCTGAGAGATGGTTTTGAAACTTGGCTAAAATAGAGTCTTTATAAATAATAAGATAGAAGTAAGTTCACAAAAATCAATCATAAAATTATTGAATTTCAAGTGATTTTAACATTAGGCACACCGGTTGACTCAACATATTTGACAACTATTTAGTACCGAGCCCACTCTAAAATGGATTGATTTACATTTCAAAAAAGGTAGAAAGAACTGGAAATTCCAATCCGAAGTGAGAATTGCGGTAACAGCGCCAATTTTAAAAATAAATTTCTAGCGAACTAATAAGTTAACGTAAGCCATAGATATCTTTTATGTGATCTAACTTATGTAGGCACCGAAGCAAAATGACCATCCTCATCGTAAGCGCTTCCCTGCGTGGGCTTCAGATCAGCTAGAAATTGAGAAAGATTTTGCTCCAAATTCGTCAGATGCATTTGGTGGTGCGAATTTGATGACTGGGATTTGGGTGATACACCGTTCTAACAGGATGACGATCCGTGCCAAGAAAAACTTCTAGCAATCGGGCTCGTTTTGATGATGCTGCTTGGTCTGTACGTCGATTCGATTTTATGTTCTTTGTGGTACCCGAAATCGAAGCACAATATTAATTAAATCCAATCGTAAAATTGATCGATAATCATCAACTGAATCTGTGCTCTGTATGATGTTGAATATGTCGATGTAATTATAATTGTCATCAATCATTCTGTGTAATCTTTATACAGTTGGCTTTTATCCTGGATGAGCGTAGTAAGTTGGATCATTTCTTAAAGAACGTCAATACGAAATCCTCTTCAAATGCTCTTTATCCGACTCTTTTACAGCCTCTTCTAGAGTTCCTGAAGTAAGTCATCTTGGTCCTCTCTTTTTCATTATGTCCATCAATGACGTCGGATGCTTATTAGAAAAATTTAGTATCTCTATATGTGCTGACAATATGAACCATATATTATATGTCCCACCGACTCCGGTTACTTTAAGCTGATCTGAACAACTTTTCAATAGTCTCAATGTCATTGAATTCCAATACAATATATATTACCGCCTTAGTTGCCAGTACTTATGATCTATGGTGAGCCCTTCCCTTCAGGACGTTATTTGGGGATATTGGTGTAATCTGAGATAGAAAATTCTTTCATTAAGTCAGTGCCAGATTTCGCACTGGATTTGTAAGACAATGGTGAAAATATTCTTCCATTCTTAGGTCACTAAATCACTTTTTCCACTTCTATCCAATGCCACTGCTAAAATATGCTAGTTAAGTTTGCCGAACTTTTGTGATACCAAGTTGCCCGAATTGAAGCTATTCAACGCCGCTTTATCCATCTTGCTCTACGTGGTCTGAGAACTTTCTTCACCATGAAGTTCGCTTAAAATGAATAGATTTATTTGGTTTTTATTCTTTGCTATCTAGTTTTAAATTATCACCCGACATTTTTTGCTCCTCAGTTCTGAGTGTTATCTTACTCTTGCTGTTCCACTGACTCCAGTGGAGTCTGGATAATATATTCAATATCAGACTCAAGGAGACTAAGAAACTATCAATTACAGAATCTTTTCGCAACTGAAATTAATATCGAACGATTTTGAGGAAAAAACTGTGTTTAAGATGAATTAAAGGCAAGCATCTCAAAGGATCAGTAAGGTTTCGCTAGTAGTAGAGACCGCAATGATTATCGCTCTATTTGGGAACATTTGTATCAAAGGTATTGAGTGTTGTAGCCAGGATGATACAATTTATACTGATTTCTCAAAAGCTTTCATATATCCTGCATTTTCACTTTTATTCTTTGGTTTCAACTTTACTTGATGAATCGCAAAAAAAACGTTCAAATTGGGGCAGTGGTATTTAAGATAATCTTCAAACATTCAGGTGTTCCTCAGGGTAGTGATTTAGGACCTCTTCTTTTCTAACTTCTTAATGATCTTTTCAAAATTCGCAATTGATTCATTTATACTGACAACATGAACTTTTTTGGTTCTGTTTTATTTGAACTGGATACTCTGAGACTAGATTTTGGACAACTGACATTTGGACTTTGATGAAGACTTAATTTTGTATGCTGAGAATTGCCTATAACTCAATGTAAAATAAAAGAGTATTACAAATATTTGAGAGAAATTGAAATCTATCTATATATTCTGCAAGGCGTACATTTTAATGATGGATAGGTTTTAAGACTTCTGTAACAGGACCGGTTTCTTAAATTCGTTTACAGTTTTGCATAAAGTGGCTCAGATGGACGATTATATCGAACATAATATACCCATTAGGCGTGATCTACTCACATTACGGGAAACCAAGACCGGAATGCAGAATTTACTGTGAATAATAAGATGATACTTTCCGATTACATAGTTGCATAATTATATTCGAATTTCATAGTTCGGATAGCTCTTAATTGGCAGATAATTAATGCACAATCAAAGCTTATGTTTCAACCAAAATGAAACTATTTGGTTTCCAACTTCCCACGGCAATTAAATCGAGCTCAAGAGTTCCATAATTAGTGAAAAACAATCTCTACAAAACATAGATCCATATGTACATATACCTCCTAAGGTGTTGATTGAATACGAAAAACATAAAAGACCTGTCAGGATCCAATCCAAACAGGACTGCGTATCACAAATACCGCCAAATTAACTTTCACTTCATCCGGCTTTAAACAATACTAGCAACAAGCTAATTAGCATATTTATAGCTTCAAAGCTCGTAACATGCGAACAGCTGAGGCAGCCATTGCTTCAATCAAAGCTGCACCTTTAGGCTACACCCATTCATCAAACTCATATCCCAAGGCCAGAAAACGATTCCCGCAATATGGGAATACATTTTCAATTGAATTAAAGATATCAACATACCTTAAACCCGAGGGAACAGTTTATGAAGAAACTATTGCGTCGAGCGTGGGTGCAAAGAGATTGAAGGAAACCTATAAATTCCCATCAACAAGGAGTAAATATCCTTTTATGACTTTTCCATCACAATAACTCTCAAAGACCATGCTGCCACACTGAATGCGTGATTGTCTGTGTGTGTAGTAACCCATCTCCCCCCGATGACACGGCGGTGCAGAGAAGTGGCAAGACCATCTACCCTGCAGGGATCATTATCGGTTCTGTACTCAAACTTTGATGATGGGAATCTCCTTACTTGCCACTCGAGATGCCGAACTTCAAACACCTACACACCCGGCTTATACGTATGTACGTCGTACGTCTAGATGTGCGCGTTCTCATTTTATTTTCATATCGATAAATTCTCATCACGTCTTACAAAATGTTTTTCTATGAACGTTTATGACACCCGGGAGGCAACACTCGTGTAAATCGGGACTGTCGGGCGGACCCGGGTAGGAGAGAGACATGTTGCCATGATGCCATATGATAGCGTATTTAAGAGCTGTAAGATATTCTTAGTCGGCGTTTCGTGTTCGCTCCATTGAGTGAAGTCGGGCACATACGTTCTTCACCTTTATTGATGTTTGTTTGTTTGTTGTTATTTCGCATTTATTTACACTGAGAGGATTGAAGACAATCTGGGATTTTGTCTGGCAGCTACACCGAGCTTGGAGGTGTGGTATCGGATAAAATATAGGGAAGACGTCTATTACATATAACTTAACACGATTGCCAGATTTGCTGTGAAAAATGGTTGAAAATCGGTGACAACGTGTTTTTTGTTTGCAATAAAAGGGATTTGGCCGGGAAAGTCGCGAACGCAAGTGAGTATTGAGTAAAGCGTGACGTCGAGTGTAAAGTGACGTGTCAAGTGAGGCGAGCTATTTACTTGGATTGAAAGAAAAAATTCTCTGAAGAAAGTGAACCCGTTCTCCCTGAATGTTGACAAAAGAATATCTATAAAAAGAGTTTTTTTTATTCTCTATCTCACCATTCCGAAATTGCATTGGTTTTAGAAGATACATAGTTGAATGAATTTACACGCATTCCATTTTGGGAGTGCCGTTTAGAGGCATATGGCAGGAATCAGTCCTTATGGTAAGGTGTGTTCAAAAAGTAATGGGAATATCGTAATTTCACGGGTCGAGTAACAATATTTTCGTGCTGTGTTGATCACTACGGCTTTCTTGAACCTCTTTCTCATTCCAATGCCTACAGCTAAGACAGATTGTGTTGTGAAGGATGCCAAGCTAGACTGCGAGATTTTCGATCGACTAGTGGCTGGCATTCCAGCTCGCGGAGAACCAGTGTCTTTCATTTATCTCACAAGTGAAATATTTTCCAAAAAAAATATATTACACTTAGCGTTTTGGAATAGCCGTCTAATTTTCTCATCAACTGTAGCATTGGCGCCAAAAGTCAAAGCAGCCACCAAGTGTCTAAGAGCAGATCCATGAGTAGGTAACCCAGATGGAAAGAATCTTTTCTAGCACACCTACGACCGTAATGGGTACGCCGGTAGAGAGTCGCTAAAAAATCCTGTCGGTGAATGGGAATTTACTGATTGAGGTTAAGCGAAGAACCATACTTTTCAACCTGTTGCAGGACGAAAGATCTTTTTTACTTTTGGTTAGCGAAACAAAGCTAAACCAGAAGCACAAAATCCGACAGAGTTCTTATAAAGTAATACGAAGAGACCGATCCAATGCCGCACGAGGCGGGGAAGTTGCGATCTTCATCAAAAGCAATTTAAAGCAAAAAATTATATATAGCGATGAAGTGCGGAGGTTCTAGGTGCTAGAGGCCTGTATTGTGTGCATTTCTCTCGCAAATGGAAACAGAATGTACATTATAGCGGCTTCAGCACCTCAACTCGAGACACTTTTCTAACATCTGTGCTTAAACTCGGTAGACAACTTCTACTTTCTGACCGCCGATTTATACACCAAACATAGTGATTGAGGAAACAACATATCCAACAATAGGGGGAGTATTAAGCCACTGGTAGGTTCTGCAGAGCATAGAATACAGACACAGGTTATTGTGTGCATCTCATGCTGATTGACTTTCGATTAAGACTGAAACGAACGAATTGTCTATGAACTGTCTACGGACCTTTGTATACGACTTAGTGCTGTGATCACAGTGCCAGACGAAAATGGCGGAGTGGCAGAGTATGTCCAAACGCGTGGGGCTTTGGTCCCGCTTTGCCAGTAACCTGACGAGATGGCTCACTTCAAGTGTCTCCTTCCCACCGTCCAATAGGAACCTGTCAGATGGCGAGATTGACAGGTACTTCAAACAAATGGAAAATATTATTTTATAAATGATGGAAAGTATGATACCATGACAACGATATCACGATACCACGAACATGTACCGAAACACGATATTCGACACGCTGCGCAGACAGAAAAATAAAATATTTCGGAGAAACAATCAGAATGACATTCAGAATCTGAAACTTTCGACAACAGCAGAAAATTAACGTTTTTCATGAATAATCAGGATTGAGCCGGAGAACGTCTTGGATGAAGATTTCTTTGTGATCGATTATCCTCAGGAGAATAAGGTGACAATGGAAGCTGTCTTTGGGGAAGTGTATAAAATGAATAAGAGCATTCATTCAAACTACGACCTGCAAAACAGATACCTTATTCATCAGTGCGATCTTCAAAATAATAGCGATCATTAGTGATCAGAAAAACTTGGTTTTACTAGGAACGATTTCATGGCATATAATGCCGTCGCTAGTGAAGGGGCTCACATCCTGTTCGTTCCAACGTTGAATCTCCAGATAAATTTCGAGTCATTAATGTTTTGCTCAGGCACCTTCTCCTGGCTGAAAAGACGTAAACCATCCCGTTTAACAATGCACTGAACCATGCATATTATCCAGTGCATTCGAAGACAGCGGTGGTGCAACCTGGCAAATCATCGGTTAATAAGTCTTCTTCCGAGTATCGGCGAGCTATTCGAGAAGTCGGTCCATACAGTACATGGGTTGAGGACAATAAAATCATTTCCTATAACCAATTCGATTTCATTCATGCGGCGTCGAAACTCGCATCGGATATCCAATGGAACCAATGCACGAGTGCTTGTCTGATTGACTTGGAAAAAGCTATCGACACCGCATGGTTAGAAGCCACTCCCATATATGATTTTTGATATATCAACACGGTAGGTTCGTTGTGAAAATTGTAACTTGACATTTGAAATTAACAAAAGGCACCAACAGGTCACTCCTTTTAAGCATTTACCTGAGTGATTTAATAGCTTCTCTTCAGCATTCAATAACGTACGCGGACGATTTAATTGCACATAGATCAGGTCCAACGATAGAGGTCATTGTTATTTTTCTGCAGTGTGACTTCAGCAGTATTGTGATGACTGAAAATCAACTTCTAGAGATCAAAATCTAATTTATTGTAAAGGGTCCGCCATCTAACGTTTTTTTCTCAAGTAGTGCTTATTTCGTGAATGGTAACACTTAGCTCATGTCTGATTTGACAGATAATTAGTTTTATCCTTCCGCTGAACGAATATGGTTGTGTATACGCTTGAACAACGCTTCGCTAAGTGGGCCTGCGATCGACTTACAGAAGATGCCGATTTTGCCAAAAAAATCATCTTTTCAGATGAAGCTCATTTTGATCTTGGCGGGTATGTAAACAAGCAAAATTGTCGCATTCGGGGTACAGAAAACGCGCACGCATACATTGAAAAGCCGGTGCACCCAAAACGAGCCACTGTTTGGTGCGGATTTTGGTCCAGAGGCATAATTGGGCCATTTTTCTTCGAAAATGAGCAAGGAGTGGCCGTTACAGTCAATGGCGATCGTTATCGGGCCATGTTGAACGAATTTTTGTTCACAAAAATTGAAGAGGAGGATATTGGCAACATTTGGTTTCAACAGGACGGCGCTACGTGCCACACAGCCGAAGCTACACTCGATGTTTTGCGCCCTGTTTTTGAAGATCGCATTATCAGCCGCAGAGCTGATGTCGTTTGGCCAGCTCGGAGCTGCGATTTGACACCGTTGGACTATTATTTGTGGGGTGCCGTCAAAGATAAGTGTTACGCCGACAAGTCAGAGACAATTGGCGCTTTAAAGGACAATATTCGTGAAGCCATTGGTGAAATACAGCTGCACACAATCGATAATGTGCTTAAAAATTGGACCGATCGTGTAGGCTACTGCATGGCCAGCCGAGGCAGCCATTTGAATGAAACTATTTTCCATTATTAACCGGAAGGATTGTACTTTCAAATAAAAAAAGAAATTTGAGAAAATATTCAGTAGTTTTTTTTATAGCATTTTTAAAAAAAAAAAAATTATTTGGCGGACCCTTTATATGGCCTCTTGGTCTAGAAAACAAGATGGGATCAGCTTGCTGTGAGCCAAGCTACAATTTCAGGTCTTCTATCTTGAACTTATAGCTACTCGGCAAGTTTGGTTTGATATATGCGTATGGGCAAACGGACGGACAGATAGGAAAGCCTTTGCATTCGTTTTCCCTACCCCAGCTTTGCAAGGTAGAAGACTAAGATTAGCGCTGGTTCTCAATTTTTGACCCGGAAGGGCAACCGCTGGTGAAACAAATAATGTTCAATCTATATTTTCACAAACGTGTAGGGCCCGGGGTGCTTTTGCTCTGACAAGATTGCTGTTTCATAGCACCTAACTTGAGTCCAGAGTGAAGATGGAGTGAAGATACATCGACAAACAACAATTGCCTATGTACCTATGTCCCGTCTGGTTCAATGTGAGAGCCAGCTTAATGGAAAATATTCGGGTGTTTGAGGGACAATGTCTCAGGATTTGTCTCCTATAAAATACCTACGGCTTGGATTATACGGGTGGACAATTTTCTGTCAAAACTGATTCGAAGCCACGTTGCAATAGCATTGACTTCATTCAGGGGTACCTTTGCTTCCTACAGCCTCTCCCAGGTAAGGCCTGTCGAACGCCAATTGCAGGCGACACAACAATCGCTGACGCACGGTACCGTCTGGTAAAGTTGAAGTTAGGCATCTGGCAATGCTATGTTATTCACAACCCTTCGCATGATCTTTCATGTAACGAATTTTGGCAAGTTTTTTTCCCACATTTTCCTTACATTCTCATCACATTAGGCTAGTTTTTGTTTTAGCAATAGAATGCTCAAAAGGAACATTCAATTGCGTTGACTCAACTGGCACCTCAAATTCATTTACCATCAAAACCCTCTCTCAACGGAAATGTCGTTAATATCCAATCTGTAACTCGACTCGCTTAATTACCCCCAAAAAGCCATTTATTTACACATCGAAGCATGGCCCTTTCTCTTTCCTCAAATTTATTCAAGTGTGCGTCATATGTCATTTGTGATTAAAGATATTGTGACGTTAAAATGATTGCCGGATACTCACACCTGACGAGCTAAATTGCCCGGAAAGGTTACGATACTCAGATATTGGATGACATTTATTAAAAGGGACATTGGAAGAAAGCAAACATTAGTCTCGCTTGCGTGAGCGGGCAACTGTCATAAGTTTCTAACGTGAAATTAGGTGCGATAGTGGGCGAGAACATAAAAGCTGTACAATCAATCTTCTGCTGGGTGCAAAGGGTGTGGGTACAAAGGTGGCAAGTACTCCTGCCGTACTATGTCGGGCATGAAGTCAATTAATTAGTCGAACAGTTATCGTTTTTCCCTTCCTTTTTCCTCGAGTCATTGTGGTTAAAATGGCTTGATAGTTTTTATGGCAACTCAATTTAGTGTTCTATCTCGTTACCTTCTTTACAGCATCTTAGAATTCATGACGTGACTGCTGCATCTCGAACATAGGACTGCAAGAGACATAACTACGTATGAGAAAATAAAATAGTGGTACGTCGTTACATGAATTTTTCATGTGATTGCATTTGGTGGGCGATGGGACATGGAAAAGGAGTGTCTACATTGAACCTTAATATCACCTTATACTTATATCTTAATATCATTTCATCAAAATTGCCTTCTTAAGCCATATTCAATGAATTTGTATTATCCCCGATTCCACTCCATTTACAGTATCACCCTACCGACCGTTTTGACAATCTATCCAACCACAAAATTGCCTTCAACAAGTTAACAATCGCTCCTCTCGACAAATCCTTGAATCAAAGCCAAAACAATAAACCACCCTTCCTTAATATCCTTCGGATGTCATTTTGCTAAAGCACTTCATTGACTCTGCCACTAAACCCTTCCGACATCGGATTATACGGATCTCCGCAGATTAACTCTAACTGTCAACGCGACGACAAAAATACCCTCTTCACTCTAAATTGATTCGTTACCATCTCAACCGCAATAACCTGCACAAAGTGCCATCTGAAAAACACAACTGTAATTGGCCACGATAAACGTCTTAATACACTATAAGGAAGTGATTAGTGGTTATCCGCCACCCTTCTCACCCCATCAGGACTATTGAAGCCTTAGCGCACTATTTAATGAATGAATTTCGTGATTAATTACTTCCGAGTTAGGGACATAAACGAACATTAAACCGATGAGTAGCTTCATTACCGACTTGAGGTAAGAATACGTGATTTCGTTTTAGATACTCGAATTTAATAGCAATGGGGATTACGACGTGGACACAACATAACCAAATCAATTTAAATTGTCCGATTTTGTGTGCGGTAACAGAGAGCCACATAACCCCGGCATAGCCGCATACACACCAACAAGACGGATTGAATGTGCATTGGTCGGGTCATCCTTTCGATCATCCGATGTTCATTTTTCGACTGTCCGTTTTTCTGTTCTGCATGACGGTCGATATGGGGGGCGGACTGATAGAAATCCACTCGTACATCGTTTGGCATTTCGGTTTTGTGCTTTTTCTTTCAGTTTTCCTTTTCCTTAATTGATTCCGCAATTGTTGGTCCGACAGATGGCAGACAAAGTGGATAAGTAAAGGATGAACAATCAACTTTGTGGATGTGGATTTGCGTATGTTCAAGCGCTCATCATTTTGATATATTTTTCAATTAACTTCGCACAAGGATTAAAGTGAAACACTTATGTATTTAATACATTAGGCGCTGCAGAACGCAGAAAAAAAATTAAATTTATATTTACCTAACAAAGGGAAACAATTTGAAAGAAAATAAATTTATTTTAAGTTTAACCGTTTGACTATTAAGTCCTAGAATCCTTAGTTTTATTGGGCTTAACTTATTAGTGAATGGCCTATGTGTGATACTAAAGGCATTCATTATTAATGCAGATCACGTTGGAAATCAAACTGGAAAATAGTCTCCAATAGTCTCTTTATAAAATTTCTCTCAAATGGTCGTAAACAAAACTGAGCATAATTTAGGACAAACAGAAACGCCTCTCTACAGCATTCCGTTTGGCCTCTTTTCAACTAAAGTTTGAACCGAAAGTTCCAAAGAAAATTGTTGGTGTCTTTATCATATTTCTTTTTTTGTCTTAACACTTAAACGGCCGCTAAACATTTTACACTCTGATACTGCAACTACAACTTGAATATTTTATTGGTATTTAAGGATATTAAAGTCAAATAAACTGGAAAAGAAACTTCATTTTTCGAATATTCCAAACTCTAACACCAATCAATAATTTTGTCAATCAATTATTTTTATTATAACTTTCATTATTATTTTTTTCTTTCAAGAGACGAAATGGCGAAACACCGGTAATCGGGCACATTCCTTGCACGTTAAATTTCATAGTCAAGTGATCGTTTGATGGCTCTCAAATTGGTGATGCATGGTGAGGTGTGGAACATCGTAAGCGCATATGCCCCTCAAGTAGGATGCGAACAAAAAGAAAAAGATGCATTCTGGCTAGATTTCCACAACCTTGTCAAAATCATCCCAAAGGAAGAGCTTTTGTTTGTTGGGGGAGATTTAAACGGACATGTCGGGAAGACAAGCGAAGGGTATGACGACTACCACGGAGGGCTGGGATACGGCACCAGGAACTCTTCAGGTGAAGATATCCTAAACATGTGCAAGTCGTACGGTCTTATAGTGCTAAATACCATGTTCGTCAAACAAAGCCGGCACCTGATCACTTATAGCAGCAGCGGAAATGAAACTCAAATAGACTATAATTTGGTGTCCAGTTTCATGAAGCCACGAGTTAAAGATTGCAAAGTGATCCTGGGAGACGCGATCGCCCCTCAACACCGTCTCCTCCTGACTGAATTTTTTATGGAGGCGATTAAGAAGTCAAAGCAGCAAACGAAAGTGTCTGAGAGAATCAAGTGGTATAAGCTGGATAAAAGAAAAGGCGAAGCTTTTATTACCAACATGAAAAACTACCTCTTTTCCATTATCGATGAGGTCGGTAATGAGGAGTGCAGAGCACAAGACATGTGGGATTCCCTACAACAATCTGGCCTGGAGAAAGCCAAATCACTGCTCGGAACATCTAAAGGCCCCTGCCAACACGCAAAAGAAACCTGGTGGTGGACAGACGAAGCCAAAGCAGTGATACACGAAAAGAAAATGGCTTTCCAAGCTTGGTCAAAGTGCTCTTCTACTAATAGAGAGGAAAAAGCTCGCCGTGAAAAGGTATATAGATATTGCAAAGGTATCGCGAAGAAAAAGTGTGCCGAATTCAAAGCGAAAAGCATGGAAGGACTCTATCAGGAGTTGGAAGAAATATCGTCTTCCGCGTCCGACAGGAACCAGACTACCCAGGAGCTTCGACAAAGCAATTTGAACAAAGGAGCAAATATCTTTAAGGTAGCCGCCCAGAGAAGAAGAAATGAGATTCGTTTCCCAAAGTTTATTAACAATGCTGTAGGCCAACTCCTTGTGGAAGACGAAAAAATTCTCCACAGATGGCGACAGTATTGCGAGGAACTTCTGAACGAACAGTTTCCCCGAGGGTACTTTCCAAGAGCCGCCCCGAATCATGCCGAAATATCCGACATCACAGTCGAAGAAGTTTGGTACGCGGTTAAAAACTCCAAGAAAAGAAAAGCTGTTGGGCCGGACGGGATACCCTCTGAGTTCTGGAAAAAGATGGGAGACATCGGGTCTAGATGGCTCATGGTTCTTATCTCCAAACTTATGAGAGGCGACACTATGCCTAATCAATGGAGGGAAAACTATCTTCTTCCTTTGCACAAAGGAAAGGGTGATGACAACTCATACAGTTTTTAATATTTTAATTGTTTTCTCTATAGTCTCTATAGTCTGTTGAGCCGATATTGATATTGTGATTAAATAATTTTATAAACATAATTAAAGTGTCACATTTATGACACGAAATGCATATTTTTTAAACTCCCGTAAATAGCCAAATTTTTAAAATTTCAAAAATACGGCTCTACAGACTTTATTTTAGAAGAAGTTTTTTACGTTTTGCGATAATGATAGTGGAGCAAGTTTTTTTTCATAGTGCTTTGGGAAATGTGACTTTTTTATGTTGTAATTTTTGAAAAGGGAAAATGAAATAAATTTTTTTATAAAATTCAAATACTAATAAACAATGTGTAAAAATTATTTTTATTCATTTCTTTTGCTATCCTTTCTAAAAACAGTGTTGCTTTTAGCGTAGATAGGTCTAAGTAGACTTATTAAAATCAAATTGAAGCCTTAAAACCTGTTCGAGACCAAATTAAATGCTTTAACTTAAACTGTAGCATGTTGCCCCTGACACTAGTAAGATACAGACTAAAGCTTTTTAAAATCCGCAATTCGTTCAAGATAGTTAATTGGGATGAGTTTAGGCTCTAGTCCTAGACAGGCTGAGGAATATCATTGAGGTCAGTATGTAAGAAATGGACCCAAGATGACACAGTATCACACACCACACAGTATCATACAGATCCACTGTGGTGGATCTAATCTTACACACAACTAATTTCAGAGCCATTGCAACGGTTATTCAATCGATCCCTCTGTCGAATATTGCATAGAAGTTCTTTTTGTAATCCCATTTCCATTTCCTTCCCATTTCAAAGTTGTTGTAATGGATCTAATATTTGTAAATGAAAAATATTGATGTAACCTCAGATTTCAAAGTCAAAGTTCAGAAGTTTTTTTTTGCCTCGGATATCTCGAAAACAGCGAATGATATAGATACGATTGACAGGTTTACTACTGCCTGTTGGTCTATTTTTATAACGAAAAGGCTTTTGGTGCAATCAGTGATTTCGTACTATTTTCAGTCGGAATGATTCGAAATGCTCCTTAATGGTATACGGGTGTTTCATTGTATTGCCATTCAATTTCCAAAGCCAAGTTCGAGCGTAATTTAAAATTAATTCGCTTAATAGATGTGGCGAATGCTGATGGGTAATAAGCACCAATTGGTTCAATTGGACCGAATAGTCGTGACTCCTAATGCCATTAATTTTCTATATTTTCGTTTTTATTGGGATCAACTACTTCCTTAATTGAAGCAACTATCTTCCATGCATTTGCTTCTTAAAGTTAGATTTTGAACTCATCTAAAGTGAGCGTATTAGGTGATTAATTTTCCTTTTTTGATGCGATCACGTCTTCTAATTGATTTGAAGCCACTATACTCTATAGGAAAAAAGTTTATGTTTAAAAGTTTATAGAAACGAATTGTCCTTTTGTAAACGTAGGCTGGTATCCTGTTGTCAATGAAACAAATAAATCTCACTAAGTACTTCTGCCACTAATTTAATTCAAACTTTGAAATACAAATAGATTCCTCAAGAAGAACTTTATGAAAATAGCACTATCTCGTTATTGTAAACTTGAACAAAGTAGAAGGCAGAAATACAAGTTAAAAATATCAAAGCACTCAAACTTAAAGTCTATTTTAATCGGAATGTTTGCATTCCCCTTTGAACCCTATATCGAAGACAGCTACACAAAGCTAAAAGATAAACCTCCCTATCACGACAACATTTAAACTTCCATCCAATGGCATACAGCGCCTGCCTTTGTTAACTTGTCAACCCTCACGCTTCTATCTCTCACGCTTTATCTGTTATCACAAACAACAAGTGTAAGCTCAAAAGGGTTGACAACATCCCCATTACCATCCCTGCCTTATACACTCATCAAGCACTCCTCATCGTCCTGACATATCGTTGTTTGCGGAAGAAATGGTTCATCATCAATTAGAGGGATGATGATGATGATGATGATGATACGGATATGTTGATGTTTGTGTTGTCGTTTATGATAGGCCGCAGGATACATTCAACTTGTCACGATTCTGTCTTTTTTTAATACACTGGGTCAGGAATGTCCTATCGATCTGTCAACAATTTCTTGGGACATTGTTTACTTTTACAGTTTGCCTCTGTCATGCCGTGACGTCGGTGTTTGCGACCAAAACTAAAGTATTTCTCAACATAAAAGCGTCAACAATGCAAGGACAAAGAAAAAAAAAGAATCAATACGGATCGGTTGGTTTACCACGCAGATGAAGGCGTGTTCGACTGTCCGCCCTCACGCATATTTACTACTCGCCTCTGTGATTTATAGGGGAAAAAAGCATAATCAAATGGCAAACACACAGTTTTATGGCAAACTATTGTCACATTAACTTCCTGTGGCCCACCCCGTGGGTGACTTGTGAAAAATGATTACTCTTCACTAGCCTTAGATGATTCTCGACTCTCTCCTGCTGAGGGAAATGGCAGAACAACAACGGCAACTACTTAAGCCTCCTGGGCACACCTCGAAAATTATAATCAAATTACCAATAAAGAACTCATGCCAGGGGTGAGACCCAAGTTCCAACGACCCACATAGATAGGGTAGGTTAACTCCTGAAGGTCAGGGGACTACTTACTGCCCCCTTAAATAAACTGTCAACGTGTGTGACTGCAACAGGTCACAGTCGGGCGAGGTGAGAGATACGGAGGGTTCATAAAAATCCAAACGGAGATTAACCTCATTCGGTGGAGAAGTCAACACACGTGACACTTTGTGTGAGTTCCCGTGCTCGACTCGTTCACTCGCAGGTGACAACATTGTGTCCGGGGTACTGTTGAGTCAGCAGCCTTTCAGTATCATCGAATTAGGAGGCATACGATCAGCATTTGTGAGATTCTGAACGGAGGCGAGAGAGTTTAATTAATGCCATGCTATTATATGACAGTCTCCTGAGTCCACTTGGATGAACTTGGGCTGTTGGTCTGGGAATGCGCATGGAGTTTTAATCTAATTGAACTACAACAACAGTTGTGGTCATGTGTGTCCCTGTTTTCATGAGGTGCCGGACAGTTGGCCTTTGGAATGGATGTGTGCTAGCCGGCCGATTCGCTTGGAAACGGTGACACTTGGAATGATACTGTCGGTTCCTAACACGAGTGCGTTTGTTGTCCGACAAATGGGATTATCTGGTTAATGTCTCCGGTGGGTCTTGGGGATTCATATCAAGTTGCGGACTTGTTAAGTGGTGATGTCGTTTGAGGCGGCTTGTGAAAGTGAGTTTCGGTACGAATTGTGATTTTCCGTCCTTCGGGCTTATCTCCTGTAAAAAAATTTCTTTACAGGAAAAAATAGATATCCGTATTAAGGACGTATGTACTTAAAGGTTCCCTTCATAATGCAGCTCATCCTTGACCTAATCACCCGAGGATATATGAAGGTGCTCGTATGTGGGTATTTGTATTCGTCTTCGCACCTCAATTTCGAGTGAATAGTAAAGTTAAGTACAGATTGCCGCAGACAAGTCGATTACATTTAAATGCACTTAAGTCCCCATTTGTTGTTGACAATTGGACGCGTTGTTGTCATTGTTGACGTCAAGGTTGTTGCTACGAATGCTTGGCACTGTGTGCAACCTCACGTGAGTTTATTTACATTTTAAGGAATCATGTTATTCCCGGGACGACACGATATAATTTGTTTTTTGTTTTTGAAGGATATTTTAGGGTGGGACTCGCTGGCTTACAAGGTTATTTGCGCCCTTAAATCTCACATTCTTTTCTGTGTATCATGGCATTGAAATTCCTTAAAGAAAACTGACGAAATTCATATGATACTTACAAGCTAAGTGCTGCAGATTTATTTCAATCGACGGGTGTTTGGTTCCGGGGTTAGATTTAATCTAGCTCAAAGTTTTTATATTGTAACCAACAAATAAAAAAAAAAGAGGGAAATTCAATTTGGCAACAAAAGTGGTAAATATCCTTTATTTATTCCTGACAACTGTTTGATCTCTGCGTTGAAAGGTCTTTTTAAAAAAAATCTTTATACTGGAAGGAAACAATAACAAAATCTCGACCAATAAGTTGGTTCAATATAGTCCAAAATGAAAACATTTCAATACAAAAGTTATGTTCATAAATAATGGAAACTTTTTATTTCCATTATTTCCAGTGATCCATTAGTATACGACTTATTTATGTAAATATTTGCAACCTTCGCTAAGTAGATTTTTTAGTCAGGTGTCAATGATGGTTAATGAGGTTGCTTGTGTATTGGCGCAATAATGGGCCAATTTTTAATAAGAATTCTAACTATTTTCACGTTTATGGTCCATAAAACTTGGATCAATCATTTTTGAACAAATGCCTGTCTCTCTGCAGGCAATAAATATATCAAACTCTGACATGTACATAACATAATTAAATTATACAATTTACAAGGTTATCCAATTTGTGATTTGGAAAGTTAATTTAAAATTGACATATTTATGATGTAGATTTTGATCAAATTTTCATTTCGTTATAGTGCCTGGATCCTACCATTATGAATTAAATGTCCTCCATGGGTGTTTTTGCAGGACTCGCCCAGGTAATTTTTAATGACCCTTCGACACATATCAGCCAATAGCTTAATATTTATGAATTTTCGTAGCATCAAAAGTTACCGGATTGTGTGCATAGATCTTTTGTGACCTAGAAAAATAAATCTACCGGTAAGAAATCATGTGATTACCAATTCACATCACCAAAACGCGTAACAAATCGTCCATGAAAATTTTTCCTACAATAAATCCAAAATAGGTCTTTTATAAGGTATGGTACGGTCTTGTTGAAATCACAAGACTTGCACATCCATATTTTAGATTAGACATCAAAATTCGCATCCGCTAATGGAAGCCGTATGTTCTACTGAGCTTGCATTTCAATGACAGGCCTTGAAACTTTTTTAACAGAGCCAATGTGTTAAATTTTTTCTACAGTTCCAATAGACGATTGTGAACTAGGTACTTTGCATTGGCAAGATTTAATTACATTTGATTACCTTTGCAGTTGACTCGATTTTGTTTTGTAATGACAATTATAAAAAATATTGTGTAGTTTGTATTCAGTCGGAACATTCTAAGATTCGAAAATATTCTTACTAAACATTTTTAAGAATGATTTTTGACTACTGAATTCAATCTTTTTCTATTCTCAGGAATGTAGGTGTGATAAAAAACTAATTGAAACTATATAATTCTGCGGGTTGTGTTGATGGTACGCATTTTCGGAAAATGTTGATAAATCAATTCCTTACTCTGCTGTAACCTGTTAAAGAAGTTGGATGCCTCTGGATATGACTGGTCTCTTCTCGAGTTCGACATTTTTATAAATGGTAATTTTTTGTGCTGTTCGGTTTTTCAGTGTTCTATTTTCGACAGCTCACGGGTGATTCTTTACATGTGTCAAAATCAACCGTACCTAGTTTGCATTGTCATTTTATTACAATGAGGCGACGAGAATACTGGAATAATGCGTACAAATTATTGAATTTTATTATCAAAATTCGTTCTCCGTGAAAAAGATTCTTCGTCCACTTCGAATATCTTTCGGTTATCATAATCGACCGACTGAACAAGCAATTCAAGTCACAGTGACCAAATTTTGCATCAATTTCACGCAAATTCTCACGCAGCCACTTGCGGTGTTCGTAGAGTGCTCGAGGAAAATTCACGTTTCGTTGCTGTATCCGCCAATGTTAATGAAAGTCACGAGTGGTACTTCGTCACCTTTCTTAGCATTTGAGATTGCGTTAATCGACTTCATTGAAGGTTTTACGCAAGGATCTTGGTCTAAAACCTTACAAAATACAGCTCGTTGGAGAATTGGTTACAGCAAGACGACGTTCCACACAGCACACGAATCGATAGACCAATTGAGTTCGGTGAGCAATTCACTGTTTAGATCAGTGAATTGGCCAGCTAGGCCAATTGGCCTCACTACTCTATGCTGATAGGTAGGGTCAATTGCAGTCTTTGAAGACAGCATTACATGTGTCTTTAGTGGTATACCAGCCAATATGATCGGAAAAGTGATTCAAAATTGGACTTGCTCTATGAAATATTTGAAATGTAACGTGGTCAACATTTACATAAAATAATCCTTTAAAACTAAATGGTAAATGTGGACTTATCAACTTTAATAAAAGTTGTATACACTACTGCAATTTTGTTGCAATTCCTTTAACAATTAAAAAGGAATGCTAACAAATCAGCAATGGGATTATCACGTTTTTAGATCTCTATAGTTTGAGTTTGTCGTATCTAGAGACATATCTCTGTATACCTATATAGGTTGACTCGTCGTGAACTCTTTCTCGTGGCATATATTTTGTGTGTACCAGTGGATCCATGTTTCGTCGATTCCTTCGGATTGCGCTTAAACAGCGTCAAACACTGCTCTGAAGTGGTCTCACGGTTGCGCTTGTTGTCTGGAGTGAGCAAACGCGGCACCCATCGCGCCGACACCTTTCTCATGCCCAAAATTTCATGCAGGATATGACCTGCGCGATCTTTTGAAATACCTACTGTCTCAGCTATCTCGCGCACCTTCAATCGGCGGTCTGCCAATACGAGATCGTGGATTTTTGTCACGTTATCCTCCGTGGTAGCCGTTTTCGGGGCACGTGGACGTGGCTCATCAAAAACCGACGTGCGACCACGTTGAAACTCGTCAAACCAATTTTTGATAGTCGCCATCGACGAAGAAGAGTCACCGTACACAGCATCCAAACGCTCTTTGATTTCGCTGCGCGATTTCCCTTCCAAAAATAAGAATCGAATCACCGACCGATATTGCTCTTTTTCCATTTTTCTAAAATCCACGGACACTCCCGATTCCACACGGGATCAAAACAAAACTAATAGTCCGATCCGGCTGAAATTTCGACAGTAGCCGTCTATTAGAATGTACTACACGATAGTAAGTTGCTCTTGCGATACTGGCGCCATCTGGCGGTGATTTATCGGACCACCCTCGCATAGAACATGTTATTTCCTTTAAAACAGATCAAAACTTGTAGTCCAAAGGGTTGATGTCCGGACTACCAGTTGGCCAATCATCCGATGATATGAATTCGGGTGTCATGAGAGCAGAATAAGTTTTTGCATTATTCGGCTTAGAGGCTTAACGACAGCTTCCAAAACAGAGGTTTTGTAAACTTTTGTCGAAGTCTTGACCCTTTTTCACAAAAATGGAGGTTGGTCATGCCATTGTAGCTCACGATCCACCACAAGATTACATTTGTAGGATGGTGTCCTTTCTCAACATTTTTACAGCGCTTCTATTGATGTCACTCCATGTTCCCCGGTAAAAATGTTCTCGTCGGTGTGCAGAATTTGTCTGTGTGCATTTTTAGCGTACCACCCTTGATTTTTGCTTACCTTTTCACTTCAATGCGACTGTTACCAGGAATACAGTGAATCATCTGTAAGCATTAAGTCACAAACATTGTTTGCTGGTGCGAGACATGGATGGTGAACCGGCGACAAGATCTTCTGCTCTCTCATTCGTTTGCATTTGTTTGGAGTCCTCATGGCTTTGGGAGTCCAGCGTGGACGGCCGGATCTTTAACAGTCACGTAATCCACCAGTATCGAATAATTTAATTGTAAAATGAACAAAATAGTGAGTGATTCCAACCGGTCGCAAGGTCCAAGAGATATCAGTTTTTCACATATTACGCTTGTATAAGACGTCAACCAACTATGGGTTTAGTACAACATCTGCCAATATTTATTTCAGCTCTGCGTATAAGTCGTTATTTCTGTGAAATTTTCATCACTTTTTCGAATAATTTCAGCTGCATGGGGTATCTAATTCATGTTCCGGATTTAACATCCCTGTCACATCACATGCCTCACACCAATTCGTCATCCAGGACTATATACGTTTAGCTTAAGGTTTACCATTTTACAATATGTATCACTCAATGATTACAAAATGTGTTAAAATTGCCGAAACTTACTACAAAAATAGTGATTCTGTAATGGGTATGTTCATCGTATATAATCGTCTATCTGGAAAAAGTCTTAAGGCCTCATCAAAAGTACGCTCTGAAAAAAATATGGCTATCGTTCGCAAAAGTATTGAAGGAGATCTAAATGTATGAATTTCACGCCATAACCAAATATTAACCGATTTTTTCGAAGATATAGATGTGAAAGGCATATGGTATAAACAAATTTGCCACATTTCACATAATACGAAGCGTTTTGGCCTTCCAGCGAGAACAGTTTCTTGGACAGATCATTTCTCGTTTTGGTGATGTAAAGTGGCCACCAAGATCGTATGATTTTTTGTCCTTGGATTTCTTTTCGTGGAGCTAAAACTGGAGCAAACTTTTAACGCTCAGAAACCGAATGGCGTATAATTTAAAATTACTCCTCTTGACACCGGACTCCCTGCTATGTGTTTGGAAGATATGGTCTCCTTTGTCTCGATCCACTGTAAGGTGGCTATCTCTGGCCTGTACTTTTCGTGTCTGCGCCCATCAGCAATACAATATCTAATGATTTGAAATACAATGAATTATACATCCAATGAAAAAATAGTCCGGTTTTCAAGCTGCATAAAACACATGAACTAGGTAAAGGTACTTAACAGGAAAAGAAAATCTTGCTTATGCACTAAATTTTATCTCTTTCACTAATATATTTCCTAGGTCCGGTAGACTTAAATTAAAAAAAGGTGTCATTGCCTTATAAAATAATGGCAACATGCCGGAATTGAAAACCAACCATGTTTTCCACTCCAACTCAAGCAGGACAATAAAGTTCGTTCACTCTACCCTCAGCAAATAAAAACCATTCGTCCCTAAATCGTTCCTTAACCAAAGCCACAAATTCCTTCGCAATCCATAGCACAACCACCGTCAACAACAGCGCTATCTTCAGCTCCATCTGCAATTCCCATGCAAATGTCTTGCCATGCATTCTGTCAGGCTATCCTGCATCGGTTAGCAAGTTGGCGAAAACTTTTCTCCACGCCGGAGGAACTTTGCCAGATCCTTCCGAGCCACATGTGGGTAGTTGTGTGCGTGTGTTTTTAGTGAGACATTCCAACCTACTCGTACTAGGTGTCAACTGTATTCGTGGACAGGTGCCGGCATCCAGCGACTATGAATGTCAAGACCCTTTTAAACGACCACCCTAAAAAATACGCAGCATATTAGATATCTACGTCATTGGATGTAAGTAACTGCAGTGCGAGAACTATTCCAAAGCGGTCGGATAAATTCCTCAGCTACTCCCTCGGGTGTGTGTACGTGCAACAGATTCACGAAATACTTGAGATACTTGTGGCAAATATTCTTCTAGTCGATTCGCCTGCAGTTCTTCAACTTTTACCATTCGCCTAAGTAGATTTCGCTGTAAGTTTTAATTCAATAAACATAGCTAAAGCAACGCTATAGATTTGAAGTTGTTTTTCGAATCGTGACAGTGTTCCGGAGCGGACAGACTGGCCAACGCGAAAGGTGGATATGTAAATGTATCTGCGAAGTTTTTATTTGCTTTCCCTTTCAGAGCAAACAATTGATTTGTTGTTATTGTCTTTTCCGATTGTTTTGCTTGGCGGTGCTTTCTTTTAAAACGTTTTCTTTCGAGATAGAAATTAAAAACTTTGTAACGGACACAATGGGATATTTGCATAAAATACGATTTTCGGCTTGGGTTATAGGGAAATTCGTCGAAAATTCGACTATGGGATGGAGGCGTTGACAGGCTGGCGTCAGACCTAATCAGATGCGATAAAATGTGATTATTGATGTGGTAAATTTAGGATACAGATGTTGTTTGTTTAGCAAAATAATAGATGGGGAAAGGTCTATCGAGATTACACGTGCTAAGGGCTGTAAGGAAAAATATTTAAGAAACGAAGTGAAAAAAAAGTCAAAATGTTGGAATTAATTTAAAAGTTAAAATGTTTTTAGCTATATGTCTATAGCATTGCCATTTAGCTTTATGGTGAAAGAGCTAACTGTAAGGTAAGTTGATTAAACATGCTACTCAATAATTCCGTTCATATAATAGGTTTCCTGAAAACCACTTCATATTTTCAACCTTTTTGAGTAATCTTCAAAATATTGTATCGTAGATTAATGTATGCCGGAATGGTGAATGAATGAATCATCCTCTTCGGGGGGAAGGATTTGAATATACATTTATTGTAATCATGACGCTTATTTCTTTTTTTTACAATTTTTATTCCATTCATTTGGCTCAAAGTACCTGCAAAACTAATTCCATACATCTCATTGCCCATTTAATATTATTCTGATAGGCTAAGAGCAGCATCCGGGTCAAATGATTATTCAACTACCTACTGTGCAGACGGAAAAACTTCATTGATACGTCCCTCACGTTGCTGACCAAAAGTAAATTAAACTTTGCTTTCACCCCAAAAGGGAGAAAGTAAATATTACGCCAAAGTCCTTCTCAAGTGTTCTTAAAAACTTCCGTCACAATCTTTCGTTTGCACCTTTGTCTTCGAGTACCTTTCCAAAGCCGCCGTGGCAACCGTTCCAATTAGTTTCGAAACAAAAACAATGAAAAAGCAAAACCCAAAAATACAAAGAAGCCGCCTGTTTACATTATCGTCCTTTGACCACTGCCGCTGCCCTATTTATCCCCCTGATTGTGCGGTGAAACGTTCTGCGTTAATGCGGTAGAATTAGTTGGAGATTTTCGCACAGCAATACCATCGGCGGCGATAAGTTTCACACATTTACCCACGTCCTTTGCCGGTGCCTGGTGTATGGTATATTTGAGTTTGTTCCGGAAGTGGCCGCCACATCTCCAGCTGCCGGTTGATGGCAGTTGGCAGTTTGGTGGTATGATGCCTTAATATCCGGTGGTAAAGTTTTGCGGCTGATATTGTTGCCAAGTGGAGATTTCTCATTGGCAAAGTTTAGTTCCGGCAAGATCAAGTAAACAAAAACACGTTGTAATTGATGAATACTTAATTGAGACACGCGAGCCGGAAGTACCTGTATCCGCAACAGGAACAGAAGGAAAATTATTAAATCGAAGTCCCCTCCTTGTAAAGTCAAGAACTTTTATCTCACGAGTCCCCATCAGATTGTAAGATTGTCAATCATCAACCTTTATACGAAAATTGAATAATACGACTTTAAAAATTTTCTTTTAGTTTTTGCAGGAAGTCCATCCTCGGTTCTAGCTGATGAAACTGTGTACGGATTAATCTAGAGCTACAATAAAATCCAGTTTAAAGCTAGTATTGCTTACGTGTTTGATGATACTCGTGGATTTGTTCTTGTGTTAAACATTTTTATTTGGTGATTTTCTCGTTCGCAGGCAGCCTTTTGTCCATCACAATTTTATTGTATAGTATATTGGCAGTTAAATAATTCCATTTCAAACCGGAGGTATATAATAAATTCTGGACAATACTTTAACAAAATTTTTTTTACAGCAGAATATAAGTTCTTTATTTCTGTCGATGCTTATACTATTTTTAGTTTAATGTCGATATTGGTTTTCTTTTAAATCTTTGTATATATCAAAAGGCACAGACAATAATGCTTTGAAACTTTATAACCTAAGCCTAGTGAACTTCAATAGCCTACTTTAATGGGAAAAAACCATAATGAGTTTCACATATAACCCATTTTTCTTAACATTTTTTCAACCCAACCATGAATTATTTGAGGATATAATCTATCTACAGAAAAGCATTGGTATTTAGTGTTGGCGACAAGAATGTCGGAAACCGTCAGACAATTGGGATTTTATTTCCGCCCAGGCATATTCATCATATTCAGGCACCCCGTAGTATCTACGGTATGTTGCTTAAAATTCACGACTCCAAATCGAACTTGAGAAAAAACAGTATGTTACCCACAAAAATCAGATCGTACATTTCAGGTCATCTACAGGCATCTTGGCTAGTAGTTTATAAATGTATCTGCACTACTGCATCCTTATGAGTAGGGCTAGGATTTTCATGCATTTAAAAACGCAAAATATGCGCTTAAAATATGCTCCTAAAAATGCATGCACTTTAAATATGCATTTAAAACCATGGCGGAGTCACATTTAACGACGTAGTTTATAACGACCAGTCGCTTCAAACGACTAATTTTCCCCCACGTGGTTGGTTTTCTATTTTTGAATCTATCTATTTTCGGATTTCGGATGTGCTTTAGTTGGATAAAACAAACCTTGGCTTTAGCGACCAGTTAAACTGTACGACTGTTATTGAACTTTGCATTTTTATAATGAAAAACAAAAAAAAATGTTATCCAATTTTTAGAAAAATTCAGTCCTTTTATTTTAAGAACTAAAAAACAGTAATGTTAATTAAATAAATAAAAATGTTAATAACATAAAGATCTTCATTTGTAAAATTAAATAATAGAAATAGCATTATTTTAACATTTAATTTAGGTTTTCAAAATAAGGAAAGAAGATAAGAAATTTAATGGTGCGTGTTCATCTTTACGGTTTTGCTTTTTTTAAATTTTGTGTTAATTTTTTCCTTCATGGTAACCTAGTTGCCCGGGCCCGTAAGGGAATAGGAAAAAAAAAATAGAAAATGTTACGTATACGCCCCGTAGTGCTTACGGTCGATCGCATTTTGCGGCTACCACAGCCACTTTCACGGCTTGAATTTGATGCAAAAAGTTGAAGCGAATTCAGATCTAAACTAATAAGTCTGATCTTGGGAGGTTCCTTCATGGTAAGTTAGTTGCCCGAGCCCGTAAGGGGTAGGTACAAAAAAATTGAAAATATTACGTATACCTCCTGTAGAGCTTACGGTGGCTCGTATTTTGCGGCTTCCACAACCAGTTTCACGATTTGAATTTGATGCAGACAGTTGACGCGAATTTAGATCTTAAGTATTCCGTCAGATCTTGGGGGATTTCTTCATGGTACACCACTACTAGGTATAGAGATTTTAATATTTACGATGATGAAGGAAAATGAACCGGACGGGATGAAGTCAGAACGTAGACTGAATGCATGAGGACAGGATAGGAGTTGAGAGGATAATAATAGAGAAAGGAGAGGAGAATGAAGGAGAATGTTAAGTACGTAATTTGGCCGTCACACCAGGTGTCAGTCGACCAAATGCGGAGGAATAAATCGAGTCGTTGTACAATAAATGGTTGCATTTTTTTATTTTCTCTTTACACAAGACAAACTGTGCAGAAAAGTATAAACAATGGACCGTGGATGTATAATAAATGGAAAACCCAAGGAAAGAAGAGTGCAAGCAAAGCCTCGCCGTAGATAGGAAGAGAATATAAGGATGGACCTAGAAATGGTCCAGCGAAAATAGTAAGAACACATTCATGACAACGAGGCTTGATGAAGGGTTGTCAACGAAGTTTTGAACTACCGGGTTCCAAATGGCCGGTACAAATAATAAAAGAGAAACCGCTTGCTTCGTCTGCTGAAAATTCTCAATTTTATATAATTTTCTCATGATAATGAATTATACGAATACGAGTGGCATAGCTTTATGATCTAATTTAAAGGTGACTTGAGAATTTAAATTTGCTGTCCGAATAGTCTTAAGAAGTTCGGAGTTTCACATCATTGACCAAAATTGTAGAAGCTGTTATTGAATAAGTTTAAAAAATATCTGCCCGTGATTTATTGTTCTAGAATAAACACCTTCCCATATAGGCACAAGACTTTTTTTGTTATAATGTGCGCGCGCAAAAGGGGTTATGACTACCCTTAAGTGTCCGGAATCAAGACACAGCACGGGCCGAAGGTATAGAGGGAGAAAGGGAGAGGAAGTACCTGTGCACATTGGTCCTAAATGTCTGTGGATTGTAGTGAGTAGGAAATATTGGGCTGGGAAGAGCATTCCATAATCGTGTTGCGGCTGAAAAACGAATCTCTGAACTTAACTGTACGTCCGAAAGCAGGCTTAAGGGTGAACTGATGAACATTCCTGGCAAGACGAGTATTGCGAGTGAATTCATGGAGGTGAGGAATGCAATTGGCTAACTCATTTGAGCAACGGTTGTTAAAATAGCGATAAAACAGTAACAAGGAAGATACATTACGTCGGTGTTCGAGCGGGTCAATTGACTTTGCGATATTACTGTCTCCTATAAGTTTTATCGCTCGCTGTTGTATTTTATCTATTAGGTGCAGGGAAGTTTTAGAGGCCCAAGACCAGATATGAGCGTTATACTCTAGCTTGGGGCGGATGTAGGCCTTATAAATTGAAGCCAAATCGGAGGGGATGAAATATTTCTTGCATCGTTTAAGGATACCTAGACATTTTGCCGTGTTTTTTCATTCCAATTAATTGCATGTATTGATACACATACCAAGGATGGAAGTTTTTCGGTTTCGTCGACACAAGCGCCATTCATGGATACGGGTTCGCTTTAACGACAGTAGACAGCATTGACTTTTAGAAGCATTGAATTCCACTCTATTAATTTTACCCCAATCGATTATGCTGTCAGCAGACGGCAGACCCCACAAGCGGACCAGTAGGAATGCAGTTAAGTGGGAAGGTTATGGTCCTACACTTCTGACCATAACAACGCCGGAGAAAAAAAGGAAAAGAAGAAGATTATGCTGTCAGGATCGGAATTCAATGTGCTTAGCATACGCTGACGTTCCAGTTCTATGGCCAAAAAGCAGGGACGTGAGTCCTGGAATGAATATGAAAAGCTGAGAGTACTGTCATCAGCGAAGGAATGGATTGGATTAGAAGTAACAGACAAGAGATCATTTATAAAAATGAGAAAGAGAGTCGGAGACAAAACAGAGCCTTGGGGGACACCAGCATTTATTTGGTGAATATCAGACTTGAACCCATCCAAAACAACTTGAATTGAACGGTTCGAACGGTAATTTCTAATCCATAGAAACAGAGATTTATCGATGCCATAAGCACGCATTTTCGACAAAAGAGCCTGTGCCAAACTCTGTCAAATGCTTTTAAAATATCAAGCGCAACGATCTTGCTTTCACCTAAATTATGCAAAGATTGGTTCCACTTTTCGGTGAGATATGCCATCAAATCACCAGTGGACCTGTTGCTGCGAAAACCGTATTGCCGGTCATTAAGAAGCTTCCGCGATTCAAGATATTTCATAAGCTGACGGCTTATCAGCGTTTCCATGAACATCGAAAAAAGGGACCTTAGTGCTATGGGTCGGTAGGAGGAGGTGGACGAAGATTTGCCCTTTTTAGGACAAATGCTGATTTCTATCTACTAGGAAAGAGACCCGAAGAGTAGGACAGATTACGCAGGAGTTTTGCCAGCGCAGAAGAACACCTCTTCAGAAGTATTGGGGGTAGACCATCCGGGCCAGCAGATTTGTGTACGTTAAGATCTTTAAGTACTCTTGCAACAGTACGAGTCCGAAAATGGATCATGGTGAAATCAACGCTCTCGAGTACAAGCGGAGGCAATGTGGAATCTGGCAGCGTTGAGCTATACACGAAATGCGCAGCAAGCAGATTGGCCTTGTCTAAAGAGCTGACAGGTGGAACGTCATTGTTAATGAGCGTGGGAATTGAAGACGAGGCTGAATTCTTTACGTTTTTTACGAACGACCAAAAGTTTTTGGTACCCTGGGGACATTGCAGCACTTTCTGCCTCAACTTTTGCTCGTGGAAGAATTTTACACGTCTAACTAATGCATTGCAGTCATGCAGTCAGTAGGGTTGGTTTTGTAAATTAAAACTCAACTCTCTCAACCTGATGGCCTCTTTACGGCTCGAGTCATACCACGCATTTTCTTTGGGTTTGATACTCTTCACTCTGTGAGGAATGAAGGACCTCATATCCAGCAAAAGAATGTCCGTGATCAGCAGCGGCATCCACATCACTATCGAGGAAACATAGTGACCAGTTAAAATTTTTAAAAAAGTCGTTAAGGCCACTCCGATTGGCTTTCTCGTATAGCCATACTGTTCTTTTAGAAAATTGTTCTCTAACTGTGTGGGGTGAAGACGAGAAATTAGCTGATACGACACAGTGGTCAGACGAGCCTAGGGGCGTCAATATGGCAACAGAATATTTGTCAGGATGAGAGGGAGAGAGGATGAGAGGTCCAGGTGTTGGCGGAATGATCTGCAATGTCAGGTATTCGTGTAGGCTCATTTACTAGCTGGGTCAAATTATTTACCTCAGCAAGGATCTCTATGTACCGTCCTTCGGGTGTTATCTGGCATGAATGTCGAAGCCAAGTAGAATTGTGTACATATTTAAAGACAATGATGAATTTCAAAAAGTGTGATAACATAACGAGTCTTACATAAGACTGTTTCCATCAACATTTATATGGGCTTAGAGTTGCGCTGCTGTTCAATGTGAATTGAACTCTGTGCCATGCAAAAAAGTGTCCGAAATTATTGGTTGAGACTTTAGTTGACAACCCTTCGCCAAGCCTCCCTGTCATGAATGGGTTTCTTCCATATTTTCCTGGTCTGTTGCTTTTCATAGGTTCGTATTCAATTACTTCTGTTGAATACGACTTCAAGAGGGGACCATTCCACGTGTCACCGTAATGAGTGATTTCTTGTTCCTCTATCATCAATCTATAACAACTTCCCTCTACTATGACGTATGTATGTAATTCATGTCTCGAAGTAATGATAGTGGTAGCAAGTTGGTCATCAAACGTAACGACATATCAATTGTGATAATAACTCGTAATGAATAGGCTACTGTTTCACCAATCCAAAAGTACTTAAACTAAAAGGTTAGATAAAAAAAAAGAAATGAAGGCATTTATTGAAGAGCTTACAGCGGGAAACCAGCAGTTTAAAAAAATCGAATTGTGGCTTAATATCCCAAAATGAATCCAAACCCTTTATTAAACGGGAAAAAATACATTTTAAAGCCGCAACGAAAATAAGTGTCATCTCGTCCTAAAGCTCCGTTCCACTTCCCACTCACTGGCCGATAATTTATATCCTAACATCGGAGTAATGTCCGTTCGCTTTCCAAGTATAAACTGCTAGCACCGCAACATTAAATCCTCGTTCTTTTTTTTCGTTATTTTTTTCCACTTTTGTGTCCACCCCACAAACATGTGGTTTCGACACAATCACACACTTACACAGCTTGAAAGCTTGGAAGGGATGAAAAAATGTAACGAGAACACTTTCATCCATACCTTAAACGGTTTATAATACCCTCTGTGTGGTTCAATTTTATTAAATCGCACAGGAGAGTAGCATATTGCTGCCGCATGCATGAATATCAAGTACGGAGAGCGTTTGTAGGTAACGAGTGCGACGAGTACCAGAATAAGGTTGGGCGTGAGTGGAACGATCTCTAGGACTATGTAGCAGATGTTACAATAAAAATGGGAAGACATACCAATCGAGGAGAACTGGAAGAACGATGCCCATGGTAAAGGGGTGCAAGATGACTGAAGTCGAGGAGACGACATCAGGGGGCTGTGGGGAAAGAGAACTTAATTTGCGGCGTCATTATCCCGGTCTAATGGTATTCAAACAAGGAAAAAAAAACCTAAAACGAAAACAATAGCTGCGACATCCATTGAGGCAACTGGAACAATTCCACGAATTTTTTCAATGGCTGCAAACAGCCGCTGAGGCACCCAACCAACCATACTTCCAACCAACCAACGAGATATCCTAGATACTGTTATGCAGTTATGTTGTATTTTTGTGCCTTTTTGTCTTGAAACAATGTCACAGAGGTTATGATAAATATTCGGAGCACGCTATGTTCCGCGTATTGCTCATTCGTTTTAAGAGGGGTTGGATGCACTTTCTGCATTAAATGCCCACGTTCGATAACTAACTACATTCCTAATAGTGTATCAAAGGGGGATAACAGGGAGAAAATATAATTAGCAACAAAAAAAAAAGGGACAATTAACAAATCCTTAAAGCAATTCACGGCTCACCAGATCTGCCAGGATAATAAATATAAGAGCAAATTAAGGATTCAGTGATTTGGTAAATAAGCCTACCATGTCCTTGCTCCGCCGTCAGCTGTCACTGACCAAAACAATGTGGAAACGACGGTTCCGCAACAAAACAAGGGTCAAATCCGTTCTGGATGAGCCACAACCCAAGAAGCTTTCTGCACCGCAACCGCAATAAGGTCATCAATGCGCGAAAAACCGTCCGACAACAAAACAAAAACAAAGCTTGGAAAATACCGCAAATCCATCCCACTCCCTCGCCGACACGGCAGGATAATCTAAAACAATCGTTTATTGGTGTGAGAAGATGCCTGATTATGGTACACTGCGGATAAATTTATCTTTTCGGTTTGTTTTGTATTTGCTTGCAATCCATAGTACGTTTTGCCGTGCGACGTCGTACGGGGTGGCTAGAATGGATCCTGCTCATTAAAATAAATTATGTGAATTTTACAGGCTTGTCGTGGGACTCCCATTTAGCCGACAGTCGGCGAGAGGAGGAATGAGACAAGGAAAACCAAAAAAAAAACGTGAATACAGTCAAGTTGTGTTCTGGGAAAATCGTCGGGTGGTTTTTATCACTTTATCTGGAATTAAAGGATCACATTCTCGCGTTGAAATATCTGTGAAATGGGTGTATCTTCGGGGAGGTTTTCAGCCAATTAGGACGGCAACGTCAATGTTGTTGTTGCTGTTGTCGTCGCACTAATTTGAAAGTGCTCACAGGAGATGGGGGTTTCCCTGTTAATTGGGTTAAACAGGAGAGTGGCGCGTGTCCTCGATTTGTTTCGGAATGAGACGCGGACTGGTTGTGTACCCGGAAAAACTGGATCAAAGTTACCTTGTCTAACTACTGAAAATCTTAAGACCAACTCTACACGCCAACGCCTTCCAGATATTGTTTTGCGAACAATAAAACAACGGCCAACAACGACTACAATCAATGGCCATTAAGTTAATCTCATTTACAAGATCCATCACTGAGCAACAGGGAACGAAATCCATAAAATTTCATCTCTCCATCACCACGGTAGATGTTTCTGCACGCTGTCAGGCGCTTCTTTAACGTCACCACCATTGTTTCCACAAATCTCATTTCCTGTCGATAGAGCCTAGAAGCTCATCTCACTACAGTACTAACGTGCCGTATGACCACTTCTCCATTCCGTTTCCCTATCTTCCGCCATGGAGTGTCGTGGCCGATACCACCTTGTGACGACAAAATGGATTTTCCTGTTCATTTTTTCCCCTGCGCTATGGCCTTCTTCTATTTGATGATAAAATCTCGTCTTGGGCCTGAGAAGAAGCAACCGGCAATAGGATGGCTTGAAATCGGAATAGGAAATGACTAAATCACAGGATATCCTTCGGCCCTCTCGTAGGTACAGCGAATTCATCGTCTTACCCGAACGATGGTAGTGATGTTGATGTTGTCGGTCTTTAGAGACGCACGCTGCTACAAATCACAACGGATTCCTTGACCATTGACGTTTCCTTGTTTCGTTCGTTATTCCATTCCGTGTACTCACCTTGCCAGGTTGCCTTTGTGCGTCTAACCTTCATTCTTTTTGCCTTCACTTGTTTGGATATTTGCGTTTGCGAGTTTGTTTTAACGACACTTGAGTATTAAGTCAGCAGGTTTCCGTTTCGGTCTGCTGTTAATTGAAATTGATGCGCTTTGGTTGGAGAGCTGTTAATCGTGACTTTAAGGATGGCTGCAGGTGACCGGAAATTTGAATCTTGATGACTTTTTGAGCATACTTCTGTGCTGGGTTCGTGAACTGGAATTAGAGTCTTGTTCCATTGGGGTCCATGTGAACACACGCAGCAAATGCAATTGCAAAATATTATGTCAACGTGCTCGCAAAATGTTAAATGAATTTATTTCGTTCTCGTTTCTGTGCTGACTTGTAGAGAAATTCTTTGACCAAGCTCTCACGAAATCCGTAAAATGATACTTTTATTGAAGGAGATTGATGAAATTAAATATGATTTAGCAATATTTCTTAGGCTCCTTCGTACGCCGTCCTCTTTAGTCGACTTAACCTGAGAAGGGGATATGATATGGGGAGCACGGAATATGATTCCGGGCACAAATCCGAAGAATATATTGGATTTTTGATCCAACGCTTACTTGGGCAAAGTGGAATACATTTAAGGAGTGTGCCGGCTCGTGGGATGATTGAGGCTAGTGGTGGCTCCTATTAGATGGCAAGAATGATTTCGGGATATGTTTACGGAGTAGTATCCGAGAACCTCAATAGAACCTAAAAACAAGTGTATGTCGTCCAGAACATGACTGGCAACCGGGTAAAGAAGACTTTAGAAGCGACGAAATTAATGTTCGGTTCGTATTGATTATAAAAAAAGACGACGAAGAGGAGAAATGACTGCTTACGGTGTTGCCAATAAGCGCGCATTTTCAGACCGTCTAGAAATTAGTCTCAAAAGATATTTCCAATACACCAACCTCAAGACAACTACCAAAAGAGTTGATGGAAATTCTCTCCAGGAGCACCTATAAACCAGCATCTCGATCTTGTAACGCCGGGCCAGGATCTATCACATAAAATTGATTTTGTGACGCCGACAGACGTGCTAGTGGTTTGCGCTCTACGCTGTCTGTCTGGGTTGAGAACCGTTCGGCACACTCTGTCGTAGCGGCACCTTGGCACCACGAGCCTGTCTGGGTAAGAACCCGAGTCGAAGCCTTAGTTGTTATCGGCTTGTGCCCTTGAGTGCGGCTATAACGTCTGGCTAGGCCCGTCCGGGTTAAAACCCAAATCGAGGAGCTGACCCTACGGTACTTGCCTCGGGAGTAGGTTCTAATAGGGGTTGGTCGGTCTCGTATGAGTTAAAACCTAAGTCGGAAAATTGATTCTGTCCTATTAGTCCCTACTCACCGTTTACTCGCTGAGCGATCGCGCCAACTAATATTGACCACACGTTCGTCCCTCCCTTTTAGGTGACGTAGTCGAAATTATTATATTAGTTATTATAATAATTTTTTTTTGTTAAAAAAAAAAAGATCTACTTTGCGATTTCGTGCAATGTGATGCCCCCTTAGTATCAACACTACGTCGTCCTCTTGACAAACACTTTTTACCTTGTTGTTGTCGTAGTTCCACTTTGTTGAAGCTTCGGCCGGACTTTTATCTTCTTCCCTGCACTGTTGTCTTGGTTGCCTCTTTGGTTGTTGTTGTTGTTACGACTACTCACTACTTTTTACTATTCTCGCTGCTTGTCACTGCTTCTTACTAGTTGCACTTCTGACAATTACCCCGGCCTTTTATAGGGCCAGGCCGAACGGCGATGTGAACGGTGCCTTTCCATTCCTCGCTGACATTTCCTCTGTTTACGGGATCTGTCAACGGTGATGGCAGCCGTAGCCGTTGTCCTTGGTGTCTTTGACCTGACTGGTCTTAGGCAAATTGAAAACATGGATGTTTTATGACTTTTTTGTGTGCTTTCTGTTTGATTGTTTTATGTTTATTTAATTGATGATCTTGTGTTTATATTTGGTGGTTGTTTTCTACTTATGTGTTTTATATCTTTCTGTGTTTTGTTCATTTTATCTCTTTGTTTACTTTTGTTTGTGTTTGGTTTGACTCGGGTAAGGTAAGTGGAACATACTAAGGAAAATTTATTAACATCATTTCTGTTCTAGGTTTGCGAATTTTCCTTCACAATCTCACCCATAAAGGAACAGATATTGACTAAAGCTATTAAAAATCTAAATTTAATTTAATAAACGAAAAAGGACGAAGCTGGAGCATCAGTTTTAGGTTCGGTAACCGTGACTAAGTAAGTGGGAACCATGCTAACCAATCGTGTGCTATGTCAGATTTCAGCGAAATATCGTACTTTCTATGCAGGTAAGCGAATGCCTTTTAGAAATCAAGAAACATCAAAGTATACAATTATCCAGCAAGAAGTGTTATTTTAAATCAACACAAAATCACATTTTTATTTTATGAAAAGTGATAGAATTTCTTCAGTAAATAAAGGTACAAGTTGAGGTTATCCAGAGAATAATAAGCCTGCCCGATTCTGCTAACGAACAAACAACTGTTCCGCTAAGTTTTTGGACATGTTTTGCATAAATGTGGCGAATTGTTGGCGGGAGATCGGAGTAGACTTATGGTAAATAAATAATTAGGTTTTTGAGTGAAGTCTTAGTTAAAAGCAAATTTGCGTAATTGCAATGGAAAGTCAAGCATCAAGTGACGTTACACTGAACGGCAAACTTGCTTTAGCCAAGTATGTGTTTCACACCAATTTAAGTAGTTGATTGTGCTGGAAGGTGAGTGCAACAGAAGCAGGCATTGATAACACGAAGGCTTATACTCTGATTTGACACACAAGAGTCTAGGCTAGCGTTATTGCCACATCTTACAGACTTAGGCTTAAGACAGCTGACGCCCTGACTCGGGTTTTAACTCTAGCTGTCTACCATTACCCCGGGTCAGTGTGTAAAGAGAGTCAGTAGAGGGACCAGGGACTGTCAATGGAACAAAACCGAACAGAAAGACCTAGGCATTACTACGCCAAACTGTCCCGAACGGACTTAGTGTGATCGTTGCGTCGAAACAGCTAGTGAGTCTGTAAGTATTGCAAAAATTAATTGATGTGACGGACCTGGACCTGGCGGGTACTGCCCGGCGCAGGAAGTTCGTCACAATAGTCCAAGGGAGGAAGGCCTTGTGATGTTAATTGGTTCGATTATGTCAGTAAATAAAGCAATCCGTCCAGCTAAAATATACATAAAAGTCCACAATTTTCAAAGTATCAAATTCATGCAGAAACAGTCGATCAACATCGTTCGGTAACGTAATCCTCTCACCAGCATAATTTTGTCAACAGAACTTCAGTGTGAAGAAAAGAGTTTTTGGGGGAAATTTTATTGTACATATTACTGTATAAATAAATCTACAGCCAGGGTACATAGAATTCTTTCTGAGACTTACGGTAAAACGTACATGCTCTGCTGGAAAAAACGTGCAGCGGCTGGCTTCGATGCTTCAAAGGCAAGATTCAGATTTTATTGTCGAAGATAAAGAACGCTCCAATGCACCGAAAAAGTTTGAAGACCAACTATTAGAATTGGTCTTCAGGAAGACTCATGACCAAATGACAAATTATAACTAGTAGATGATACAACACTTTCGAAAGGTTTGAAGGCATAAGAAATAATTTAAAATCAAGGACATTGGGTGCCATATGAATTAAAGCCGAGAAACGTTGATTCGGGTTTTTTCAAGTATAAACTACTGCTTCAACGAGAAAAAAAAGAAAGGTTACTTGCATTGTATAATTGCTGGCGATGAAAATATGATACTATTCGATAACAGTAAGCATGAAATATTTTTGAGTAAGCCTGGCCATGCATGAGGATAGCCGGTAAGGCAAATATCCATGGTTCGAAGGTTCTGTCCTTCATTTGGTAGGACTGGCAGGGAGTAGTTTATTTTGAACTGCTGATGTCCGAGTTTTGTAGATGCTAATACTGCTCAAACTTCAATACAAATCAGACGTTTCTATGTAGGCCTTATCCTGAAATTGTACCTTGGAAACGTCATTCATTATATTATATTTTTATCACTTTGAGGTTCACGAACGAGTAACATTTGGAAATTATTGAAAATTACTAAAGAATTTATGAACCGATAATCCCAACTTAAAGAGCGCTTATCCTACCTTTCTCTTGTAATTCATCGAAATTCAAATCAACATATTCACTACTGAATGTTGTCAGTGCTTAATGCACGTCAAATCCGTAAATTCCACACCGTTCCCAGGAATTGGGAATCTCTCAGTCCACATGATCGTAAATTTTGCATAAAGATCATGACCCGTACCCTCAGAAGATCAAATTAATTCACCCGTACCTGATCATTTAAGACGCCAAGACCTTTCCAATTGAATCTTGCAAAAGTTTGAGGAAAATCTTAAATTTCATCAAGAAATCATCTTCTGCGCTGAAGTTCGTTTTTAACCTCTTTGTATATAAGCAAAATATACATACATTATTCGATAGCAACGAGCACTTGTAGCTTCAAAAGACTCCATTGCATCCACGAACATTGACGGTGTGGAGTAGACTTCATGTCATAAATATTATTCGCCGATGAAAATGATCGTCATACGATCTATTACGGGCAATGGATGTCGGTAATTTTGGCCCGATCGAATACTCACCTCGCTCATGCCATTAAAGTCGTTGGATTTATTTTTGCCGTTGGACGTGCTGTTCAACTAGCCAAAAAAGATTGACGACCTTAGAGTAATACCAACGTTCAGGGCATTATATGTGGATGATTGGTGAAAAGTTGGCTTCAAAAAATCGAGAATTCAAAAATTTGCACGGCGCACTTCATCACGATATCTTCTGTGTTTTATTCAAATACAAAATTGTTACGTCCTTGTCAAAAAACTGTGTGTGAGATAGTATTTCGTTTGCATATCAGGAAAAAGGAAAATAGGATCGTAATTGCTACTTTTAGAAGACGATTGGAGCAGGCGAATGAAATATATTGTTAAGGAACCGCCACTCCTCCACAAATCCCTAATAAAATATTAATATAAAATGTAAACAAGATGAAATTGAAACAAAAGTAACGGTAAACATAGATAACTTTATTTCAAAAGGAAATAAAATATAGAAAGACATGCCAACTACTGACAACAAAACCCGTAATTTACTTTGAAATACACAGAAGCCATTCAATGTTTCAGTAAATTGGATTAAAAATATTAAAAATAAAATAAAAACAACTTTCCAACTTGCTGACTATAAAATTGGTATAAAAAACTTGATGAAAATTATATTGTCTATCGAAATTTCATATCGATTTGAGGTAGTAATTTTTGTCGCTCATCGACCAACCGTCATTAGTGTTTCCATACACTCGCACGTTCGTTCAACAGTTGAATAGATGTCCTTTGAAATTGAAAGACAAAGAATACAAGGATTACCACTTGGTATCAAGCATATGCTAACTAAAGCACATAAGCACATAATTGAAATTTGAAAGCGAAACGGATTTAAATGCATTTTTTTTTCAATCTAACGACGATTACTACTTCTACTCCTTTTTGTCCTTGTGTTTATATTTTTTCATCATTTTTGGCTTCCACTAAATGCAGAGTGGGAAATTAGTTTCGTACGAATATACGTGTTTATTGATTAGTCCCTCTGAATGATCAAAGCCGAGATAGGAAGGGAGTCGATCTAATGAAAGGATGATAAAGTTATGGTATGACTAACAGACATGGAGCTTTTCAGAGGATAGCCGCACACAACTCTTTAACATTCACAGCATGCATTTGCAACGGGACATAGAAAATGGATTTTCCACACTATATGGTATCCGTGAACACATGCACTCCTATTGCTATCGTTGTCCGGCTATGTATCCCTCTGTCATGTCCATTGAGAACCCCAATCCCGGCATCATATCCTACAAGCCACCGAGACTATGTGCACTAAGAGAAGCAATACGGATGAACATCAGGCTCTTGCCATAACAAGTTGTCAACATGAAACAATGAACGTAGCGAATCCGGACAGAGTGCACAAAGCAAAACACAGTGAATGGTGGTAGGTCGGTTACACAGGTCACAATGTGAGCTTGACAATGGGGAGAAAATTGCAAAAGTGCACTAGTGCGACTTAGGTGGATGTTTGTATCTAGGTTTATTCGGTTTACAGTTTACTCTCTTTATTTTTATTTTTGGTTTTCTAATGGACTTGAGTGGAGGGGCCTAATGGACAGAGATTTGTATTAAGAGGATATGTGGAGTTGTCAGCTATCTGACGTTTGGAGTAGAGGTTAAGAGCGATCAAGTAGACATTGTGTCCTCTTTACTGAATTTATCTAGATTTTTTTTTTTAATTCGCTATTTAGGACAAGGGTTGACAATTTTTGAGAATTACCTTCTTTTTCCGCTTGATTGACATTATCTTAGACTCTAATGACACACGCAGACCCAATTTGAGTGATTTTTTATCCAAAATGTATCCAGACTTAAGAGCAAAACACGACTTGCCCATTATCGTTAAGCCCAAATCCACCCAATAGCTTTTCATTAAGCGACTACCAAAGGTATGAGAAAACTATTCGAATCTCCGTTTCGTAACGCCTTCACTAAAGCAGTGAAAAACAAAAACCCAAACGCGCTCTCAAGGGCATAATTGCGAATTAAAAACTTTCGCGAAAATTTCCTTCGCCTTTACCAAAACTTTATAACTCTCACGTTCGCGCAATTTGACATTCGTTTTTTTTTGGTGACGGTATCTCTGCCGTCTACAAGTGCTCATGAATGACTTGGAAAAACCCGAAGTTTACCACCAACGAAACGAAAGTTCTACGACTTGTTCTCGAACTCCTTTCGTTGCTCGTCTCGCTTTTAATTTAAATTCTTTTTTATGTTTTTTTTTTTTGTATCTCTAACTCTGTTCGTAGTGAAGTTGAAAAGAACCGAGATGGCCATTTATTACGAGCAAATCGGACGTTAATCTATTGCCACATTTGGAGCAATAAAACTTAGTTGGTCCAGGATGGCTTAATAATTGGGGTCTGCTGGCTCTTTTTTACATTAGAAGATGCATCTCGTGGTATGTGGAAATTCACGCACATAATGAACTGTCATGGAATATGGAGTTATCGGGGTGGTGTTGAGGTTTTTAAATTGCTTTTGGAGAGGGTTGGGTTTGATTTTAGTTTATCGATTTATTTCCGCGGGAAGGTATTGGGGAAGAGATGTGATTTAACCTAGAGTGCCTGGAGGCATCATTTGCATCTGACATGTTAATTGCTGAATGGGGATGTTCGATTGCTATTTGTTCATTCCCATGAATACGGACTACAAATGTTCATATATACTTTCAGTTACTTTATACCAATAAAACAGATTCTAGTCGTGATTGCTTTTAAGAGAACTACAAGAAATTGCACTTGTCAAGCCCTATTTAGGGTTTTATCAAAAACCCCCTTTTTTGCTCTCGACTGACTCAAAGATAAAAACTTGATCGCGGGTCTTACTATAGGTATAAAACTACTGAATAAATAATGTTGTAGCTTAACAATTAGATACATCGGTATCGTAAGAATGGCTTCCCAGCCGTTCCTGTTCCTAGTTTATCGCTTTCGCTGTTGTATTGGTATGTAAGTTTGAAAAGGCTCCTTGCATTGTGATACCCGTATCAATACTTGAAGAACTTCTGTATATACAGTTCGGTGATGTCTGAGACGTGATTATGATGTTGTTTTGGACTAATCCAGATGCTTTCTTCGTATTACCTAACACAAACGGCGCGTAACTTCGGGGTAATATTCCGAATGGAACTCATTGTGAACCACGCCATTGTGATTGACGAAGCCAAGCAGCAAAATGTTCACATTCGACCGAACTTGGCGTGATTTTTTAGGCCTTGGTTCTTTTGCTCGCTTCCATTGGGATGATTGGGTTTTAGTTTCGACGTCAAACCACATACTTTTGCATATGGGTATGGATCATTACTCACGCCATTCAACAGCTCCGTAACGATGCTCATGTGACTGTTCTTTTGGTCAAAATATAGCAATATCGGAACAAACTCCCCTGACACACTTTTCATACCCAAAATATCTGAAAAAAATTCATTGCATCTTGAGGAGTTTGATTGATAGTGATTCATTGATTGACAATTTACTTCACTTCGTTAACATTTTCATTCATTGTTGACATGCTGGGGAGTCTAGGGCGGCCATTGTCATTCACATCTTCGCGACTTTCTGTGAGGAGCTTGTATTATACTACTTTACATCTTTTTTGCTTACAATGGGCCCGCCACATGCCTCAGCCAATATTAATAATTCAAGAACGTTGGAGAACTTCATTTTATTCTTCTCACCAAAATTAATACAAGTCCTTCGATCGATTTTTTTCAATACCAGAAAATCGCCGAATCGAGAAATTTGTGGCAACCATGTCCAAGCCGAGCAAGGGTGACCGTTTGGCGGTTGAGTAGCTCGCACATTTAAAAGGGGTGATTTTCACTTGAACGACAACGGGCGACGTGGACACTCCCCAAAGTCTAAGTCTGTCCATAGTCAAGAACAATTCCTATACGGAAAAGCTGTCCAATTACATCAGTTGTGAATGAGAAATGGCCAAAAAACTGCTGATGAAGGCATAACACTCGCAGTGCGAGATCACTTCAAAATCCATGCTTTGTGTGTGCATTTCCAATATAACACCTTAATGACATGGAAGCAAAAAAGTTACTGTGAACTAAAACCAACGCAAAAAATTCAGTCGTATCTCTCAAAAAATCCTATCTAGGACAACCACCCCCTGAAAGTAGTGAAAGGATAACTTCGACACAAACCATCTGCACCCCGTCCAGGTTGTGTGACAAACACCATAACATAGTACACTCTTGATCCTATACGAACCATATACATATAAAACAAAAAAAAAATTGTTGAAAGGGGATATTTGAAACAGCTGAACTTCAAACAAAAATGATGAGAAATGATAAGTTAGGCCTCAAACATGAACAATATACAAAAAAAATATATTCCGAAAAATGCCTGTAGTATAAAGATGGGGTTTTACAAGCACTTTTCAGCCTCGTTTACCAACATAACATAGAATGAGCAAGACTGATACTACTTGGAGAGTTATATGTTTTTTTCGGAAAGGCGAAGAACCACTGCTTACAGGAAATAATATTGATACCAAAAATTCTCTCCCGAAACCGAAAGTTCCTGCTGTTTTTTAAACACAATTTATAAACCTGTCATATTGTCCACGCCGGTATTTTCAGTGATTTAAACCAATTGACTTAAAATATATTTATTTATCGCTCTGCGTATTGTCCCAGAAATATATTTATTTATTATTTACTAATATTTAATAACCAAACTCAGAACTAAAACAAATTTCTAAATTTCTTACAAGCAGGTCAACATTTGTTGAAAACTTTTTTTTTTGTTTGGAAAAATATATCTTGCACTTTTCCCCGTTTCAGCTAGTTTTCTATATACCTAAATTTAAGTTTTATAGGACCTGGTCTTATTTCAGTGAGTGAAATCTCCCGCTGAAGATGTTCTTCAATAAAAAGCAAAACTCGTTATTGCCTGGCTTCTGTAAATTGAAAGTGGAAATTCCTGTAAAATCCCGCATTGGGGCCTCACCATCCATTTAAAGCATCTTGAGATAATAAAGTTTGAAGCAAACAAACGAGAAACAAAAATAAAAATCAAGATAAACTCCAAGGATGGAAAAAGCCAATGCTAACCTGTAGAGCGCCCTTCAAGTCCTTCGCACGAGTGCCAGTACGAGCAACAACGACAAAGGGCAAGAGCAAAGAGAATCAAAACGAGGACTCCGAGGCACACACGCACATTAATGTATTCATGTCACTGTAGGGCTTCTTCCGTGTCAGTAAGCTATATGATCCGATTCAGTTGTTGTCCTTGTGCTCCATTCACGACTGCAATATCTCCATCTTTTCCTATCCTCTGTTTTGTTTTCATTTTTTTTATTTTTCTCCTTTTTTGTTTAGCCTCGTCTTGATTTTATTTCTATTCTTGCTCCTGTTCAGGAATGATGTACCCTCGGGAAATACGGTAGAAATCACATAACTTCCCACAAGTAAGTAAAATTCAAAAGTGCGAGCAAGTCGTCTTGCAAACATTTTTGTCCTTTTGCAACGGATTCGCTTGGAAAATCCTCGCCGGAGTCGTTGACATCTTCTCTCTCCATGTCGTTATTTGTTTTTTTTTTTTTTTTTTTTTACGGCGCTGGGTTTGTGATTTTATTAATAAACCGTGTATGGTAGGGGGTATAGTACATATTGTCGTAAACCTTTTTTCCTCCCGGAAGGAAATTTACCCTGACTAGGTGGATGAGACAGAGATACTCCCTTGCATGAAGCGAATCAAAATATCACTGACCTGTTCCGAAGGAAAATATATTGAATCCGATGTGATTACAAGAGAGAGTGTGTCAGGAGGACAAAAATGTTACAAATGCGCATGCCTCTACTCTTTAGGACGACAGTGGTGAATTTGAAATTTATGGTCGAAGCCAGTGTACTAAAAAGATTGAGAGAGCGAGAGTTGAGAGCAAGAGTAAACAGTGAAGTGAATTTGAGAGACCTTTTGGGACTGCGTGTCTTTGGAAATCCTTTAAGTTTTGATGATTAGAAAGGGTACACTTTTTCAGAGCAGTCTAGCCTCGAGACCTCTCGTGACGAATGTTCAATGTCAATTAAATAATGAGTAACGACCGGATTCTATGAAAATACCTGTTGAGTAGCAGAATAGTAAATATTATTTAAGTTAGATTCCCAGAGGCAAATAGTTCACTTCCATTACTCCTTGAAGCATATATTGACATCGGGGCTTTTAACAAATGACGTTAGTAAACTCAACTTAAGAGGGTTTTCGTCGTAGACAATAAACACAGAAACTGATATCGGGAAGCTTACAAAGCTATGTAGCAATTGTTGAACTCCGATAAAATGTGGGCTGGCTTATGAAGCGTGAGTTAAGGTTTTACATTTTGATGTCGAAATTAAGCGGGTCTCCGGCACAAGAGTATTGTCATATTTGCAATGTATACATTTACCATGCTTACTTAGATGGTAAGGATGACGCTAATTTTGTCCGAAAAATTGTCTTTAGCGACGAGGCGCATTTTTGGATGAATGCCTGTGTTAACAAGTAAAATTGCATATAACGGACCACAACAAAATATACATAAGATTCAATAGGTGACAATGCATGCTCATGCTCCGTTTGGTGTGGATTTTTTCTTCGGCAGCATCATTGGTCCGTACTTTTTCGAAGACGAAGCTACAGCACTACAGAACAAGGACAACCAATCGGCTGATGCCCCTAAAGTGAACATAACACATGCCATCGCACAAATTCTACCGGATCTATGCGGAAGGGCTATTGAAAATTGAACCACTCGTATCCCTGCCAACGTAAGAAGCGAGCATTTGAACAATGTCATATTTTATACTTAATGGAATATATGAGCCTTTCGAATAAAAAAAAAACAAAATTTAATACCTCACACAGAGCTTGTTCTATTCCATCTCAAAATCTACCCGCCCGTATTGAAAAACCCTTTAAAAGATAATATTGCTAATGATTAATTTATAAATTTAAAACCCCGGATAGGTTGGTGGAATACATAGACCAATCCATGCTTGTCTGACAAGAAAAGTAGAAAACGTCGCCACTATTGCTGCGTCTATTTCGACTCACTCAGGGTAATCTCGACCTACATGCTTTTAAGTCCAGTCGACACAAAAATTGAAGCCAGCAAGCCAACCACATCGTAATACTCTCACTGATGATGGAACTGACTAACAATTTTTTTATTCATAAAATTATTTTGATTAATTGATCGAGCGGAGCGTAGCGGAGCGAGAGCAATCACCCACTTTTTGGCCTAGCGCGTGCATGTACGGGGAATATAGTGGTCCGAAAACGATTTCGGACTAATCTTGTACGCACTAAATGTAGATATCGGCTATAACCACACATGTGTGCAGCATGTCATTCGATAGATCTAGGTCTGTAGATGAGCCATAAATTATCAAATGAAATTGTTTGATTGAAAAATAGTGAGAAATAACGAAGTAAAGTTTAGAAAAGTGCCATGCGGAGCGAGAGCAAGGTTGATAAAACAACAAATTTGCTCGCTCGATCAAAAATTTTCAGTAGCGGAGTTAAGCCCGTGCATACTGATCTGCCTAGTTAAATTCATTCCCTGAGGCTTATGATGTATAGAGTGATCCAAGTGAGAGTATGGATATTCGCTGTCATTAACTGCCATTTAGTGAGTTCAAAATAGTTAATTTTTTTTAACAGAAAACAAGTACAACCTTTGGCAAATTTCACTATGATATGAACTTCGTAACAATACTTTCTTATTCAAATTTATTACGAAAATAGGCGATTTACAAAAATGACTTTTCGTAAGATTCTTGAATTTTCTAGTCAATAGTGCATTTTTCATATTAATTTTTATTACATTTTTATTTTCACCTTTACTTATAACTACCTTAAAATAGATAAAAATGCTAAAATCTGTTGACAGAACGATTAAAACTAACTTATTGGCCCCACCCGGATAATTAGATAAAACTTAAAAGCTATCCTAACCTAACCTAATCACCTAATCTTACTTAAATCGGCTATTGGCCGACCTTACGCCCTGAGAGAGCTTTAGAGCTCGTCAGATGACGCTTCCTCAAGCCACCAGAAGAGACGGTGCTGACGTGAAACGTCCTCAATGTCTCGGCGCGACACCGCCTTATTGAACCTGAAATGATCTGGCATACGGAGCGCGACATCAGGTTCGTAGAGGAGCCGCTGTTCTACAGATTTTCGGGCTATGTGGAAGATCAGCGGAACCGCCGATCTGTCTTGCACTAGCGCGCACTTGTCCAAGTAGAGGAACGCTTCTGGAGGGATGAAGCCATTACGGCGCACCCTCTCGTGAAATAAATCATTAAATCAGTAAGCCCTAAAGATCAGACTATTAATCGAAGTCATTGCTCTTGCAACATGACCTCGAATCAGCTTGATGATGAAATTATCGACTCGACTTACCCGGGCCTTATTGTCTAAGACCTCGCTGGGATAGTATTTTATGTACTGAGACTCGGGCATTCTGTGCAGGTGGCGGCATTTCCTCAGACACTGTCTTTCAAACCCCCGAATCCTTTCCATCATGCTCGCACTCACGTTGAACCAAACGTCAAATCAGGCAATCATGGGCCTGACTAAAGCTATGTAGCAGATTACCTTCACCCTGTAGTCAAGTTGGCTGCTGTGAAACAACCGACTTGTCAGGGCGAAAGCGCCCCTAGCCCGGGCCAGAGCAGCATCTATGTGTTTGTTAAAATATAGATACTGATCCAGCCAGATGCCAGGGTATCTGGCTATACTTTTTATCACCAGTCGATGCATATCCGGTCCAAAGACTGAGAACTTTGGCCAGTTTTGTCGAATATCCCTAGAGGCCCTAGACAACGGCGTTCTAAATAAGATGGATTCTGATTTCTGGAAGTTGATTTTCAATATTCAGTCATCACAATACCGCTGAATCTTTTCGAAGTCACGTTGCAAGAGAGTTGCAATGACATTGATTGACGGTCCTGATCTGTACGCAATAAAGTCATCTGCATACACTATAGCGTGATGAAGACAGTGCCCTAGTGAGTCCATGGTAAGCGGTACAACGGTGAAGCCTTTGATGAAACTGGTACGGTATGGGTCAAAACATTACCACTATGAGCGAAAGTGTTTGAAACCTACAAGGCATCTCAATTCTTCAGCGAAGTGAACATCGGGGCTCACTTATGGCACTTTACTCCTTAGACGGCGTTATAGCTATAGTGCCAGAGCCAAGTTTCTCTCATTGAATTATGTTGTGTGCGAAATGTTTTACACACAAATGAATGGGACCTACATTTTAATGCCGATTCCGAACGGCGAGAGCTGAGAAGCCTTTTCAAGACAAGTGTCTGCTAGGGGTTTTGCCAGTACCCCGTTGAGGAGAGAAGCCGACAAATGAACATTCGATGGCGTCCACTATCCACTACACCACGGCGTTCGACACTTTACGCCGAATTTGAAACTTTGATGTCAATTTAAACTGGAAATTACACAACAGTTGAGCCCTTTAGATCACCTACGACGTCATTGATTCGGCAAATGGATGTTTGATCATTAAGACAATTTGTCACCAAATTTGATAATTTCCGATGAATCACATTTCCGGATATATGTATATGTAAATAAACAAAATTGTGATAAAAGCCAGGGTATACCAAAAAAGTCACTGTCTGTTGCGAATTATGGATTAGCGGCGTGTGTTGGCTCGTACGTTTTCAAAGATAAGGTTTAAGAGCCAGTGAGAGTGAATAGAGAGCAAAATTGCTGCATCCTGATCGATTAATATTTTACAGAATTGAAATACGCGGCTCTGTACGATCTTTGGCTTCAGTGGGACGGCCCAAGAGCTCACACAAGCCTTCACACAATCAGTTTATTATGGAAGAATTTTGAAGATTGCATTATTTCGGTTGGAGTAGAACTTTATCCGAGGTTATACGATTTGACAATTTTTAACTTCTTTCTTTGATGTGATTTTAAGAGTACGGTCTATGCCAATGACCTATCGGTAATACAGGACCTCAATCATAATATCATTTAAATTAATTACGGCCCATAATTGCCATAGAAAGCTTCTTTCGCCAATAAAGATCAAAATTGACAGCAGTGGCTCATTCTAAATATGCCAATGCCCAACCGATGACTCATGCACTAAAAGAAAATCGGAACATTTATTTATTCGCGAAATAGAGTCGTAGATATGCGAAAGCGGAGGTAGCAGATAGGTAGAACTCCGGCGGACTTCTATTTTTTTTTAATTTATAGCTTCAGACCTTATTTTTTTAAATAAATAAAAATAAAAAAAAACCTTATATTGGATGAGGATCAATGCTGGTTAAAAGGATGCGCGCTTTTACAAATAAAAGAAAAATAAATAATCCGACTCTGTCCTCATTGACTATTAAAGAAACCAGCTAGTTCCAAGTCCTCTATTCTGATTGCTCGTTTACATTTTTGAAAAGACTCATCGTGATCGAAAGTCATCAAAACAGAAGGACATCAGTTTTTTTTTGAACTACTGACTGGGCTTTAAACTGTGCAGATCACAATACGACACAAATAATACCTCTGTCAAAGAAACTATCGAAATACAATTATATTGTATCTATAGATACTCACTTCCATTTATAACAAATGCGGTTGTTATGTCCATATTGATAATCAACCATCATCCACGACATCCGCATAGGAATCATGCACATCCTCCGCGATTAATTCTCGGTCCCCGATAGACCACCAATAGAGCAGATGAATAAACTCCATATCCATTCAGTTGCAACCACAGAAGAACCGCCAACCTTGTCGGCCACAAATCATCAGCTCAGCGTTCTTGATTAAAACACGCCTATGTGACTACGACTAATTGTCTCCAGTCGAGCATCCGCTGCACGCCAGCCTTCACAACGTATACAACGTATGTATGTATGTCTCTATGCACCGTACAAAGCGCAGCCAGGACTTTGTTGTTCCAAGTCTTTGTGGTTCCGCAAAAATCAGTGTTCCTTTCATTTTCATTACAATCTGTTGTTGTTCCCTTGGCGGTGAATAAACTAAAAAATTCTGGGAAAAGGACAAAAAATCCTTTTGTTTCGAGATCAATGTGCTACCAGCTCGAATTCAGAAGCCGATTCTGTTTCCTTTTGTTTTGTTTGTTTTGAAGAGAAATTAAAATAATTCAATCGACGTCGCTAGAAGTGAAGGCCCTGAGCGGTACCAGCTCAATGTCTGTTTTCTAGCACACCCAGAGCGAGTGCACGACCCAGATACGAGGGCGTCCCGTAGAGTTCGTGTTTCAAGGATGTGGAAATCTAATTTTTATAGCCACACTCAGCGGCCACCGCGACTATATTTCGTTTTTTTTTTTTTTTTAATTAAATAAAACTTAAAATTGAGTTCCACCGTTTCGAACTTAGCGAAATTAAAAAAGTAGTGTCCTCGCTCGCTCGTGGTAGAAAGAAAGCACACCTACTGCATCTAAACCGGAGCGCGTGCATTTAACAAATGAGTTGGACTCTGACGCAGAAATCGCTTTCTCGTTAATTAAATCGAAACCCTTATGTATAGAGAACTTCGTTGCGTTAGTCCTTGATGTCCCTCTGGATTCCGGTCAACCTTATTGCTCGTCCCGTCCTACTCTATGACACTATTTTACAAAATTGACATTCCCTATTTTACGACTCATAAATTCATTTATTCGACCATTCAGAGAAAAGGACCGATTTTCATAAATTGCCCAGGACGAGAACGAAAAAAAAAAAAGTGAAAGAGGACTACGTTTATGAACAAATAACTTCGTTAAACATGATCACATGGCACAAGATTCAAGCTCAAGCTAAGGCCGTACAATACGGAGCACAGGAATTCGCTCATATAAAAACATAACTTCCTTTACAACTATCCAGCCTGTTGTCCTTCCTGTTGCCAGGATATTACTCTCCTCTTCATTACACACACTTACTGGTAACGCATGCATATGACCCACTAGTACGAGTATGTTTGTTCAACACATAGGAATGGAAAGGAGCACGGGAACGCGTAGGCAACGTCAAAAGTGATAAAACCCTAACTTTATCCTGTTGTAATCATAAATATTTCCTTGTCCTTGTCGTTACCCCCGCCACGGGCAACAAAAGGCGACCGACTGTAGTCCTTTAGCCAAAGCTCTCAGCGTAGCCAATGCTGAATGGACGAAGGAACGAGAGCAGAAAAGCTGTAATGCATACATAAAACTTGCTTATGTCCTGTACAGCAACGGTAATGGCAAAGAATGGAAATTTTCATACAAAACTCAGGAAGCGTGAAATTGAGGGAGGACGACAAGTGGTATCTTTCTGCTCAATACTTCGTTCTTTTTCATGCCCCTCGTTTGATTCCACTCGCACTCCTGCTTGTAAGGGAATTTCTTTTTCTTTTTTATTTGTTTGTTTTTGTTTTTATATTTCATCCTGTCCTCAATCAATTTTGTCATTTCTTATAAATAGACTTGTTACTGATACTTCGTCCTGTTAGCCGGAAGGAAGAGGATAGTTATCGTCCTGGTCGATACGAGAACAGGAACTATTTAACTTGAGTTAATCATATTTTTATGAAATCACTCGGATCACGTACGAATTGGTCCTGTTTTCGATTATAAATCAAGACGGTGGATGCGGAGTTGCTTAACATTCTAGGTAATAGGGTCCGTGACTGGTTATAAATCTCATTAAAGAGCAGACTTATGACGCATGGACGTGTGTTTCATTAATTTATTTAATTAGTTAGGTGTACAGGGTATGAAGGAGCGAATGTATCGTTGTTGAACTATTAGTTAGACGTCAGCTATAGGGACATTGCTGGAAGTCAACAACAACTGTAGCTGGATGTTTAACTCACTGTTCATACTCTGTGCGATTAGTAATTGGCGAGAATGTAGGAAAAACTATTTTACTTATTGCTATTGAGACTGAGAGTCTGCTGTTTGTGATGAAAGTTGTTATTATCCATACCCCTTGATACCATTGTAGTTGTTTACATTTTAATGCACACCATTTTACATTCGAAGCATACTGCACATATGATGAAGCATTGTTAACTATGTGTCCAATTCACTGTGTCGTGGTGTAACGAGCTTTCTGGGCCGGGATATACTCGCCGGGCCAGGGTCTGTCACCTAAATTTGTTTTTTGACGCCGACAGACTTGCTAATGGTTTGCGCACTACGCTGTGCGCTGTGGTTGATACCCGTTCGGCACACTCGGTCATAGCACCTTGGCACCTCGTACCTGTCGCGTTGACAGCACCCAGTCAGTCCCCTTATGGGTGAGAACCCGAGTCCGGATCCCGACTGGTGATCGGCTGGTAAGAATAGTGTGAGGTCGAGCCTGTCTGGGTAAGAACCCGAGTCGAGGCCTTGGTTATTGTCGGCTTGTGCCCTTGAGTGCGACTATAGGGTCCGGCCAGGCCCTTCCAGGTTAAAACCCAAATCGGCGATCTGGCCTTACGATACTTGCCTCGGGAGCAGACCCTAATAATAGTTGGTCGATATCGTATGGGTTAAAACCCGAGTCGGAGAATCGATTTCGCCCTATTAGTTCCTACTCACCGTATTACACGTTCATCCCTAACTTTTGGCGACGTGGCCGAAATTATTATAATAATAAAAATTGTATTGTTATTTTTTTTTGTTAAAAAAAAAAGAATTATCCCTCGATTTCACGCAATGTGATGCCACCTTAGCATCGACACTGTGTCGTCGTCTTGACAAAAACTTCTTACCTCGTTATGGTTGAAGTTCTACCTTGTTGAAGCTTCGGCCGTACTTCTGTCTCCTTCCTTCTTATCTTATCTTGGTTGCCTTGTATTTGATTTGACTGTTGGCTGCTTTTCTTGCTTTCGCCGCTTGTCACTGCTTTTTCCTAGTTGCCTTCTGACAACTGCCTCGGCCTTTTATAGGGCCAGGCCGAACGGCGATGTGAACGGTGCCTTTCCAATCGTCGCTGACATTTCCCCTGTTTAGCCGTTGTCTTTGGTGTCTTTGACCTGACTGGTCTTAGGCAAACCAAAAATATGGATGTTTTGTTTTTTTTTTCTGTGCTTTTTGTGTGATCGTTTTGTGTCAAATTTTGTATTTATTTGTGTTTTTTTTTGTGTTTATTTAATTTGTGACCTGGTATTTGGTTGTTATGTGTTTTATTTGTTTTTGTTGAAAATGTTCATTTTGACCCTTTGTTTACGTTTGGTTGAAGGGAAAAGGTAAGTAAAATATATATGTATGTATGTACGTTTGTAAAGAAATTTTTTTATTAAATTTTTTTGTGTTTTAGGCAAATTTTCCTTTACAGTGGGTACGCCTGATAACGTTTATACAATTGCATCAAAATTCATTAATAAGTCTTATCTTCTATTCTTGTTTAATGTAGACGGGAGCGAATATCGAACAGGTCACATCGTTCCTTATTATTACATAAAAGACTTGCATACTTTTCTCAGTGGTCTGTACTCTTTTGTAGTTGCTCAGCAGATAGGCTGCATACTGGCAAGATCAAGTTGAACAACTAGGTACGTAATGCTTCATATTAAGACAGCCATTTGCTTCAAACAATTAATTATAAACTCGCCGTTCGTAACGCTGTGACAACTGACTTCGACTAAACTACTGGCTCCTTCTTCTAAAATATATTACTATATATTTTCCTGTTCTCAGAAAGTCGAATTTTAACACATGTTTTTCTGCTTACTGTGTCAACTTCTTAAATTTAAAGCACCAACTGCTCTAGTCTTTTAACAACTGCAGTATATGGCCATTCATTACAACAAGTCCCGTCGAATTCTTTATAATTGCCAATGCAAAACACAATTGCTTCCTCGGTAATATCTAAAATAACATCCAGGATAAAAGCCTACGGTAAAGTACAACTACAATATCTACGAGTATTCGCACACACACTACCCGACGGGAAGATATAAAAACTAGTAGTTCTACAAAACTCAGGCTTATACAATATATTTATTCATTTTGCACAAAACACTTCAGAAAACAAAAAACACAAATAAAATATTGTATAATGCTGTTTTACGAAATAAGTTAGAAAAGTATTCATGAACTTCGTATTTTAATGTCCAAAAAGTATTCGCTCATTTTTAAATAACTAAATTTTTTTGTCACTAGTATTTTGTTGGTCCACCCTTATTTTTATGAATGTAGATCTTGTTGGAATTGAGTTAACAAGATTTTCAGTTATGGCAGGCGTAATTTTGTTCCACTCCGCCATTAAAGCGGCTTTAAAATCAGACTTATTGCAGATAGTGTGTTGTCGTTGGTTCTTCTCTAATATATTCCAGACATTATTCAATAGGATTTATATCTGGGGATTGTGCTGGAGTTTCAATCCATTTTGAAGGGCTGTAAAGCAGCCACATCTTACTGTTCCAGGCTGTATGCTTGGGATCATTATCTTGACTAAAAATATTGTCGTTATAAAGACCCATTTCATTTGCACAATGTCGGAGATGCGTTTTTAGAATATCTATGTATTGTTTGTGGTCCATTATACCATCAATGAAGTGCAAACTTCTAACACCTCTGGCACTCATACAACCCCATACTTGGACAGAACCACCCCCATGCTTGAATGTCAACTTAAGGTGCTTTTCCACTAGTTCGGTATTTTTTCTTCTCCATACTATGCACATGCCATCTGATCAACAAATATTATATTTAGTCTCATCGGTAAACGTAAATTTGTTCCAAAGCTCCTTTAGTCTATTCTTATGGCTTCTTGCAAATTCTTCTTTTTGTTAATGCTACTAATGTACGGCTTTTTCCTAACCACTCTACCATGATAACCGGCATCATACAATACATTTCTTACGGTGCTCACACGTAACTGGACTCCAAATTCATTTTGTATTTCTATATGAACTTGCGTAGCACTTTTTTTCGGGTTTTGTCTCACTTTTTTAATTACCGCACGCTTCTCTCTATCCGTTAAAATGCATGGTTCACCAGATCGCGCACTCGACACATTATTTTTACCGAAATATCTGTCGATTATAACTTTTACAGAGGAATATGACTGATTAACACTTCTACCAATAGATCACGCATATTTAAAATAATTTTTCGCACTTCAACTGATGTTTCTTTTCCCTTTCGACCCATTTGGAGAAACTACTGACCGCGAAAACTTCAAATGAACTTTTTCTTTATTTTTTTTTTTCGATAACAAATCCAGTTAGTTCGAAGTAAATTGCAGTGTTCATTGACTAAGCGAATACTTTTTGGACATTAAAATACGAAGTTCATGAATACTTTTCTAATTTATTTCGTAAAACAGCATTATACAATATTTTATTTGTGTTTTTTGTTTTCTGAAGTGTTTTGTGCAAAATGAATAAATACAGGGTGTCCCACGAGCAGTGTGCCAAAAAGCTAGAGCGTGTAGGTCTGGTCAAGACAAGAAAAAAATCGTATGGGAGGGGGGGGGTCTATTCCCCACCGTTTAGCCGGGAGGGGTAATTTTCTAAAAAATTGACTTAATTTGAAAAAAAAAATATTAAAAATCACCAGTTACATCCACAATGCCGTGATATACTTTTTTGTAAAGCCAGAAACCTCTTCTTTCATCATGTTTTTAAACGAAGCTGTTTTAAGGAATAGTTTTTGAGAAATTAATTTTCAAACTCAAAATATTTGAAAAAAAAATGAAAAAAAAAAATTTGTACTATTTTTTTTCAAAATTGTATGTAATTAAGTACTAATTTTTTTTCAAAAATTCAATTCCCTAGTTAGTTTTTAGTTAAAAACAGAAAACCGGATGCAAAAATGTCTTGTAGTTTTTGAGAAATTAAAAAAAAAAACCCGAACCATTTTTTTCCAAGAAAAACCTTTTTTTTGGTTTTAACGCGGCAGGACTTGTAGGCAAATTAATGTATGAAACATTGACCTCTTTTTTATTATTTTTAAAAAAATTTGGAGTTTTATTATAATCAATTTTCAATATGATCCCGATTTTTTAGACGGCAAAGATTATATCTCCTTCTAATGGCTGCACATAAGTCAAGCAATTTGACCCCAGCGACTTCAATCCGTTCTTTCAGTTGTTCCAAAGATACTATTTCCACTTCGTAAACATAATTCTTCATGAATCCCCACACATAAAAATCTAGAGGAGTTAAATCTGGTGATCTAGGTGGCCATGCCGTGGGGCCCCTTCTTCCGATCCAACGGTCACTAAAATGATCATCCAGCCAGTTTCTAACCCGTAAGCTGTAGTGTGCTGGTGCTCCATCTTGCTGGTAGATTAAATTATCTGCTATGGCCAAAGGAACGTTGTCCATCAAATCGGGCAAAAGGTCTCGTAGGAACTGCAGGTATGATTCTCCATTAATAACGGCATTCAAAAACCGGGGCCCGATTACAGTTTGTCCAACAATACCAAGCCAAACATTACAGCTAGAGCGATGTTGTGATTTATTTTGTTTTTTGTTGTGTGGATTGGTGTTACTCCAATGATGCAAATTGTGTTGTGGAAGTTAGTAATCCCATCTCTGGTAAACTGTGCTTCATCCGTCCAGAATATCTTTGCAAAATAGTTTCGTTCAGTTTCATCTCGAAGCAGTAATGATCAACAAAATTCTGCTCTCAAAAACTTGTCGTTTGAGGTGAGTTCCTGAACTGGCCTATAATGGTACGGGTGTAAGTTTTCGTAATGAAGCACTCTGCATACTCTAGATTTGGGCACTCTAAGCATAATAGCTATCCTGCTTGTACTAAGGGAGGGATTACGTCGGACCAAATCCAAAAATTGCGGTCCTAGCGGGTAGAACCCGTCGGCGGCGGGCGGACCCAGACGAAATTGGCAGGTCAGTTTTCAGGCATTACCAATGAAAAAAAAGGATTAATCCAGGGTTATTCCAATACTGTGTCACTTTATTGTATCCTCATAAAACTCCGAATTTTTTAAAAATAATAAAAAAGAGGTCAATGTTTCATACCCTAATTTTCCTACAATTCCAGCCGCGTTAAAACCAAAAAAAAAGGTTTTCCTTAGAAAGAAGTGGTTCGGGTTTTTTTTTAATTTCTCAAAAACTACAAAACATTTTTGCATCTGGTTTTCTGTTTTTAACTAAAAACTAACTAGGGAATTGAATTTTTGAAAAAAAATTAGTACTTAATTACATACAATTTTGAAAAAAAATAGTACAAATTTTTTTTTTTCATTTTTTTTTCAAATATTTTGAGTTTGAAAATTAATTTCTTAAAAACTGTTCCTTAAAACAGCTTCGTTCAAAAACACGATGGAGGAAGAGATTTCTGGCTTTACAAAAAAGTATATCACGGCATTGTGGATGTAACTGTTGATTTTTAATAATTTTTTTTCCAAATTAAGTCAATTTTTTAGAAAATTGCCCCTCCCGGCTAAACGGGGGGAATAGACCCCCCGCTTCCATACGATTATTTTCTTGTCTTGACCAGACCTACACGCTCTAGCTTTTTGGCACACTGCTCGTGGGACACCCTGTATATTGTATAAGCCTGAGTTTTGTAGAACTACTAGTTTTTATTTTACAACATTTTTTCCCGTCGGGTAGTGTGTGAGCGAATTGATTTTGGAGCCACTGTATGTATATAATTTACACTTCCAAAGTTGAGGAATCAATTCTTATGACTATAACCACAGAATAAATAGTATACTATTTATTCTGTGCTATAACCGACCTGCTCAAATTTTATGAATTTATTATGTATGGTAATCAGAGTGGCATGGCAAATGTTATTGTGACATTAACCAAAGGTAGAACTAATGGTAGAAAGCATTTTGCTTATTTAAACCGGTGGTGTTAAGTGTTCTGGTCGCTCTCAATTGGCAGCTGCTCAAAACGTCTCCAAAATGGTTTTGGCTCGAAAGTTGAATTAGGGGAAGAGTATTCACTAATTTACATGAACATGGAAAAGGTTTGTTCGAAATGGGTACCATGTTTGCTCAGAGTCGATCAAAAAAAACAATGCTTCTTTCACGTCATCAAGAAGTCGTACTTCGCCAACCCAAGCCGCAAAGGCTTAATCAATCGTTTTCGCGCTAAGATATAGTATGACAGCATCAATAATTTTGGTGACTGGAACAGATTGCGACAATGATCAGTGGCCACATTTGATAGGTAAATAAATACAAAGGCTGCCAAACACCAATGGTAGGCAACATAAACGTGAATAGATTAGGACAGATGAAGGTAGATTAGGGTACGAGTAGTTTGTCAGAATCGAGTCCTGCAGGTCCTCCCTTGGACTTTTAAATGAAGTTATGCTTGCAAGAAAGCAAATATTATATTGAAATAAAAATTAGATAGAAATCTAAAACATAAATTAAATTTACTTTCACAACTATAATTGGATGGCATAACATGATATAAATAGACCACGACTCCCAAAAGGTAGATTCATTTGAATACAAACCGCCGAAGAAAAACGAAATTAGAGCTGCCATCAAGTACGTCTACTTGAAAAAGCTGTCTACCAACGAAAAAACACAGCCAGTTGGAGCATGTTGAGCCAAGGAGTTTAAAATGGTCGCAACATCCGCTGAAGATGAACATTACGAAGGATGCCCATCCATGTACTTCACTAAAGATAAAGTCAAACAAATTTGAAAATGTTGTGTTGGCAGATCGAAGAGTGACCATCAGGCATATAACGGAGGTCATAACGATCTCATAGGGCGGCGTTAAAAAAATCCGTGCGAACGAATGGAAATGGTGGAATTTTTGAAAAAGAGAGCCACTATTTCGGGATCCTACTACTCAGAATAAATAAAAGATTCCGGGATCTCATTAAAGAAAAAAGTCGCGGCAAATTACGAGTTAGAGGGTGTTATGTTAAATATCACCCCTAAGTCTGTATAGAAGTATTTACACATTTCTTATTTACACAATACATAATAAGTATTTACTTAACATAGACTATAAGTAGATCGTAAGACTATGAATTCGCTCTCTCTTACTGTGACCGGCAATTAATAAAATTGTTACCCGCCATAATCGTGTGTTTGACTTAACAGAGGGCTGATTAATCAAAACAACACACCGGCTCACAAAGCCGCAGTTGCAATGGCTACCATTCAAGAAATGCGATTTAACTGTTTGAACACTCACCCTATTCGCCGGATCAAGCTCCCAGTGGCAAGAAATTTCATAGCGTTTTAGGAAAGTCAAGATAAAGATTTTTTTTTTTAACAAGATCCTGGGCTTAGAAATATAATGGACTAAGTATTGACTTGTTTGGAGACTATGTAATAAAATAAATAATTTTTTTAACTATAATTACAGTGCTTTCTTTTAATTATCACTTCTTTTGGATCACGTAAGTATCGGAAAGCAGTCGAATGTTGAACATCAAATTTTTCAATGGTTTGGTGAGGCGAGTCCGAATTCAACCTGAAATCTGATTTTACACCTGCAACAACTTATAATCAAGGGGTTCTCGCTGTACCTTTTTGAGGATAAACATCATTTTTATCATTTGGATGTTGTCAGGCTAATCCGCTACTCGGATACGGATAATGATGAGAACGCACAGAATCTAAAACACTTAAAGTTTGTGTCTTTATATTGTAAAATTTTCGAAATATATTGATTACTGACTTGTGGCAGCTTGTGGATGTATTTAATATTCTCCGAATGTGCTTATCAGAGTCGGTCTACTTTGTGTCAAAAGAGATTTTGTATATTTAGTTGGGTTGGAGACCGCACCGACATTTTGATTTTAATAATTGGCCCACGCATTTGTCTTTTCCCAATCAACCTGTCATGTCGAAGCAAATAGGTGAGATTGAAAATTCGCGTTAAGTTCCTAGCCTAAAATAAACGACCTTTACGACAATAGTTTGTCAAGTGGTTTCAAACCAAACTCAATATTCTGATAACCTCTTCAATTGTTTGTTCCTAAAAATTAACTTGAAATTCAATTCGCTCGCATTAAGTAATCACTATTATCCCCTTGAAAGTCATCTCTAATTGTTTATAAAACTCTATCCAAGTCCACAATATGAATTGTAAGCGTCCTCCATTTATTCACACCTAATTCATGCGAAGAAAAGCCATAATCTCCGTTTTGATTGCCGCTTAGTGGAAAGTGTACTCGACCACAAAGAAAGCGAAATCCGATTAACTAGATAGACACACAGCCTTGAATTCTTGACTTGCCATCTTATTGCTTACAATTCGTTAGATATTTATTCTCGCCCACTTCTTCAGATTCAAACAAAAGAAAATGTTTCATCTCACCCACGCAAGCGACAACAAAAAATGGGAGAAAATCCGTCACTTCACTGAAACCAAAAATCCTCCACCCTCGTGCCTTCTCGGAGCCACCAAAGCCAGAAAATCGTGGACACAAACATCATATCCTTATAATATTATTACAAACAACTTTCAGGATAATGACATTACAAGAAATCTATTTATGGAATTTATTCCACCTCATTGGCGTTCTATCATATTCCCGTAGCCAGTCAATCGGAACTGTACTTAAGGGCACTAGCATAAGGTCACCCAAGCATCCAGGCATCACCGACGTAGGCGACACCCGGAATGTCCCGCACTTGGGTCGAGTGTGATACAATTTTCGAATTAATCTACTGGAAGAGCATTATGTTGAGTGATTGTATCGTAGGAAGCTGATGTTTTTGTTTCTCATTTCCCTTTCCGTAGTGCTTTCGTTTTTCCTCCTCATAGACGAGTCTATGAGGCCTAAAAATCATGGCATTACGTGCCTCGGTGTGTATATTATCTTCGTCTACACTCGTATATATATCAAAATACTATCTTTCCGACATTGCATGCTTAAAAACTATATAGAAGCTTGTGTATCTCTGGCGGTACTCTAGAGAACGTTTAAAATTAATTATAAAAGTAGATAAACCACAGACTACTGCTGACTACGAACTGCCGCCTACAATGTAGCTTAACGTAGAGAAATTATTAATTTACGGAGAATATCCCTGAGCAATGTGGTTGGTTCGTAGCTACGATAGGAGCGGGTATCATTAATTCTTGGAAAAATGCACTTCTTTTAAACCTTACTACCGGCTGTAGGGCAGGTTCTCTTCCATTGGCTTGAAATGGAGGAGCTGTAATGAGATCTTTGATAAAGTTGCGATTCCCTGTTTCCGCCCAATTACACTCATACTCTTGTGGATGCATTTCTTTTCTATTAATCTCTGAAATTTAGTTAAGGATGTTGGTTGCGCTAGACAGCTGAGAGAAAAGTGGATTATTAGATAAGAGGAGGTTTATGAAAGCGTTTCGTGAAGTGAAGGGAAACTATAGGAACAGGTGTTTGGATGAGATTTATGCGCTACAGGAAGCTGGTAGAGTTCAATCAACTTTATTATTACGACATTAAAAAAAGTTTAAAACGGCGATTGATGGCTAAATTGCTGAGCTTAAGGGAGCGATTGTTAGCTGTTGCAAGGGTATGCTACCTACTTATTTAATGGTCCCAACAAATATATATATATATAGCATATATTTGCGATTTATTTGAAGTAAATGCGGGCTTTAAATATGTATTATAATATATCTAGTATTATTATATATCTATACACCGCAATGACGAATAAACCCAATACACCAACCGCCTATTTTTAGGATATGATACAATATAATAAACATTCGCTTCGTGCAAGTTTGTAGATATATGATATGCGTACGGACAGAAGGACAGATAGACGGACAGACAAGAAAGCATTTGCATAAGTTTGCAAAATTCAAGTTAGAAGACCTGGAATTATAGCTTGACTCCTGGCGAGTTGATCCCATCTTGTTTCTCTTCTCGAATGTGAAATCCCTCCACAGAGGACACCACCATGTGACCTGCCAAATAAGCTTCCAAGCGTACCCTTACGGATCTTTCAGAATTCACCTATCAGGCAGCCTCTAGGATGTAGTAAATCCCAGGTCGAGGGGTGTCGTTGCAATATCTGAAATAAATAATTTTTTTTCCCCGAATTGTTCCCACTGTATGTTCGTGAACTTTTTTCGACTAACATGTCTCGAAAGCAAATAACGTTATCGACTCCGAAATAAATTTTTTCGACTCATTATTGCATGGAAAACGCTTGACGTAATTCAAAATAAGTTTGAACTAGCGATTTGTTTTTTTATGGCAAAGAAACTTCTGTAGAATTATTAAGAGGCTGCTGTAAGACGAAAGGATTACACTAAAAATTGTCGAGAGATTAGAGGCTCCTATACAGAGTTGGCTATGTCTAACCAAAATTTTAAAAACTAGCAAGTATTCTCACAATAGAAAGTATGTAATTGACAAATGATAAATTCGTATGAAGCTTTAATATCAATATCTAAATACAAGCGATACCTCTCGCTTGTCGTAAAAGGCGACAAAAACAAAGGTAAACGAAAATCACATCTAGGCAATTTAGAAAACACCAAGGTGAGCCTAGGGACACATGTACAAGTGTACATGCAAATCAGTGGGTTGACACGACTGGAGATCACCGGTGTTGTAAAAGTAAGATCAAACAAAAAAAAAAAAAATCAGGAGCATGCCCGTGTCACAAAAAAAAAAAAAAAAAAACGGCAGGCCGAAAAACAATTGGTGCAAACAAATGCAAAAACACCAGCATTTGATTGGCCTCAGCGATGAAGTAATCCCAAACCGGGAAGCCTGCCGCTACTTTCTGAGGTCAAACCGGCGGACCCCACAAGCGGACCAGTAGGAATGCAGTTAAGTGGGAAGGTTATGGTCCTACACTTCTAACCATAACAACGCCGGAAAAAGAAGAAGAAGAAGATCTAAATATTGAAAAAGGATTTAAGGTGCGTCCCAAAATAGGAGTTCCATCCTCCAAATGTTCTGGCTAAATAATGCGACACAATTAATCGCGAAAAAAAATTATTCAGTTCTCCGAAGCATACTCAAAAGAATAAAATATACTTAAAATGTCAACTGTTTCGAAGTACTCGTATTAACTGCTATTTGCCCCAATAGGGCAAACACATACAAATTTAGTGTTCCATAAAGATAAAGCCAAACTCCAACTGCAGCTGTTTCCTTTCTCTAACTGTACCATTTTAAAATGTTTTACAATGTGGCTGTCTGAATAGGGATGATTTGCTCTCGATTAGCGTCGATCATTCCTCGTTTGAGTAGACATTGTCAAGAAGGAAAGAAGAAAGTCGTTGAGTGAATTCGAAAAAGGTCAAATAACTGAATTTTTGAAAAGTGGCCAATCTACGCGTGAAATTGGAAGGCAGTTAAATCGTTCCCATCCAATTACTGAACATTTTAAGAAATGAGGCCGTCCGCCGGCATTAACTAGTCATCAGAAGAAGAGCATTTTAATTCCACAAATTGTATTTGACGTGTTACAGGATGTCCTGGAATAGAAGCCGCCAAGTCCACCGTTCACAGATTTGTAAAAGCTGCAATGGAAAAGATTGAAGTCGCAACCATCTCCTACTATACACCATAGGATAACCAGATTCGACTGAGCTCTAAAGCTCATGACTTTTGATAAAGAATAGAGAAAAGTTGTGTGGGGTAACGAAAAAAAATTCAATCGGACGTACCGGAAGGATGGGCACACTACTGGCATGATAATTAAAAAAGAAGAAATGTCGTTCTCCAAACGTCAGCATGGAGTAAGCAATTGCTCCTAACAGGATGAAAGCGGAGAAGTATCAAGATATGTTGGAAAAAACGTTTATACCATTTCTCGAAGAACTGGACCAAAATTTCATGGATTTCAAAAGGAGAATGCTCCAATTTGCGTAGCGACTTGTTCTAAAGAGTGGTTTTTCGACAGAAATATTCCAATTATGTCATGGCCGCCACGTTCGCCAGAATTGAACCCAATCGAAAACTTATGGCGCATATTAACCAGACTATTGTATGGGGGTAGGCAATTTAACAACATTCCTGAGCTTAACAGCGCTATTATGGACAGTTGGCAAAAAATTAAAAAGGAAACAATCCAAAAATTAGTAGGCTCAATGCCAAACAGGGTATACGAAACAATTTTTAAAAAAGGGGGATTTATCATTTTGGAGGATAAAAATTAATTAATATTTTTTAAATACTGTGCACTATTAAATTTCTAAAGAGCTTTGGAAAAGAAGTACGTTTTTTTCTAATCGAGGCATTAGAATTTTTATTATTACTAATACTTATGATTTATTGTCTTTATTTCCAAGCTTTCAATTGCTCTATCTTTATCTATAGCTTTACGTTAAAAATTTCAATCATCACTGATATTCCGCCTAAAGCATAAAAAAGTAAGCTGGATTTTTTCGCAGATGCATCAAACACATGAGCCAAATTTTTTTCTGTTTAAAATAGTACAAGGCTTGGATTAGGCCAATTATTACCATCATTGGGATAAATTGATCATAAGTTATTGAGCTCTGCTGTGTACACAACATACATTGTCAAACTATAAAAGAGTCATTAAAAACAAATCAATTAAACCTCTCCATTTATTTTATCTCCTTCCAGGCTCCATTTAAGGCGGTATTTTTTCCAAAGAACAATTATATCATCCGAACATTTCAGATATATGTACTGCAGCATCGCCTTCAATTCTCTCAACGAATTTCCTATTATAAGTATTTTGAATCAATTCAAAACGGGTTTCAGGATTGGTTAGTAGAAATACGAAAAAAGAAAAGAGTCACAGGGTTCCATATCTATACGATATGGTGCTGGCTCGATCATATTGGCTGCGTCTGTGGTCTGTGTGCTCACAGCAATGAATTTATAAAACGATCGTTCTTCCACTACTCCCAGCTTCATAATGCTTAAATAGTATTGTTTATTCATTGTTTGTCCCACCGGAAAATCACCCATTGAGCACGATTATTAAAAGTGTCATTCTAACTTGTTTATAACAATTCTTTAGCCAGAATCCATTTGAACAAAATTCAGCTCGACGAATTTTGAGCACTTTTTCCTCATTAAGACGATGCCTTTTTCAGTAACTACCATTACATGCCGCTTCAGATAACGTTAGTTTTTAACAGATTCTCGGTCCCCCTTGAAAGCACATTCAAATGCCCTTGCCTTCGATATACCAAAACAGAGTCTGTGCGTTTAAGGTCCTCAGAGTTCGTATATGTATGAAAGAGAAAAACGGAAACATCGATAGCATTGTCCGAAAATGCAAACAAAATTCATTCGAGCGCTCTCATTTTAAAATATATTATCAAGAAATATGGTCTTAATAAAAATAAATGAAGACCAGTTATTCGGAAACACTTCTAGCTTTTGCAAGAGCCCAAGTATGGAAAAAGTGGTAGGGAGTGGCGGAACTACGTTCTATTAATCTTAGTTTTGAATTGGGTCGATGGCAAGACAACTGTGTACCGTTTAAGGGGCCAATATTGAATCCGAGATATATCTATTTAAAAAATTACAAATTTCAGTATCTTTTGAGTACCCTTTTGTGTTCATTGAATATTCACGTAAAAAATAGTAAAAGATTGATTGTCTCAATAAATTATAGCTATAATGGATTAATTAACACACAGAGTCCCGATCTTAACCAAATTGAAAACCTATTGAATATTGTTAAGGTAGAAATTGGGCAAGGAAATTTCAAATATAGGAATGTTCTTTGGAATGGCATAACAGAAGCTTGGTATTCTATCCCGGACGTAGGATGTTATTAGCTCCTTAAAAGTATCGTGCGGAGATGTAGGGCAGTAATAGAAAATTCTGGATGTACTATATATAATACTGACGATAGTAAAGACAAAACAGAAATATTACAAAAAATATTTTAAGCATTTCTTCATTTTAATTAGAGAAATCGATTTTTGTGCTATTTCTGAGTCCAGACACATTTTTCGCTTTTTATATTCTTTTTTGCCTAACGTTTTTTTCATACATAGTAACACATATTTTTAAAGTTTGCTACATTTACTATTTCTAACGTTTTTAAACAAAGTTAAGTTTATTTTTGTATTCGACGTAATACTCAATATAAAAAAGTTTTCCGTTGCTTATACTATTAATGTATCCATGACTGTAGTTAAAATTCTCTAAAAAACCGATAAAATTTTTGACCATTGTCTCGGCAAGTTAGTAATAGGAGGAGTTTAATGTTCGCTCCTTACGTGAAAAATATTGCCGCCGTACTTGAGATTATTACGGAAAACGTGTCCTTAGAAGATTCCGTCAAATTGCTTTACTTGGACACCTGCTTTGTTAGCTTAATTCCACGGCGGGCCTTCCCGCAAGGGGTTGGTTTTTGGGACGACAACCAACGTCCTTATTTGCTACAAGTACCAATTCGGAGCCATGCGTAGGGACATGCGAGGCCTACCTAAAACCTCTTACCGATTTAAGGGTTTCGGCTCCCTTCGAAAAACTGAGTAAATATTACTGTTGTTCGTTATTGCATTCAAAATTCCCGCGATTTTGGGATAACCACAGCCCCCACGTTACTCCCACAAAGGGGCCTACCGCTCCTACAGGCCAGGACTGTCATTCAGATATCTGACATTACTGTCATTTATCATGTCTGACATTATTGTCCCGGGGGCAACCTGTCTCCCGTGCTTCCGGAATTAGGCTTCCGGTCGAGCCGTTACTCCCAGTAGGGTTACCCTACACCCAACTGGGAGCCTTATAGAATGATAGGAAGAGAAAGAAAATTTTGCTAAATAGCTGTATGGCTAAAGTCACACAGCTAAAAGCAATGTAGGCTCCGCCACTTAGCCTTTTAATCTAGCCCCCCGGGTATATGAATCGCATATTGAGGATGCGACCCGTAATTACCCAGAGGGCGGACCTTAGAAGATCAGAAGAACCCGATCTATCTGTAAATCATTTGCACCATGTCCTGCATACAGATTTTGGCCTACATTCAAATGACCCAAGAGTAGCAGCCAGCACTTCACTTATTGGATATGGAAAACGAATGAACAAATTCCATGATCCATCTCTCCCGATTCAAAAAACCAAGAGAGAGGACATAGCCTCCACCAATGCTCCACCAAAGTTTTATACGATCCAGACAGTCGCAATCATGGGAAAATGTGATCAAAAATATAGAAATAAGGGCAGACTAATTTTAACCAGAAGCGAGAAGGGTAACTATGTTATTCTAATACTAACCTCGGAGTTTGTGCTTTAGATCAAAATTAAAGCACTTTTTATATAAATGTAGCGATATTCTATTAATTTAAAATAGCATATCTAGTTGGATGTTTGAGTCTGCAAATGGCGACAGGGCGTTCATAAAGTTCAATATATAATCATAAAACGACCAGAAAATTGCAAGAATTACTACAAAATACAACTCAATTCAAAAGCACCTTAAATTTTCAATGATTCCGAAAATATCTTTTCGCAAATCGCCACCTATTTAAGGACAATCCACACCTTTAAAACTGCCCGAAGTCAAATTTGATTATTCCTTATCGATAACCTCCCACCAGCCCCCACCGATAGCCATATACTTTCAAAACTGAATGTACATCGACTCCGTCGTTAACCAGCTAAATACCCCACGGGAAATCAAAGAGCTCACCGCTGCCTTGTGGCTTTAATTTCTCAAGGTATTACCCGAAGGCCGTTAAACGCATTCGCATCTCGCAACTCTCCATGGGCGCGTCGCATTATCTCATTGATATTCAGCTTATTACCTTAAAAGTCACCCAAACAGCTTGGAAATCATTTTCAATCAGATATCGACAGACGAAGCACATGACTCACAATCATCTCGAAAGCACTGCCAATAACCTTGTATCCTTGTATCTTTTCGCATCGGAATATTTGAAAATAAGCATTCAATACTCCCGCAGCTCCTGCTCCTTCAACAGCCACCGTTAGTACCACAGCCACTGGTATGTCTTTCTGAGCGCTCTCTGTCCCCATCGGGAATCATTATTTCCTCAGTTGTTGTCGACTCTACACCGATAACCCCGCATATATAACGAAATCCCCCCGCCGAATAAGAACTTGAGCGGCAGGAGCAAAACGAAAAGGTGGAGGTGAAGGAAATTACACATTTCCATCGATGAATTCCCAGCACGTTTGTGAAAATGTTTTCCTATAAGCGTTCATAGGACCCGTGGGCTCGACGTGCGAGATATCATGATGTACATGTACGTACATACTCATATATTCGAACAACGATGTCACTTATCCTGCCAACCGGCGACAGATACGACGGGCGGGGGTTTTCTTTATTATTGTTTGTCAACTTTTCTTGATTCACACATACTCATAAAGAAAAAGAACACAGAAATGCGACTAAAAATTCCCTGATGTCATTCCACCTTTTTGTTGTATTTTTCTTTGTTTGGTTAGAGGTTGTCCTTTAATACATTTACAGTTAGGGACTTTATGGGGAATCACTTTTCATTCACTCTGTCATAATCTGATAGAGATGGCTTGGGGGAATAGCACGCTGGAACGACTGGGATCGAGCTCAAGTTGAATTAACTAATTAAATCTGCTGGAAGGCACGAATCGATTTTTATATTTGATAAGACAGGTGCCATTTAAAAGGTGTTCTTAGACCTTAAACAGAGTTAAACCAGTTCATACATTTGTTCCATACTTTACTATGAATCACTTAATATGTACATACATATTTCCACATCCATCTCCATCACCCCTGAACTACCGAGTGTTGAATTAATCTTCACCTCTTGAATGAACACCTTCCATCTGGCACTCTAATGATGTTGTTAATGATGATGGCCTCTTCACGGGAGTAGGTGTAAAATGACCAACCATCTGTAGAGCCCTTAGGTATCCCCAACCAACTATCACCATAAAAAACAAAGAAAGAACTACTCTATTCCAGCCACCACCACCACCCGCCAGTCTTTATGTGCTCCTAATGCATACCTTTCGTCCAATGAAGAAACAACACAAAAACATTCCTGCCACCAAGGAACCCCTTACAACAGCTAACCGTTAATTTGTACTTTCCCCACAATCGGGATAGCATCAGATACGTTATTCCGTCTCTCCCTAGCTAAAGGTCACGACGAAAACTTTTCCTCAAAGTTTCTGCGGTTTACCTTACAAGCCCATCCAACAGCGCCATCAGTAGTACCACAACGACAGCCTCGTTTGTCTATCCCAAAACAAAGAGCGATCCCAAGTGGGAGGAAAAACAAAAACAAAAACAAAGAAAAAATCATCACCGAAGAAAGATGCCTCTCAAAGTTTATTAGCCGGTACTTAAAATGGACGTTCCTTCATCATTCGTCCCTTCATCACCACGGCACTACTTCCTTGGCAGCTTACTGCGTACCGACCCAAGCCAAGGGAAGGTGGTGCCGCTAATGGCACACAGGCAGTAGAGAATTGAAGTGGAATCAAACCTTATCTGGGTTGTGACCACCGAAACTTTTTTCCTTTTGTGTATCTTTTTTTTTTTTCATCCCGCTTTTGGGGAGCTAACTGATGGTGAGACCATATCTTGTTCAGGGAAAAATAAAACTTTTCTTGTTTTCATCAAGTTTAATGTCAGGGCATTTATCCCATCAACAAATCACCATGTGGAGCGAAACAAATTTCTTTTTCATTGAAACCTATTTCGAGAGAGATACGTCTTGTATTTTAACGCTTGAGGAAAGTTTTCTGCCTCGCTTTAGTTTTTTTATTTTCTGTTTGTTTGTTTTCTAAAGAATAAGAAAAATACATCAGTCTTCCATCCGGAGATCGTTTATTGTAATGTGTGGCAGGACATAAGTATATAGAAATAGGTTTACCCAAGTCCTATGGGGTAACTTCACACTAATCTTAGCGCGGGTGGGCAAACATGATAAAGTGGCCAATAAAAAACATATATTTGCTCTTAGAAGTTTGAGGCCCGTTCGTAAAGTGGGTGCGACGAGGGCTACTCTCATTTTTTCCGTTCGGATTACTTTCATTGTTTTTATAGTATCAAAGTTTGAGAGGCTCGTCAGACCTTGGAACTTGACCCATCCTAGCAAACACTATATGCCTTATTAGCACCGGTTTTTTCCTTTGCAAATTACTAACGAAAAAGGCCGAATTAAGAACGATAACAAACTCGTGTCGGTTATGCTACAGCCTGGTGAGCTCTAAGCCGCTCAGCTTTCATGGAAAACTCAAAAGCCTTGGATACGATTGAGTTACTATTGGAAACCTATTAAAACGTTTAAAGGACTACGATTTTCGACAATAAGCCTAGATTGCTAAATAGCCTGACGAGGTCATGGATCAATGAGGCAATCAAGCAGATATTACCAGAAAAAGCAGATGAAAAACATAAAACGAAGGCTTTGTGAATGCGGTCTGCGATTCCAAGCAGACTCAAACAGAAAGTCTTTAGCCATACGCATATAAACGAACACCTCACATAAATGGCTAATTTTAACATAGCCTCCACAGGAGATAAGGATGATGCCCCTGAAAAGAATTCAACAATCTCCTAGACAGGACACAGTATCCCGTCTGTCATACCGACATTTTTCTAGCAAACCTTAATGTAAAGCTAAGTAAGAACTCTCTATAAAATATAGTCTACACAACACGACGCGACGTCCGAGTTGGGTTCAGGCTACTTGACTTTTCGGCCGGATGAAACCTCGTGGTGGTCAGCACCCATTTTGTGGCAGTCCTCAGATTAATCAACCCTAAACCAAATTAAGAACATTAAGATTGACGAATATTTCAGATCACAATCTTGCTGCAGCTTGATACGGCTGCAGAAATCAAAGAAGCAATCGATTGGAGCCCAGACAACAGCCGTAAACGTTGATAGGAGCATTATCAACCAGCCCTTAAAGGCACAGCTTCGAATGTGTTCGCCATCCAAATCCACTACACTGCACTACAATGAGAGCTCAGAAAAAACTCAGAAGAGAGATCGAGATGAAGTTCGAAAATGTTATCAAAGACGCAAAATGTACAATAGGGTTTATCGCGGTAATCCTACTGTCAGGTATAATGCTATCCATTTACTATGATTATTCCTGATTCCTTACCCTAACAGTCGAAGCTAAGTTTGGAATATCTAAGCTTAAGACGCAAAAAGCTGCTGATACAAACGTATGCCCTGCTAAACAGACAGCTGGGTATCGCTTGAATAGAAACATGCACGACATAAAGTCAGAGGGTAACATGCCCGAAGTATGGAACTTCAACATTATTCACCCGATCCATAAAAAAGAAGACCTCTTTGATTGCGGTAATTATAGATCAATTTTCTGAACATCTCCTTCAAAATCTGTGTGGTATAATGCAAGATCTATGAGTATCACATCGAAGCTTAGCATATGTTTATTGAATTTAAAGCTGCAAATGACGGTATACACAGGGATTAATTACGACTATATAACGATATGTCGAACATGGACATCTCTGCCTTACTTATCAGATTCTGCAGAACGATAATGGAGAAGATTCGCTATTTCATCGTGATCGGTTAACAAATACTTTTGACGTCAAGGACGGCCTAAGACAGGGCGATACGCAGTTGTGTGACTTTATTGCTTCTGAAGGGGCAATGCAAAACTCAGTGACTATTACCAGTGCCAAAGCGGCGATTTGGCGAATATAGGAGGATGTCAAGGTAGATTTTGCGTGCATTGAGGCAGAAGTAGCTAAACTGGATTTGCCTACATCGGGTAAGTAGAAACAACTACCAAGGACATCAACGCATCCAACAAGTGAAGATTTACTGTCGCCCACAATTTTTTTTTTCTGGGTTTATAAGTCAGAAAAGAGCAGATCCTTATATACAAGACTGGTGCAAATGCAAATGGAAAATAATTAAAAAATCTTTTTCTGAATAATAAAATCGCGAACACTAAAACAGTAAAATACAGCCAGAAGGGTTTTCAAGAAGGGTCTGAGCTTCCGAGTTCCAAATTGCCAAATATAATAAAAAAAAATTATCATAAGGAAAGCTACCTTAAATTGTCCACTTGAACAGAATTTTTATCCACCATCCAGTTACATCCACCAAAATGTACTGGTTGGTCTAGTTTCTGAGGTGGTGGTTCTTAGTGGTAATTATTGTATATACCAATTAGGTTAGTCTAAAAAGTTAGTCCTGGGCTTAGAAAAAAGATGGATTAAATGTATTGACTTGTTAAGATACCATGAAGAAAAGTAAACCATATTCTGACAATGTTTTCATTACCCATCTTAAATAAACAAAAGTTTTGAAAGACCCGGTATGTTTATATCTACGCGTATGCTTGTAGTTGGTTTACAATAACGTTGAAATGTGCAATATGGTGTGACGGACTAGTCCCACGCCTAATATCAACATATGATGCTACCAGATAATTAATCCCGTCAGTATAAATTCAACGATATTTTCATGTGGGAAGGTAATTGATAATTGGATCGTTGAAGTCTTTTTTGATATCAGCATTTTGGATATCTTAGATTTGAGAAGATTTTATCATGGCAGAGATAAGTTTTTAATAAGGCTATGATAGTCAAAAAAAATGGAATATTCGACGGGGAGAGTACGATAACTTTGGCGCCAAAAATCGATTACGCTTTTTTGTAGAGGGGTCAAAAATAAGCATTTTTTTTATTATGGAGAGGGCGAGTCTATCTCGTCCCGTTTAGGAGGTATGGACAATTTTTGATAAAAATGACTCAAAATGAAAAAACAAACAACGGCAACACTTACAATAAAGTACTATAATGATTTCGAAAGCCAGAAACTGGTTCTTTAATGTGAAATTTATGTTAAATTATTTGTCTAAATAGTTTTTGAAAAATTCGCATGCAAACTGAAAAATTTGATTAAATAATTGAAAAAAAAAAATTTAAACCTTTTTTTTTTAAATCATGAATAGAAGTGCTAAATGGGCTTTTTGTGGTCAATGCTCATATCAATTCTGAATCGAACACAAAAAACTGAATGGTTTTACATTTTCAAATTTTTGAAAAAATCGAAAATTACTATAATTACTGGTATTTACGGTGATACTACGTATGGGGGGGATATGCTGTCCCACCTCCCCCATCCGCCTTTTCTCTTATATGTTCCGTATTTTGCTTACAAAAGTAGCCATAAATTTGAGGATTTATTTTATATGGGTCCGCCAAATAACTTTTTTTTTTTTGAAAATGCTATAAAAAAAACTACTGAATATTTTCTCAAATTTCTTTTTTTATTTGAAAGTACAATCCTTCCGGTTAATAATGGAAAATAATTTCATTTAAATGGCTGCCTCGGCTGGCCATGCAGTAGCCTACACGATCGGTCCAATTTTTAAGCACATTATCGATTGTGTGCAGCTGTATTTCACCAATGGCTTCACGAATATTGTCCTTTAAAGCGTCAATTGTCTCTGGCTTGTCGGCGTAACACTTATCTTTGACGGCACCCCACAAATAATAGTCCAACGGTGTCAAATCGCAGCTCCGAGGTGGCCAAACGACATCAGCTCTGCGGCTGATAATGCGATCTTCAAAAACAGGGCGCAAAACATCGAGTGTAGCTTCGGCTGTGTGGCACGTAGCGCCGTCCTGTTGAAAGCCAATATCCTCCTCTTCAATTTTTGTGAACAAAAATTCGTTCAACATGGCCCGATAACGATCGCCATTGACTGTAACGTACATTCCTTGCTCATTTTCGAAGAAAAATGGCCCAATTATGCCTCTGGACTAAAATCCGCACCAAACAGTGGCTCGTTTTGGGTGCACCGGCTTTTCAATGTATGCGTGCGGGTTTTCTGTGCCCCAAATGCGACAATTTTGCTTGTTTACATACCCGCCAAGATCAAAATGAGCTTCATCTGAAAAGATGATTTTTTTGGCAAAATCGGCATCTTCTGTAAGTCGATCGCAGGCCCACTTAGCGAAGCGTTGTTCAAGCGTATACACAACCATATTCGTTCAGCGGAAGGATAAAACTAATTATCTGTCAAATCAGACATGAGCTAAGTGTTACCATTCACGAAATAAGCACTACTTCAAAAAAAAACGTTAGATGGCGGACCCTTTAGTTGAACTTGGCTTGCTTCGCGAGTTAAGGAATTTAAACTCTCTGTTTGCAGCTCTCGCTCTCACAACTTCGTTGCTCCCCAAACAAACGTTTCACTTTTGTACTGTTGTTGTTTTTTCCTACACATATGGTGAAACGTGTAGTTATTGATATTTACAAATTTCATTCTGTGTCCAACCTTAGTGCGAATCGAGTGATTTTTTTCTGATTAAGTGATGGCGGCTAAGCATCCTCTAATCCATCCAAAATTACAAAACTTCTCAATATTTTGTTCGTTCGTGGATTTGGTGTCGACCAATGAAAAAAGCATTGCGTTAAGAAATTGTTATAATTTCTTCTAAAATTTCAACTTCCCCACTGTGTTGCTATGAAAGTGGAAATATGTAAAAACATTAAGTTCGGTTGGATGGCGGTGCTCAACAAAAAGCTCTAAAAGAAATGTGGCAAAAGGAATACAATCAACCCATCTATCGGCACATTTTTCTCAATGTCGACTAGAGATTCGCGAGGTGCTTGCGATAATTATCTTTTTTGTCATCAAAATGCCTCTGAACACGCTTTTCCAGGTAAACTAATTAAATCTTAACCTACAATTTTGTTTTTAAATATTATTGTAAATCATTATTTTAAAATTACCTTTACTTTAACTATTGTCGTGATATAGCCGAAATAATGGCGTCTCACGTTGATGTCAGCATTGGCGGCGAAGAAAAAACTGTGCAAATCGACGAGACTTTTCTTACAAAAAGAAAATATCACAGAGGCCGTGTTACCGAACAGATGACAATCGTGGTATTGGAGTTGTTTTGCAAAGAAGATAAGGTTGAACGGTTCTTTAAAGTGAACTCTATATGTAAGGAAGATCTATGGCCTTTTATCCATAAATACGTTAACTCCAACACCAGTCGTATTCGTACCGATAGCGCATGCCAGTATGTCGGTGTTAAGAAAATGTTTTCTAGTTCTATGACCCATGAAGTGACGAACCACAGCAAAAGGGAATATGTTGATAAGACCGATGCAAGCATTAACGATCTGGAGAAGCTTCTGAAAAAAATCTCTTTTATGCCGCAAAACTACGCACCACCTTCACCAGTATATTGCACTTTTCTTTTATCGAAAGACTGCCTTGAAAAAAAATATAAGGACGACTTGGACTCCCAAATCATGGAATTTTTACTAGACGTAGATAAAGTGTTTCCAGATTTTATCGATGGTGAAGAAAGTGTGTTTTACCGCCAAAACATCCTCGGCTTCTCACTATCAGCAATGAACTCAACGAACTCGACAGAAACACACGTACGGACGATGACTTCATTGACGAGACTCACATATCGTCCGCTTTCTGTGTTAACCACGTATCTACAAAACATCAATCTTTCAGCAATTAAAAAAAAACGAATGGTTTCCTTCAATCGAACATAATACTGAAACTTTAATTTTTTTTCATTTATATTTCACTTTTGCTAGTCGTTAACAGTTTACATTCTCGTTTGAACATATATGTTATAAATATTTTTGTTATGTACGAGTTTCCGTCTCACACGTTTTGATGCGCACTTAGCAGATACGAGTTTTTACTTTTATATGAAACACCTTTAAATGATTGAAACTGTAACCTCTAGGCTAGTCAAACTATCAAATTATATTATAAATAATAATACAAAAATTTTGCTGATATATATTTATTTATTCTTAATAATCTCATTATGAAATTATATCCTTAAACCATTAATTCTTAAGATACTTATACTTATGATCAATTTAAACAACAAGAGATTTAAGAACAAGAGCTTTTATTTTTAAAAGAATAAAATTCAAAATATTTCTATTCTGTATTAGATTTAAACCTTAGATTATCATAAAAGCTGTGATAATCTTTTGGAATTAGTTTCTTTAAACTCTGTAGGTCGTTATATTTTTTAAGCGGTAGAGGGATTGAATTTTCATACAATGATCTTAAAATAATTTTCGAAATACTTATTTTCGCTTTTCTTTGGGGTGATAATGTCCAATCATTGTCAAAATCAAGTTTATAGTACATTCGCGTGGAATCATATTTTATACATTTGAGATATATAACTTGCGGGTCACCCGTTTTATTGCCTGGTCTTATGGATTTATAAAAATGAATACTCGAAAAGTTTTTAAAGAATGTGTAATCTACATAGATCACTTTATACGGTTCTGGATTGTTTCTAGATTCTGCAATGATTCGGATAAAATCGGAACGTACATCTCCTTGGACTTTTTTTTTCTTTCTATCGTTTAGTGGACAGAATCACATTCCATTTGAGTATGTCCAACAGTTAAATACTTTTGATAAATAGTCGTATTATATTTGGTCGCAATGAATTGTAAAAGGTTAGCTAAGTTTATGTTTCGATTTTGTGCGTTACAACCATCGCTAAATAGAACTGTTGGTACATTCAGATCACAATCATTTTTTAGGACATGAGAAACACACGAAGTAAGAACATTTGAGTCCATTCCACCTTCTCCTTCATGCCATACGTAGCAAATAAAACGTCTGATGTTTTTAAATTGAAAAATGTAAACTGATGCACAGCTAGCTTTTGCTTGAAATACATTGCTGATGCAGTTATAAAAGGCACCAATTGGACAGCTTGGCCATTTAGTGAAAATGCATTTATTTCATTCTTCAAAGCTTTGTTTTTATCCGTATCTTTCTCCAACCTTGCCTTATTTTTATTACAAATGTGTTCATTGTATGTGTCTTGGTCAACATTTCCGTCCTTGAAACTAAAGCACAAATCACATTGATGTTTTTTAGGTTTATACAAACCAATATTAAAAGATTGTGTTATTTTCAAGAAAGACAAATAGGATGACTATTCATTTTATGGTATGTTTTCATCCCTCATAAACTGTTCATACATTTTATAAACATGTTAAAAATATGTGTAATTGAAATCCAAATACTGCCTATCTGTTCTTTGTCTGCAATAATGAGATTCAAGCTTGGGCAGGCCTGTTAAGAAATGACATGTTCTTGTTTTTTTACGTTAATCGCGGAAATTTTATTTTTATCTTTCCAGTTTGTTGACGAATTCCATGACTACTACCTTCTAAAATCCAATTTCGTACTGTTCATTCTCCTAAACTGAATGTGTTCAAAAACATTTTCTTACAAACGGGTAGATCACCGTTTTCAGTTTTCAACTGATATTTCATAGATATGTTACGTCTTGAATTATCACATTTATTTGTATGACGAGCTACATGTCGCTTCTCTACAAGAGTTCCAATCATCACTTTACGTTGTTCCCAAGTCAATTTTTTCCAAAAAGAATGAAATAGTTGTTTCCTTTGTGATTCGGTAATTTCATTACATTTAAAATGCCTACTCTTTTTACACTTGCTTGAATTGCAACTGGGTTTAAGCACACGTTTTTCCCTTTTTCGTTTTCCCACTATTTGGCCTTTTACTTTTTTAACACTGTAATATTGTTTTCCTTTTTGCCTAGCTTTTTTTATAATATTTTTCTGCCACTTATCTTGGTTTTCTTGGCCTTTCTTTCTCCTTCTTCTAGTTATCAGACCGGAACCGTCATCTAATTTATTATTTTGATTAACAGAATGGTTAGAATCATCAGAGTCAGATCTTGTTGAGGGTTGGCAGCAGCTTGATAAAATACTAATTGAATTTTGATAATCATTTGGCTCAATAAATAATACTGTTTGATCATCTAAGATAAGACCTGAGTAATTTGATGTAGGAATATTTTCTTCAGCTTCACAATTAATAATCTTAAAATCACCAGTGGTTTCGTCTAACACCAAAATAGTTTTAGTCAAAATGGTTGATTCCTTGTCCACTGAATTTCCCTTTGGCCTAACGTACATTTTAAGGAGTATTTATAATAGAAAAATGTAACTATACTTACCGATCCATATTTTGGTCTGTACTTGGCCTCTTATGACAAAGATTTCAAAAAGAGTTCTCACAAATTATAACCCAAAAGCTCACGTACGCGCAGAACTAAATCGATATTACGTGCAACACATGATTTTATATGTTGAATCCATTGGAATTTTACCGTTTGAATAGATCATACGATCGCATTCAGTACTCAAGGTTATTAATATTTCTGATTGTAGAACTACGAACACTTCACAGTTAAGCAGATTTACGGTATTTACAGCTTGCAATTGTTGATCGTGCAAAAAAGGGTAAATAGCTTAGTAACAAGAACCTTAAAAAGCATAAGTTATTATTATTAGTACCAGCTGCTAAAGCTTACGACTAAACCTTCAAAAAGTATTTACGAGGTTTACATGGAAATTCAACAACATGAAGGTAGTTACGAGGGAAAAGAATGAACTGTGAAATGGCTTAATTGTTTTATTTCGACATTCATACTTTTTCTATATATTTTATTACAGTTTCCCAGCAATGTTATATTAAAAACTGAATTTCATGAAAGATGTACATACGAGGTTAACGCAGAAAGGGGACGATATAGTGCATTGTGGGTAACTCTTAAGAAATTGCTGTACTTTACTTACAAAGATGAACCCATAATCAATATATTGATATCGAAGTCTTGCATCGGTTCAATGGAAGTACATATATATGTACATACATCTAACCTCGCACTTACCTCAAATTCTACATTGTGCCAAGCAGGGGGGTTGCAGAGGGCAGCATGCCCCTCCATACATATTATCACCGTAAATACCAGAAAACAAGAAATCCCATAAAAAAGTACTTTTAATAATTTGTCGATTTTCTCTAAAACTAGAAAACATAAAACCATTCGGTTTTTTGTGTTCGATTCAGAATTGATATGAGCATTGACCACAAAGAGCCAATTTAGCACTTCTATTCATACTTTAAAAAGAAAAGGTCTTAACCTTTTTACTTCAATTTTTTAGTCAAATTGTTGAGTTTGCATGCGAATTTTTCAAAAACTACTTATACAAGAATAAGTTTTTGGCTTTCAAAACCGTTAGAGTACTTTATTGTAGGTGCTGCCGTTGTTTTTTATTAATTTTTTTTTCATTTTAAGTATTTTTTTTTCTAATTGCCGCTACCTCCTAAACGGGACGAGATGGACCCCCCAGCCTCCCATAGTAAAAAAATGCTTTTTTTGACCCCTCAACAAAAAAAAAGGTTATCAATTCTTGGCGCCAAAGTTATCATAGTCGTGCCGATTCGATTGAATTTGTCGCGTTGGTTGTAGTTCACACTAACGCTTGTTTTTTTGTTTCCATGTCATTAAGGTATTATATTGGAATTTTGAAGTGATGTTACGTATATAATGCGAGTGTTATGCCATCGTTAGCATTTTTTTGATCATTTCTCATTCACAACTTGCACAGTTGCACAGTTTTTCCGTATAAGAATTGTTCCTCGCTATGGACAGACTTGAACTACAGATCTTCCGCCCAACAGTCGGTGTTGATATGATGGTTACCATTACTTTTTCAATATCCTTAACTGAATGTTGACTATTTATTGCTCCGACGTTTCAAACTTTTGCCAGCTTTTCGCAAGCTACGAAACATATTCAGTCGATAATATCATTCAACGACCAAGCAATTCAACGAATTATCTCATAATCCGGAAAGAGAGGCTAGTTTTCTGATCGAGTAGTCGATCGAGCTCAAACATAAAAATATTGCTTCTGTTGTGGTTGAAGCTTAAACCTCTCAATTCCTCGTGTACAAAAAGTTGGCCTGTCTGGGACCCCAACTTTTTTGCATCTAATACAATTGACTCAAAAACTAAAGCCTCAAGATCATTACGCTTCAAAAGAAATGCTGTTCATCGCGCATTAGCTGCTGCAAATAAGGTTCCCAGAAGACGTCGTGCATTATTTCATGAAGAAGAGTTGGCGAATGACCTCAAGATTGTGAGATTTAACATCCATAGGCTTTTTCACGGGGCTACGTTAAGTTGCTGGTTTAAGGCCTTAAACCAACAAAAATTACCCAATAGGAGATCAAAATCAATCAACCCATTGGTAATGTACATATGTATATCTCCACATATGAAAGAAAGGCATACAAAATTGGATATCTTATATCAAGATCGGTCAATGAAGCCGTGAAGGCCATTTGAACAATATCGTTTTTAAAAATGATATGACATTACATGAACTTTCCGCAATAAAGATTTCTGTCATATCTAACATCTCTCAAACTCAAATTCAAATCAACACGCGCCTGATGAAAAGCCCCTTGCTATGTGAGCATTATAAATGGATTTGCAAATCTCGACATTCACCATTGCTTTAAAAACAATTATTCTAAGCCTCTTAAAATTATGGAACACTTCGTTTTCATGTCTCAATTTCAAGAGATTTGAATATGTTAGATATAATGAATAGGTGCTATAGGACATATTAAAACGTGTCACCTGCCATCTCAAGATATATTTCTTGGCTTGAAAACACGCCAGAAAGAGTCTCGGAAAGTAGACTGCCATTGGTACAAAGAGTTTAAAATACCCATTTCATAATTAGTGTAGCTGACTGACATTCTCTCAAAAAATATTTCAATTTAATTCGCATCAAGTTATCACTGAAACAAATCTGAATTCGGTCATCGCACTTTCAACAAGCATACCGACAGTTCACTATAAAGAACTCAGGGGTATTTCGTAGTCAAAAAGTACAACCACATGAGCAAATGTACTTGAAATCCACTGGACAAGGTCCCAAAAGAAAGGAAAACGGAAACAACTCACTAAATATGACCATTTGAACCATTTGCAAACTGAAAACTGAAGTCCGACGAAGGAAAGGATCCCTTTCGAGTGTTTGCATTCAACTCGTTCAAAGTGTAACTAATGCTCTCCCCTTATGGATACAACTACAGACATGTGTGGAATGCATTCGTTGCAATGAAATTTTGGACTCTCCTCCCGGGTTGGTCATAAAGAATGCGTTATTTGACTTTTGTAGGAATTTCCCTAATTATATTCGAGGAGTGTTTGTAAAGTCCTTGAGTGATTTAGAAATATGTTTTGTTACTTTATAAAATTGCCAATTGGAGAGGTTAATTTATTTCCGACTGGCCATCAAGCTGAAGCACATCCATCTTGACTAATCACCATTTCCATATCTTAATTTGCATCGAATCTTATCACGAATCTCATCGTGTGAATGGAGTGTGAAACAGTGATTACTGAAAGAGTGAAAAGCGACTACGTCCGACTCACGCCATGTCATTACGAAACGAGGTGTGGTCACGCACATCCGCTTTAGCTAGCCGGTTAGGCATTCTCCAGTTAGGTCGTAAATATTCAAATTCCCTGCTGAATGTCCTTAAAATACACTAAATCACTGATATTGGAATTTAGTAGATGCAGTGGCAGTTGCAATTGCAGTTTTATTGTAGTTCCACTCACGGAAAGCCGGGAAAATTCTTTACCACATGCACAACAACAACATGAATACATAGCCAAATGCAAGTAGATAAGGAAAAACAGGAGAAACACGACCAACTACCAGGGCGAAGACCAAAGGTTCCTTTCAGTCGTATCGTTAGTAGTCGTTTCTGTTGTGCTGTCGCTCGTCTGTTTTACTTCAGCAGTTAGGTTCTAATATATCCTTTCACCTGTTGTCTGAGAATTTCAGAATTTATATTTTTTTCTTTTTTTTTTTTGGAAATATTTGCAAAATAAATTGTTTAAGTAATCCCTTGGCCGAACAGCAAATGGGGAGGGATATTCGGTTCTCGGTTAGTTCGAAAGGATTTTGCGGAATTGCACACCGTGAATATTGTGTGAGTTATTTCAAGTGCCTCTGGAGGCATTTGACATGATTTCAGGTGAGGAAAATTTATGGGCAATATATTTGCCAGATAGCGGTGCGATGGAATGGGAACAGTCGGCGACGGAGGGTGGTGGGCGTGATTATGAGTTATTTCTGTTGCAGTGTGGAGTGTGAGCATGAGACGGTGGTTAGGATGAAGGATGGAGCTAATATAGTATTGTTTAGGGAAATGAATAATAGCAGCGATTCAACTTTATGTCGATAGATAGAGCAGAGAATAGTGAAACAAATGGATTCTGTGTTGTATGGTCTATATCAATTCATTGTGTCCTAAGTTTGAATTTGGGGTAATCGCTTTCATGGGTGTCTGGGGAAGTTTATATGTATTATTCAGGCATTTTCATGCTACACAAGAACAATAAACTAAATGAGGTGATGTTTTTTGGATGGTAACTGAAATCTATAAGCCATCCAAACTAATAGAAATACTGATGAAGACTAAACTTTCCGTTGTGAATATAAATACGAATATAATATAATTTATCATGTGATTTTGGACCGACTGCCTGGTCAATATCTAGTTCACTTAACTAGAGGCCAACTTATATCATTTCGTAAAAAAAATTAAACAACGCTTATAGTACTTGGACTACAACTTGCGCAGAAATTCTCCCTCGGTAGCAGCAAGCCCAGAAAGACTGACTTTAATCCCTGGAAATATGAATTTGACCCAATTATGTTCAAACCGAATTTCGTGCATTCTAGTATCCATTTAGCTATTCTTAGTTGTTAAACTTTTTAAAACTCTTCCTTTTGAAAACGTTCCGGGTTCGCATATATTGTACCTACAACATTTCGCCTCTTGACAGTAAAACAAGGCAATTTCTGAAACCTTTCGCCGGAACGCTTCTACGGACAATTTGTACGATAAGGCAGCTTCCTGAAATAAAGTTGAGTGTAGGTGCAATCGGCGCTAATTAGCCTTTTTATACCGCACCTTGTTTGACCTAGGTTATAAATGGATACACATAAATGTTGTTTGGATATTTAGAGGATAGTCAGAGAGCGCCAGCTGGCGCTACTCGCTACTATTTAGGTGGAAGCTACATCTTAACCAACAAGCTTCTCCAGCCATCACGACTTTTACCCAGCTACACCAAATGCCGCAAGCTTGAGATACCTGGGTGCGCCAACATATTTGTGGTCACCCTCTGTTTCGTCGTCTCTACCAGATCGAATTAAAGACATTTCGGGTGGTGGCAGTAGGTTCCAAGCCAACCCACATTGGACGTGAAACGTGGAAGCGAAATATAATCTTCATGACGACAATTATGAAAGTTGACGCCAGATAAATGTCAAAGCCAACAATTTAACCACTGCGCTACGGAACTCGTCTTGACTACCCTCTTTTATAATGGTATTGGAAGTTGGTAGCTTGAAAACATGGCAACTTAAACGAATCAGACCTACATACTTAGGAATAGATTAGATATCAAAATTTTATTTTCTACATATCCAACAAGAGGTATCATACATCCCCTATCATTGTGATGATTTTCATAAGAAAAACTAGAAGAATCATGAAGCATAAATGGTTATAATAATGAAAATTTACTACAAAAATGGCGAATGCTTTACGTCAACACCAAGCGCCTTCCCACAGACAAAGTAAAAATAATCAATAAATATTAAACTCTAGGGAAGGATAGTAGTACAAAAATTCCAATTTGAACTTTTTTCCTATGGTCGGCTAAAAATATCCCAGCCGGAACAGATTAAGCAGATCGAACAGCCTGCACTGTATTTCGTATAAAAATTTCTATTTGGTTGGATGGATTATTAAACAATACTGACGCATCTGAGGTTATGAAAACAAGACAGAAAAAGTGAAAGAACTTCATCCACAACGAGTGAGAGTGTGGTGCGATTTTTGGTCTATCTATATGATCCAGGGCCATATCCATCGATATCTACATTATGGATAATAATTTTAACCAGAATAATGAAAAAGTATTTATTTAAAGTAATAGAAATACCCGAAAACAATAAATTGAGTGCTTTTTGACAATTTTCTTTTACAGATAAACCCAAATTTAGCTTAAATGAACAAAAGAGAATAACGAAAAATAAGTAAAACAAAATAAATTAATCCCTAAGTACTTTTTACAAAGCTCCTACTCAATAGAGATATTATCAATTCGCAAAAATGACTTTTACTTTAGTTTGCTCTTCTAAGTTGCGTAGTATTTGCTCAATATTTTCAACGCATAAGAAATATTCATCTCGATATTAAGAGCGTATTCAATTAATGTAAATATCAATTGCTTAAAGACCTAAATCAGAGAACGGGAGTTTGGGAAGATCCGAAGTGAAAATATTGTACAAGACCAGGGATGGAGCCTTGTTGGACACCTAAATCAAAACGGTTTATATCGAATAAACTTAAATTCGCGGACATAATAAAAGAACGATGTGATACATAACTAAGGTTTAGAATTAAAAGGAAGTAATTTAGAGATTGTAGCAATTCATGCCGATGAATGGAATCTTAGTGCCGTTTGCCTGATCCACAAGAAAAGACCCTAGAAAAGACTGGGATAATGTTCCTAACCTATATGACTTTAATTATATGTATTTATTAACTGTTTCCAAAATGTGTTTTTTTTGGCTTTGGTAGTTCTTTTAAATAAAAATTGTTAGTGTTATCGTTAGATAATATTGATTTTCAATATTCATTGCCATGAAGTTACTTGGGCCCCTGAGTGATTTTTGTACAAAGATGGAGGCTAAATAATTTACTTTGTCGGTATCAGAATATATTTCATTTTGCAGGGATGAGACTTGCCTGATCTTATTTTTGGAGTTTCTTGTTTCATCAAATAATTTTCAAATTCAATTATTAAGATTTTTCATTTTGAGACTGTGCACAGGATTTCGATATCTCTGTCAGTTTCTTTAACATTTGTTTAAATGTTTGTTTTAAAGGTTTGAAATAGTCATACCTCCTTACAATTTTTGATAAAGTTTCATCGATTGAATTAAACACATGACGGATAAAATTTGATACAGTCATATCAATATCGTTATTTTTTTTAAATAGAACTTATGTCCTTCAAGTATGTCAAGTACGTAGGAAGATTTCGAAAGAAAGTGTTCATTTTCATTCTGTACAATGCGCACTTGTAAGTTTAGAATTTGTTACATAATCAGTGTTATGTTCCATATAGCTGGGTTATGGTCCGAATTGAGTGAACAAATAGATATTGGTTGCCATCAGTTGATTAGGAATATTAGAAACAAAAAGGACGGGAACATATGAACATGCACGAGAACTACCAGGTAATTACGAGTATGTTGGACATGACGAGTATGAAATCGAAATTGGCAGCGATTGGCAGAGGCTTGAAAAGATATTGTCCCAAGCACTTGCAATACTGCAATCTCATCTCTCTGACAATTCAATTCACCTCCAATTACAAATTCAACATTTTTAAACAGCTTTTCAAAACCACAAGTTAGTTCAAGCTTATATAATCTTTTTTTTAATGATACTGATACTGATAGTGAATAGATTCATTTAATTTTTTTTTAAATTCACTTCATTTTATTTTCATTTTATTCATTTTATAGAATTTAAATTTAGAGCTACCTTACGTAAGACAAAAATGCTTAAAACTTTCTTCAAAATTTATATAACTAGCTGAAAATGACTTTCTATACCTTTCGGCTTTATGAAAAAAGATTAGGGTATAGTAGTTAAAATAAATATGTAAATAAATAAAATAAAGCTAAGAAAATGTTTTGTTTAAAAAAAAAAATTAACTTTGTTAAACATTTGCCACTTTTGTTGAAAATTGGTGCTTTAGACGGGAACAACATCACCACCTGATAAAGCTGATAAACCAATGGTTTTATTGCAGGACAAATATACCAGACGGGTGTCCGATATATACATTTTCACTTGAGGGTATGATAAAAATAAAGTCTACCCAAATGCTTTACGAATGATTCATGAACTGAGACCAAATGAAAACCAGACCTGATATTGGCGAATTACTTGAGCAGTAATCCGAAAATGATAAGCAATTAATTTTTGAAAAAAAAAATGAATATTTGCAGGGAGTGTCAAGACTGAAAGTTTACAAATATGTTACTGAATTACCAATCTCCAGGCTTGTGCTTTAGATAAACATAACAATATCATAATTTTTCACTGAAAAGTTGCGTTTAAAATGACACCCCTTATTGGATCACCATTTAAAACGTATTTGGTCAAACCAGTACTAACTTTGATTTAATAATCTTTGATTTGTTTTAAATCGAGGGGATACATCCTACAATTAATATTTGAAAATGACTCAGGACATTTGCTCACCACGGCTGGAAAAGACAAGATGTTTAGACAACCTTTTCAATATTTTCTGCGCCTTTGGTCCTTAATAGTACGAATATTATTGGCTTCCAACGCGATGATTGTGATGATGATTGATTGTTGCTTTTCTGGCAAGGTAGATTAGAGTATTTAGCTATCGTCAAAGAAAACAATCAGGAGGAATCAAGTCACAAGATCCTGTAAGCCAATGACTGGTAAATTGTGGAACATTCATCGTTCATCGAATGTTACCTTCAGTAAGATGATTGTGTCGTTGATGAAAGGCATACTGAAACCACACTCATGCCATTCAACCGAGAAACGAAAACTTCATTAATCGTGGCTATATAGCGAACACCACGACCTTAGCTATTTAGCCTCACCTGGTTACAGAAAAAAAAATATGCGAAGACTGCACCAAGCTTTGAATTTTTCGGAATATAACGGCGTTTCCGTAATCCCATGTAGATTATCTTAGTTCTAACTGAGACAATTTTGCTTTATGACATACCCATTGAGCCTAAAGTGGGCCTCACCGCTGAACATAGTTGTTCGATAAAACAGAATGGAACCATAATTATGGAAAATAAATTCTAAAATTTGGAAAATTATTAAAAAACTTTTGTCGTCATGAAAGAATTGCAAGGATTTTCGAATAAATACGACACAGTCAGGTTGCATCCTGACGACTGACTTAACAGATATATGTAACCTAAGCACACTCTTTGCAAGACATGCCAAAATGTTTAATCATTTGGAAACAAAACATCATGTGTCAATTACAAGTTTTATTTAATTAAGGGTAGATTTGTACAGGGGGGTATTGATTAAGGTGACCCTACAACCTACGTCTATACAATGACAAGATAGGATATAGGTGACCTTCCCTCAAAGATGCCCTTTATTACCGTGATCTTTTGGCGAGAAATTAGCTTCATTAAATTGCCGTACCGGTGATGGACCCCACTCGCCCTAGCAACAATAGTTTATATAGTTTAGTGCACAGATTTGATTAGACAGATTAGACGCATGACACCAAAAATATTATAATCAGGTATGATGTACTTCTATAAGAAATGGTTGGGCATCTGTCTTTTAAGTTTGTGACTAATGAAAATCCTTCACAAGTAAAAGCAAACAAGTGAATCTCTGTTTATAACTCGAGTACCATTCATTTCAATTGTATATAACGTCTCATTTTCCAGCAATTAAATTTCAAAAATTTATTTTTCAAACTCAACACGGGAGAAGATCGTATCAGCTTTACTTCAAGGTACACGCTTCCTTGTGTGTATCTTACCTCGGGAATAAATCTTCATTAAGAGATGTTATTAATGCGAATCCTTTTAACACTTTTACCTTTCCAACAAGCACTAACAACTTGCCGCGATGAAATCAAGGATACCGCCGACGAGAAGTGGAATGAGGATACCCTCCAGACATAACGAACCGCAGAGCTTAGCTGCTTGAGAAACTATTAAAATATCCAAGGAAACACATATTCGAAAAGGCACAAGGATACAAGGATACACGCATGCATACACACCATAATAATAATCTGATGATACAAGTAGCTATGTAAGAGTGGAAATTAAAACACAAGCTATCGCTTGTTTCCATTTTAATGACAGCCACTCTGCCGCGGCAGAGAGTTTGTAGATTTTCGGGTTCTTAGAAGGATCTAGATCTGGAGTGGAATTATTAAAATTTGTGTATTCTTTTGTTACTGCTATGAAAGTTAAATACTAACCGCTGGAGGGATCTGCGTGTCGTTTTAGATACGAGTGGATATGACGCTTAACTTGCTATTAAGGTTATAGTCACTCCTTTGGCATTAAGCTAAAGACGCGGCGGTGTCATGCGGCCTTTTGGATACGGATAAACGGGTGAAGGAATATTTCTGCGTGCGAATAGAAGTTATGAATTTGATGAGCGTTAGGTTAATTTCATTTGATCTTTGTGGAAATTGACTGTGTTAAGGATTTTAGGGCCTTGTCATTAAGATAGATTTTACCATGAGTTTACTAGGGGAAATAGCTTGACCCTTAGGCACTTTATTATTATACCAGCAATTCCATAAAACATTGTTTTATGAGAAAATGTTCTTTACGGCGCTCACGTTTTTACACGCATTTATGGATGTTCTAGTCCTAAACCGATAGAGAGAGCTGTAAAGCACGTATGTTAGTTAAAGTTTCCCATTTTCAGAAATTTCCTGATGATTTTATTGTCTTTTATATGGGTTAACCAAAAGCTGATGTGCATGCTATGAATAAATGATTTATTGATCTGGAGATTAAAACTTGATATGAAATCGAATTTTACTGTACAATAAAAAAAAATTGGTCTTAACAATTGTCTTTAGCACGCGCTAGGGTCGATCGACTGACGATTTGCATGCTACACGAAGGTGATTTTGCGAAATCTTCTTTTATATTCGAAGAAACGCTTTTTTGAGCGCATCTACACTTTGATACGTTTTAGTGCCAACCTTGGCCTGAAAAACACAACACATTGAAAAACGACGCATTGATTTGTTGATTTTCCCGCATCCTTGGTTGACGCGTGCTTGGGTGCTGGTTCAAACCTTGTCGCAATATTCTCTCCCACAGATATTTTTTGTCACGAAATCGAAAATCTTGGTAAGACAATCAAATTCAGTCTGAGACTGTAAATCGTCCGCAAAAATCAGTAGACATATCCCCAAAGTTAATATCAAGGAGATGGTTAATGTATATTAAAAATAAAGGAGGTCCCAAAACTGAACTTTGAGGTACACCATTTTAATAAAAAATTAAAGTTAAAAAATGTAGACTGAGCGCTGTAACGGCTCCTACCTTGCCCTCTTTTATTGCCTTTTAAATAAACAATGCTCCACCAAAATTTCAAGTTGTATTATATCCCTTCATTGATCTATTCGCAATATCCGTCGGGTTTAACTTAAAGCCATCTTCGAACCCATTGTGCCTATTCACACGATGAACAACAAGAATATGGAGGATTTTTGCCAAGCCCAACTATTCCCTCTCATTAAAATACAAAGAAATTAAAAACGAATCTGCAGCAGCTAATTTTATGAATGGCATTGATTATGTTCATTTTAAGAGAACCAATTATTTGCGGCTTATTTGTGCAGACCAGCGGATAGAGGTAGCCCGGTAGGAAGCAGTCCAAAGGCATTTAATCGCAAGCCTTGGGTGTCCACCTCACTTCGCCGTTGCTGTTTATTGCTGCAGTACGCACTGGGTGGCATGTAGAGCCCAAAGCTATCATTATCCAAATCATCTAGTTGAGACTACAATAGGTGACTTAACATTCATTTATAGCACTCGTTGTTGACGGCATTTTGAAAAAAGTACGGAGCGATGATTCCGTTGCAACAAAATTTGCACCAAATTGAGACTCTCACGGGATACATTTGATACCATTGTTTCTCGATTTGACAATTTTATTTGTTCCCATAACCGATCACAAAGCCTTTTTGGCTCCCGACTCATAATGCCAATATAAGTAAGAGGATCATCAGAATAAACTCCGACGCATTAACGTAATCATCATAACCATAACTATCAGCAACCAGATAGTCATCATCAAAATCACCATTACGATCATCATCATAATCATCGTTATCGAGATCATCTTCACCATCCTCTTTACCAACATCACACCATCACTGTCACAATTTTATAGCCACAAATTATCGTCACCACTATTATCATCACATCAATATCACTTATCCATCATCACCACAATCAATATCTCCATCATCATCCCAATCATCATCGCCATTAACATGTTCATAACCATCACCGTCATCATCACCACCATCTTCACCATCTTCACCATCTTCACCATCATCATCATCATTATCATCACTACCGTCACCGCCATCATTATTGCCATTATCACTGCTTTCATCATCACCATAATCACCACTATCATCTTCACTCTAATCATCGCCTTCTTCATCACTATGATTACCACTATCACCGTCACTATCACCATCATCATCACCGTCATCATCACCGTCATCATCACCGTCATCATCACCGTCATCATCACCGTCATCATCACCGTCATCATCACCGTCATCATCACCGTCATCATCACCGTCATCATCACCATCGTCATAACCATCCTATTCACCATCATCGTCGCCATCATTATTGCCATTATCATTGCCTTCATCATCACCATGACCACCACCAACATCATCACCATCATCTTCACTCTCATCATCGCCTTCTTTATCACTATGATTACCACTATCACCGTCACCATCATCATCACTTCATCATCACTCAAAAAGGGGTTTCATCATTAAAAAAAAATTTTTTTTGCCGAAATTTGGGTCAACTTTCAACTGCTCCAGAACCCAACCAAGTCGTTTATTGCACTTTTAGTTCTTTACTTCATACGAGTACGGACGTCCCAACGTAAAATTAGCTACGTTGAAGCGGCGCAGTTCTGGTGAATGACGGGCAATAGACTACATCTTGCACTTGCCGTGCACTTTCGCACATGACAGTGATGTTTTCTATAAACCTTGTTTTCCGCCACCAGGCGTCGAATAGTCGACTAGACAAGAGGGGTTTGAGGAGAATAAAAGTTACGTTATGCGCGACTAGAAAATTTCCTAAACGTAGCACTGATTTTGAAAAAAAAATTTGATAACTTCCACAGCTTCTTCAAAATTACAGCCTTTCACAGTAATTTGCTATATGTTACTGAATAAATCACAATAAACCTAATATGCGTTGTGTTACTGATGAAGCCACTAGTAACAGACAAATGTTTAATGCCTCTGCTAAACGACCCTTTATTCCGGAGATGATATCTTCGTTTTTTGTTCCTAACCAATTTATCAGCTCCTCATTGCCCAGTTACACTTCGAACAAAACTGATCTGCAGTTGAAAGAAAGTTCACCTACACGAGCTCTAAAGACCGCTAAACGTGGAGATATATCTAATTGATAGAACATCAATAGAAATATATTCTGTGGCATTGCAATCATTTGCGACTTTTTAGGTTTCAGCTTTTAGGATTCAACCATATAGGCAAAGAGGGCCTAGTTTTTGGTCTAAAATTAACTGAAAGGAAAACAGCGTGTCCAAGGGGAAGTCGCAAAGCTCAAAATCAGCTGGACTGGAGCAGCACCTTAAGCAATATCTCGATAAATCTACATTCAAAAAGGGAAGACTAGCTCTCCCGAATGTATGCTTCCAAAAGCCACTTATTGCTAGAATATTTCCTTAGAGCCCCGCAAGTCCCATACACATCTGGAAAATTCATAAAATTCGGCATGGTCGAAGAGTCATTGAAGGCCTCCCCTAAGCTCTAGTTTTATACTTAGCAGACTCGCCAAAAATAATATCGTATTTACAATTTCTTAAGCCTTGCTGCTTGTCTTTTTTATCTCATTTGTGAACCTGTAGCCCTTTTGGCAACTGACAGCATAACAAGCAACGTATTTGACAGCATTGCACAGTCAGCCCTACACCTATCACACACCTATCCTTGATTATAATAAGATAAAAATGCATGAGTAGATACCAAATTCCGTTTAGTTTTAAGTGCCACATATCCAAAAAGATTAAGAGAATTAAATAATATTGTTGCAATTTTACGCCTTCCCCAGTTTAACAACAGCCGCATGCCGCCTGCCCCATAGATACGCCAATTCTCAACCCACACTTGGTTTAGTAATCTTCATTCAAAAATCTCTTCCGAATGTACGCTTCCTTTGCACACTGCACAACTCAGGACTCAAGCAGCACATCACAATATTTATGAACTTAATGTGGTACTCCTGGTCTCAAGGACTCCTCGAGCCCGACCATTAATTTCCCTTCAAAGTAGCCACTTGTTTGCTTTTTTTAGTTCCCATTCCTGGGCTAAGTATATAAGTCCAGTAACTAAAAAGCATATCCTTGGAGCCATCAAAATAAGATCTCCATTTGGAAATTTAGAATTTATGTCGGTCACTGTCTACTTATAGCTTCATTCCTATTTGTTATCCTTTTCTTGTTACAACTACGATGGCGGTCGAAATTACAAGGATAATGCAGCATGACGTCGACTCCATTTTATTATTACATCTGGGACCGAACGAATGCTCGAAATTCAGAAAGACCAGAACGAACGGAGAAGCGAGGAACGAAAAGCGAACAACGAATAAGGAAAGACGAAACCGAACGAACCAAAGAGACAGTAAGGGCGACTCGCTCCGATGTAGACATCTGTTCGACAAGGATTTATGAAAGTAAACTTATCCATTTATTTGTCTGGCAGGACTAAGGGACTAAAAGCCCCGAAAGAGAACTGGAGAGATAAAGAGGAGAACATTGGAATAGGGAAAGAGATCGCCTCTTTCCGCCACCCTCGTATCGATGCAATGCTAAGCGTGCATCCACCACATAGTTTGGATTTCAAACTTTCATTATCCTCGTAGCCACCAAAGCCCTCGGAGGTCTGTTTCGAATGCCACACTCATGCTGTCCTTCTAGGCCGGCAGACGATGGCTTTCCTGGTTGCATGATGTCCTCACGTGAGTTTGTATGCGCGTGGGTGAGTGTGTCATTCACTTTTCCAGTATTATTACTCCAAATTCGAATTGCAAACCATTTTTGGGCAAATGCATTTTCTGGAAACACGGTGGCCAGGACACCTACTACTGACGACAGAAGGAAAAAAGTTATTTCGTTTTTTTTTCGTTGTGGTCTCCGCTGGGAGTTGCTGTCGTCAATATTGTTGCTGTAATCGTATACAAAACCATAACATACACCACTGTTAGCACAAGTATCTACGACGACGACAACGACAAACGGCAGCAGTTTCGGTTGAAAAACTTTGCCAAATGGACCACTTAAAAGTTGTTGCACAATTACGATTCCACCGCACTTACATATACACATCCGTACGTCCACGAGAAAGGGATAGTCAGACAGACGGGACAGTTCATGCCAAATATAAATTCAAACAACCATTAGTCGGGAATGGGGGGATATATACATATATGTATGCAGCGACTTTGGACGAAGGAACTCAGGAATTCGATTTTGAGTGCAATAAAAGAGGAATTAGGAAATCGATCAGTTTCGATAATGGAACGCTCCCAAATGGGCAGTCGCCGTAATGCATTTCAAGTAGATTTGATTCCAATTAATTTTGCAAACTCAATGGATATACTTCGATCTAATATAGCTATACACCTAAGCTTTGTTAATGATATTAGAAAGACTCAGTTCTGAGTAAACACACTTGCATTATAGCACAGCATAACTATCGCGCAATTAAGTGTACATATAAGTGACTCCAGGCGATGAAACCCATATGACGAGGAATTGAAGGTGGTGAACGAAGCTTGAAAGTAAAAAAAAGTCAACTAAATGGATGTTTTTAATCCCTGCCCGTCTTCGTTCTTCTGGGCGCTTTCGGTGCACTTAGCCAATTGCATTTCACCTCCTTTCCTTCGTTTCTCGCTGTTTTTACCCGGGCAATGATTCCATCCATGACGGCGACGACGATGACGGCTTTCAATGTTTGCCGGCGTAATTACGAGCAACGTCAACAAGAATAACATTTTAATAGCGAATCGCACCATGTAAACCGCCGCTATGATAGTGCGACTCGAGGGAAAGGACTTGCTTTATTTCACGTTCTTGTATACGTTTTTGGTCTATACTATTCACACAAAATGTGGTAACGTAGCGGGCAGAGTAGGTGGAGGTAGCACGAAAAATCCAAGTGGTGTACACAAGAAGAACACGCGTTCAACGTGGTGATTAACTTTTTGTCGGCTCCAGGTTTGGCTTGTCGGGAGTAAATGGCATTATTTGACATTGGTGTCGAGAGCTATAGAATTTGTAGCTGCGTAAAGTTAATGGAAATGTAAACATAAGCAATATGATATGTGGTGCTAGTCGTAGCGGATAGAAACGTAAGTCATGACACATGTCCATATTTTTGGTTTTTTCGAGAATATGTTTATATTTCGTTTGAGACTAGGATCAGCGACCATGTAATTTAAGTTGATTAAAAATATTGTGAGAGCAAACACTAATCATGATCCACGTCTGTATTTCAAACACAACATACGCCAAGAAGCGATCAACGAGAATGGGGAAAATCAACATAACTCTTATCACTGCTGCACCTAAAATTACTGCACAAATTCAAGGATAGTACTCGCATAATAAAAGCATCTACCAATACACTACTATGTATATTCAAGCTACATATACAATATGTATGCACGTACATATGTACTAAGTAAATTGAAACCTGACCACCAAGTTTATAATGATCAGTATTGATGCAATCATCATTTAAATGTCAATATCACCGACATGACTAAAATTAACACAAACATAAGCAAAGCAGAATTTACGCTCATCAGCATCTTCAATACACTACCGTTATTATCAAAAGCATATTTGTCAACAACCATCTCATCACAATTATCATCATCATTAGCATCACCATCATCACCATCATCACCATCATCACCATCATCACCATCATCACCATCATCACCATCATCACCATCATCACCATCATCACCATCATCACCATCATCACCATCATCACCATCATCACCATCATCACCATCATCACCATCATCACCATCATCACCATCATCACCATCATCACCATCATCACCATCATCACCATCATCACCATCATCACCATCATCACCATCATCACCATCATCACCATCATCACCATCATCACCATCATCACCATCATCACCATCATCACCATCATCACCATCATCAACATCATCAGCATCATCACCATCATCACCATCACCACACTCATCACCATCATCACCATCATCACCATCATCACCATCATCACCATCATCACCATCATCACCATCATCACCATCATCACCATCATCACCATCATCACCATCATCACCATCATCACCATCATCACCATCATCACCATCATCACCATCATCACCATCATCACCATCATCACCATCATCACCATCATCACCATCATCACCATCATCACCATCATCACCATCATCACCATCATCACCATCATCACCATCATCACCATCATCACCATCATCACCATCATCACCATCATCACCATCATCACCATCATCACCATCATCACCATCATCACCATCATCACCATCATCACCATCATCACCATCATCACCATCATCACCATCATCACCATCATCACCATCATCACCATCATCACCATCATCACCATCATCACCATCATCACCATCATCACCATCATCACCATCATCACCATCATCACCATCATCACCATCATCACCATCATCACCATCATCACCATCATCACCATCATCACCATCATCACTATCATCACCATCATCACCATCATCACCATCATCACCATCATCACCATCATCACCATCATCACCATCAACACCATCATCACCACCATCACCATCATCGCCATCATCACCATCATCACCATCATCACCATCATCACCATCATCACCATCATCACCATCATCACCATCATCACCATCATCACCATCATCACCATCATCACCATCATCACCACACTCATCACCATCATCACCATCATCACCATCATCACCATCATCACCATCATCACCATCATCACCATCATCACAATTATCACCATCATCACCATCATCACCATCATCACCATCATCACCATCATCACCATCATCACCATCATCACCATCATCACCATCATCACCACCATCATCACCATCATCACTATCATCACCATCACCACCATCACCACCATCATCACCATCATCACCATCATCACCATCATCACCATCATCACCATCATCACCATCATCACCATTATCACCATCATCACCATCGTCACCATCATCACCATCATCACCATCATCACCATCATCACCATCATCACCACCATCACCATCATCACCATCATCACCATCATCACCATCATCACCACCATCACCATCATCACCATCATCACCATCATCCACGTCTGTATTTCAAACACAACATACGCCAAGAAGCGATCAACGAGAATGGGGAAAATCAACATAACTCTTATCACTGCTGCACCTAAAATTACTGCACAAATTCAAGGATAGTACTCGCATAATAAAAGCATCTACCAATCCACTACTATGTATATTCAAGCTACATATACAATATGTATGCACGTACATATGTACTAAGTAAATTGAAACCTGACCACCAAGTTTATAATGATCAGTATTGATGCAATCATCATTTAAATGTCAATATCACCGACATGACTAAAATTAACACAAACATAAGCAAAGCAGAATTTACGCTCATCAGCATCTTCAATACACTACCGTTATTATCAAAAGCATATTTGTCAACAACCATCTCATCACAATTATCATCATCATTAGCATCACCATCATCACCATCATCACCATCATCACCATCATCACCATCATCACCATCATCACCATCATCACCATCATCACCATCATCACCATCATCACCATCATCACCATCATCACCATCATCACCATCATCACCATCATCACCATCATCACCATCATCACCATCATCACCATCATCACCATCATCACCATCATCACCATCATCACCATCATCACCATCATCACCATCATCACCATCATCACCATCATCACCATCATCACCATCATCACCATCATCACCATCATCACCATCATCACCATCATCACCATCATCACCATCATCACCATCATCACCATCATCAACATCATCAGCATCATCACCATCATCACCATCACCACACTCATCACCATCATCACCATCATCACCATCATCACCATCATCACCATCATCACCATCATCACCATCATCACCATCATCACCATCATCACCATCATCACCATCATCACCATCATCACCATCATCACCATCATCACCATCATCACCATCATCACCATCATCACCATCATCACCATCATCACCATCATCACCATCATCACCATCATCACCATCATCACCATCATCACCATCATCACCATCATCACCATCATCACCATCATCACCATCATCACCATCATCACCATCATCACCATCATCACCATCATCACCATCATCACCATCATCACCATCATCACCATCATCACCATCATCACCATCATCACCATCATCACCATCATCACCATCATCACCATCATCACCATCATCACCATCATCACCATCATCACCATCATCACCATCATCACCATCATCACCATCATCACCATCATCACCATCATCACCATCATCACCATCATCACCATCATCACCATCATCACCATCATCACCATCATCACCATCATCACCATCATCACCATCATCACCATCATCACCATCATCACCATCATCACCATCATCAACATCATCACCATCATCAACATCATCACCATCACCACACTCATCACCATCATCACCATCATCACCATCATCACCATCATCACCATCATCACCATCATCACCATCATCACCATCATCACCATCATCACCATCATCACCATCATCACCATCATCACCATCATCACCATCATCACCATCATCACCATCATCACCATCATCACCATCATCACCATCATCACCATCATCACCATCATCACCATCATCACCATCATCACCATCATCACCATCATCACCATCATCACCATCATCACCATCATCACCATCATCACCATCATCACCATCATCACCATCATCACCATCATCACCATCATCACCATCATCACCATCATCACTATCATCACCATCATCACCATCATCACCATCATCACCATCATCACCATCATCACCATCATCACCATCATCACCATCATCACCATCATCACCATCATCACCATCATCACCATCATCACCATCATCACCACACTCATCACCATCATCACCATCATCACCATCATCACCATCATCACCATCATCACCATCATCACCATCATCACAATTATCACCATCATCACCATCATCACCATCATCACCATCATCACCATCATCACCATCATCACCATCATCACCATCATCACCATCATCACCATCATCACCATCATCACCATCATCACCATCATCACCATCATCACCATCATCACCATCATCACCATCATCACCATCATCACCATCATCACCATCATCACCATCATCACCATCATCACCATCATCACCATCATCACCATCATCACCATCATCACCATCATCACCGTCATCACCATCACCACCATCATCACCATCATCACAATCATCACCATCACCACACTCACCACACTCATCACCATCATCACCATCATCACCATCATCACCATCATCACCATCATCACCATCATCACAATTATCACCATCATCACCATCATCACCATCATCACCATCATCACCATCATCACCATCATCACCATCATCACCATCATCACCATCATCACCATCATCACCATCATCACCATCATCGCCATCATCACCATTATCACCATCATCACCATCATCACCATCATCACCATCATCAATCACCATCATCACCATCATCACCATCATCACCATCATCACCATCATCACCATCATCACCATCATCACCATCATCACCATCATCACCATCATCACCATCATCACCATCATCACTATCATCACCATCATCACCATCATCACCATCATCACCATCATCACCATCATCACCATCATCACCATCAACACCATCATCACCACCATCACCATCATCGCCATCATCACCATCATCACCATCATCAATCACCATCATCACCATCATCACCATTATCACCATCATCACCATCGTCACCATCATCACCATCATCACCATCATCACCGTCATCACCATCATCACCATCATCACCATCATCACCATCATCACCATCATCACCATCATCACCATCGTCACCATCATCACCATCATCACCATCATCACCATCATCACCATCATCACCATCATCACCATCATCACCATCATCACCATCATCACCATCATCGCCATCATCACCATTATCACCATCATCACCATCATCACCATCATCACCATCATCAATCACCATCATCACCATCATCACCATCATCACTATCATCACCATCATCACCATCATCACCATCATCACCATCATCACCATCATCACCATCATCACCATCATCACCATCATCACCATCATCACCATCATCACCATCATCACCATCATCACCATCATCACCATCATCACCATCATCACCACCATGTGACCTCATCAAGTTCATTGACCCGACCAAGGTCATTGACCCGACCAAGGTCATTGACCCGACCAAGGTCATTGACCCGACCAAGGTCATTGACCCGACCAAGGTCATTGACCTCATTAAGGTCACTGACCTCATTAAGGTCATTGAACTTGATCAGTTCAAGGTCGGTGACCTTAATGAGGTCAATGACATTGGTCGGGTCAATGACCTTGATGAGGTCAATGAACTTGATGAGGTCAGTGACCTTGATGAGGTCAGTGACCTTGATGGGGTCAGTGACCTTGGTCGGTTCAATGACCTTGATAAGGTCGGTGACCTTGATGAGGTCAGTGACCTTGATGAGGTCAGTGACCTTGATGAGGTCAGTGACCTTGATGAGGTCAGTGACCTTGATGAGGTCAGTGACCTTGATGAGGTCAGTGACCTTGATGAGGTCAGTGACCTTGATGAGGTCAGTGACCTTGATGAGGTCAGTGACCTTGATGAGGTCAGTGACCTTGATGAGGTCAGTGACCTTGATGAGGTCAGTGACCTTGATGAGGTCAGTGACCTTGATGAGGTCAGTGACCTTGATGAGGTCAGTGATGATGGTGATGATGGTGATGATGGTGATGATGGTGATGATGGTGATGATGGTGATGATGGTGATGATGGTGATGATGGTGATGATGGTGATGATGGTGATGATGGTGATGATGGTGATGATGGTGATGATGGTGATGATGGTGATGATGGTGATGATGGTGATGATGGTGATGATGGTGATGATGGTGATGATGGTGATGATGGTGATGATGGTGATGATGGTGATGATGGTGATGATGGTGATGATGGTGATGATGGTGATGATGGTGATGATGGTGATGATGGTGATGATGGTGATGATGGTGATGATGATGATGATGGTGATGATGGTGATGATGGTGATGATGGTGACGATGGTGATGATGGTGATGATGGTGATGATGGTGATGGTGGTGATGATGGTGACGATGGTGATGATGGTGATGATGGTGATGATGGTGATGATGGTGATGATGGTGATGATGGTGATGATGGTGATGATGGTGATGATGGTGATGATGGTGATGATGGTGATGATGGTGATGATGGTGATGATGGTGATGATGGTGATGATGGCGATGATGGTGATGATGGTGATGGTGGTGATGATGGTGACGATGGTGATGATGGTGATGATGGTGATGATGGTGATGATGATGATGATGGTGATGATATTGATGATGGTGATGATGGTGATGGTGGTGATGATGGTGATGATGGTGATGGTGATGATGGTGATGATGGTGATGATGGTGATGATGGTGATGATGGTGATGATGGTGATGATGGTGATGATGGTGATGATGGTGATGATGGTGATGATGGTGATGATGGTGATGATGGTGATGATGGTGATGATGGTGATGATGGTGATGATGGTGATGATGGTGATGATGGTGATGATGGTGATGATGGTGATGATGGTGATGATGGTGATGATGGTGATGATGGTGATGATGGTGATGATGGTGATGATGGTGATGATGGTGATGATGGTGATGATGGTGATGATGGTGATGATGGTGATGATGGTGATGATGGTGATGATGGTGATGATGGTGATGATGGTGATGATGGTGATGATGGTGATGATGGTGATGATGGTGATGATTTTGTATATTTCAAATCAATGGACAAATCTGAATTTCGTATGTTTAAAATGAAATCATTCGAATGAAAAAAAATACTGTTCATGTAAACTAGTGTTAGCAAGTGTTTTTCGGATTCTGCTCCAGCGAGCCGAATGATAGTGAAGTGACTTGCTGATTTTAAACTCGCTCAAAACGGTCTGTTGTCCGAGAAAACAAAAACAAGGGTTATAAAAATTAGCCGATAATGAATTGCGGTTGCGTAGTTATATATTCGCTATTTTCTATGAACTCTTAACTATAAGATAGGTCTGTTCAAATTGGGTACCAGGTTTGCTAGGAGTCGATGTAAACCAACGACGCGTCAACGATTCAGAACGCTATGTGGATCTGTAGCAGCGCAATAAAACTAACTTTTTTAAAAGGTAAATTATAATTAAATAAAACACAACTTAAACTGTATAAATAAATGCTTTATTCCTCTACGAGGAAGCGTAATATACGTCGGACACTTGTGCAATATCGGAAACGACTGACGAAGCGTGGGTGAACGCTGGTTATTTGCGATAAATTATTATAACTACCCAGCTACGACGTTGCCAGGCTGCATAACTATCCCCTTTTTCAAGTGAAGTTGTCCTCGACTTCGTTAGGTTTAAACATTAAGAAAAAAAATAATAATAATAATATAATACAAAAACACTTATTTTTTAGAAAACAAAGTTCGTACTAAATTATAAACTTAAAATACCTATACAATTATTTCCAAAATTTATAAGAACTATTTTTTAAAGTGAAATCGTAAAGAATTACTGATCTGATTTTATCATTTAATGTCATTATCTGTATAAAATGTTTAATGTTTAATCTTAGATTATTTTTGTGAATTTTTCTGTTATCTATAAGAACAGTAGTTCCTAAGTCCTTTTGGATAACCTTTTCTACAAACAGTTTTGTGAATTTGTTACCAATTCGTCTATGGGTTCGAACGAATACGTTGTCACCTGGTTCGAATGTCCGTGTCTGTCTATTTTGATTGTGATACTCCAGGTTTGCATCTTGAGCTTTCACTATCTTACTTTTAATTTCATCATTCAGCTCCATTGGGATTGAATGGATGACATCAATTGGTTTGTAGTTTGTAACCGAATGAATCGTCCTGTTGTACTTAGCTGTTGCAAGTAAAAGGAGTTCAGCGGTGTCGGTAATATTCTGTTCTAATTTTGTACATCTTGCTATTTCCGAAAGGGTGCTGTGGAACCTTTCCACTTGTCCATTTGTGGTACTATGAAAAGGGGGAGTGGAAAATATATTTACAGAGAAATGGTTTTTGAGAAGTGTTTTTATGGTTTCTGAATTAAGGTTTCTCTCATTGTCGCAAACTATGGTTTTTGTATTTTTAAATAAATTTAGTAATTCTAAAATCGGTTCTTTGACATCTATTATTGCTCGAGATTTAATGGGTTTAACAACAGCAAATTTGGAAAATTTGTCTACGCAAGTAAGGAAATGTACTCCAGCAGTTGTATAAATATCCAAGTGAAGTATTTCACCTGGATGCTGAGGAATAGGGGTTTTGCCTATATGAGCAACTGATGGGTGTCTCTGATATTTTGCCTCATGGCAAGTCTGACAATTAGATACAATCTGTTTCAGACTTTTATTTAGATTGGGGAAGAAATAGTTTTTTAAAATTTGTTCCCCATTTTCTCGCACAGACCGATGGGCGCGATTATGCTCAGTTGTGAGAATTTCAAGTTGATCATCTGGGTTGAAAATATCTGTAGCCATTTTGGTCGTATGACGAAATTTTACTGAAGGAAACGACGTAATTAGTCTATTCTGAATTTTGCCTAAGATTTGTAGGTCACAATAAATGGCATTGACAACATCGGGGTTAACAGTTTCCTTAAACATTTGAAAAAGATTATCGAAATTATTGAATACAATAGTGTGTCTAATTCTATTTTTGAAAATGAACTTAGTTGGCTTTTTCAAAATAATCCCTTCTTCTATGATTAGTTGATTCTTGAAAGAGTTGACTGGATTTTGAACGGTAATTACTGTTTGAGTGACGGATTCTTCGCTATGTCTTGTGGAATCCAAGTCTGAAGATTGACTTATAGCATTTATATGCTGCCTTGACAAAGCATCAGCCACAAAATTCTCTTTTCCGGGCTTATAAAAAAAGGTTGGAAAGAATTCTTCGACAAACGCTCTCCATCTTTTCATTTTCGCATTGGGATTTTTGTCGGAAATTGCAAACGTCAGTGGCTGATGGTCAGTAAAGATATTCAACTGCTACACCCCATAAAGATAATTTCGTAACTTTTGCAGTGACCACACTATAGACAAGAGCTCTCGCTCATTGGTAGCATAGTTTTCTTCGGTAGAAGATAAGGTTCGGGAAATCATCGTTATGGGTCTACCGCCTTGAGAGAGGACAGCACCAAGTGCGTGCGATGAAGCATCTGTTGTCAGGTCAAACGGTTTGTCATAATCGGGATAAAGAAGCAACACATCCTCAGACGCCAGAATTTTCTTTATCTTTTTAAAAGCTTCCATTGCCTCCGAGTCCAATAAAATTTTTGTATTCTTAGATTGATTTGAACTTACATTACCGTTCTCACCACGTAGATATTTTGTTAGAGGTTTCGAAATCTGAACGTAATCTCTGATAAAGCGTCGGTAGTATCCCGATAAGCCAAGAAATGACCGAAGACTACGCAATATCTGGGGAACTTCATACCCAACAATATCCTTTACTTTCTCAGGACATGTCCTTATTCCCCTATTTGACACAACGAAACCCAGGAATTCTACCTCTTCTTTAAAAAAAATAGATTTTTCAAGCGCAACTCTCATATTTGATTCGCAAAGCTTTTTAAGGATCCGTTCAACATCCTTAATGTGATCTTCTTCATTTTTTGAAAATATAATAACATCATCTATGTATACATGACAGCATTTCCCAATATCCCCTCTGAGAATGTCGTCTATCGCCCTTTGAAAAATACTGGGTGCATTTTTCAAACCAAATGGAAGCCGACAAAACTCATACTTTCCATTGTTGATCGAAAACGCGGTTTTTTTCTTTATCTCGCTCCGAAAGCTTAATTTGATGAAAACCCGCTTTTAAATCAAGTGTCGTAAACACTACAGCCTTTCCGAGATTAGCAAGAATAACTCCAGTATCTGGAATCGGATATTTGTCATTTATTGTTTTCGAATTAAGCTTTCGAAAGTCGATCACTAGGCGCATTTTTCGCACACCATCCTCGTCAACACCTTTTTTGTCAACAATCCAAATTGGGTTATTATACGGCGATCGAGATGGCCTTATAATTTTGTTGCGAAGTAAATTTAAAATTTCATATTAAAAAAGTTGGTAGCAGCCATGGGATATGGATATGCTTTCGAATAAACTGGTTCATTGTCGGTTGTCCTTATAGTGGCAACAACTTTAGTGTTTAAAGGCAATGATTCGTTCGGGTCAGAAAAAACCTTTGATTGACGCTTTATTACAGAGGACAATTCCGGAGGGATGGAGCAGTTCGTCAAAGATATATTATTTACGTTTTTGCAATAAAAGTAAAGAAGTTTTTCTTCTTTTCCATTGTAAGATAAAAGTCCGTTTACTAAATCTAACTGAGCAGAAATTTCCCTCAAAAGGTCAAATCCAATGATACCGTCAAAAGTCGTAAGCGTTGGAAGTATAAAAAATGAAGAATTTGTACCAAAAATATTTATAGTGCACTTTGATGTGATCTGACTAGTGCCATGAATAGACTTAACAGAAAATGGTTCGTTGATTAACTTAATGGCCTTAAGGGCGCTAAAGTCCTTGATGTAGTTTTTTGCAGCACCTGTATCAACAAGGAGCTTTATTTCCTCTCCTGCCAGTGTTCGGCTGACGTAAGGCAGGAGGGACTTTCCCCTAAAAAAATTAATGTTATCGGATATTTCTGAAATGTCATTGTACCTGGTGGTATTGTACTCTGTTTGATAGGTTTCTTCATTTGAAAAATATTTTTCATCAGGTGAACAGGTGAAATTGTTTAAATTTTTATTTGAGAAATGTTCTTCAGAATTGTACCGGATATTATTGTCATTATTCAGAACATTTTGTTGGGAAAGATGGTTTATTCTCTGGAGTTTGGGATGAGTTTGTCTATCGGATTCATTATGTCGTTTAAAAAGTCTATTTTTTTGGTTCGGTCTTTCAATAGGTTTCTGAAAATTGTTGTGATTTTGAGTGTATAAGTTATGTCCTGAATTACGAGAAAATTCATGGAAATTTGTATTTTGAATAGGGTTTTGAAATTGAGTTGGATTTCTCAGCTGAGAGTAGGATGGATCCACTTCCATTGGAATAGGCTTTTGTCGTAAATGATTAGAAAATATAGGTTTGTAGTGGGGTGAATGATGTGTATTGTATTCGTTATAGTTTGGTGACTGTCTAGGCGCAACATAGTTTCCTCTAAAATACTCATTTCTGCAAGAAAATAAATTTGCAAATGCAAACCTCTCCTGATTAGCCTCTAACTCTTGGGCAAGAGCTAAAGCACTCGGCATATCAGTAGGACGAGATGAAAATATGATATCGCCCATTGGTTTTCTTAAGCCAGAAATGAAAATCCTCAGAGCATCTTGTCGATACTTTTGATTTAGCGAATCAATCAAAGACTTATTACCCTCATGTTGCATTAATGTTTTATTAGTAATCAATGTAAGTTTCTTTTCCACCTCATCATAGAACTCAATAATGGACATTTTGCCTTGTCGTAAGGTAGACATCTCCTGTTCTATTAGGTAAACAGGCCTATCGGTGTATGTAAAGGCAAGCCTTGCTATTATTGTCTTGAAATTGAGGACGGTATTGAACGACGCCAAAACTTGATCGGCAGAGGCAACAATTTTGTTCCTCAAAATGGCAACAGCTTGATAGTGTCGAGAACTACCTTCATACGGCTCGAACAGTTTGTAAGTAGTGAATGCCGCACACTGCTCTTCAAGGACGAATAGGTGTCATTAAATTGCCACTAAAAACTAAAAGTGCCAATGTTTCAGCACTTACTTAGGTAAAAAATCCCCTTTATTCAAAATCCTAGCTGCTCCTTTTTTCAAAATATCGAGATTTTTCACTATTTTGATCTTAAATTATCGACTAAAAAGGGGACTGTATGTTATATTGATGATTATGGAGAAAATATTTGTATATATATGTGTGTGTGTGTGTGTGTGCGTGTGTGTGTGTATCATGTGTGTATAAAAAGTTTAAAAATTCGTTTATTTTTTAACGATATTTTTTCCACACCATCCAAGAGATAAATATCACGGCGCGTTTTTTTTTTAGTGGTATCCCCTGTAGGCCTAGTCCACTTCATCATCATTTTATTATTAAATATGTATACTTGATTAATTTTCAAATGTTGGGATGAAAACGTGACAACCGCTTTCTTCAAACGATTTGCAAAGGATGGATCATCGATTAAATTTATTTTAAATCTTTCCCAATACTTTGAAAATTCCCGATGAACTGATTCGCCAGCCTGTTCGGACCATAATCCTAAACCATCATAATTCAAAAATTCAAGACCTTGTTGTAAATGATCTAATATAACGTGTATTTTTAACGCTTGAGAGATTCCAGTACATTCAAGAGCTTTTCTAAGTTCTAATAAATTTTTATCTAAGTCTTTTATATCAGCACGTCTTGTGGAAAAGCAAGAATGAACTATTTTATTCATCGATTTAAAAGCGGTAATGAATGGCAGTAATTCCAAGGGGTTCACGTGTTCATATATTTTTCGGTCGTATAATTTATCTGATTCCTTCAATAGTATTCTACATGCGTTTCCTTCAAAAAGTTCACCTTGATAATTTTTCGCGATCAAATTTAATTTCTTTGGCCAAATCAAAGCTTTTTCGCCTTGTATTTAAAATAATTTCATCGTTAGTATTCTTTTCATCAGATTTTCTTTTTTTCAATATAGATGTTACCAATTGGTTTTGCTGCTTGTCGGGCAATTTTTCAATCATATTTAAGACATTTTCACGAGCACTAGATGAAGCACCATAACAATGATGTTTTATACCCCTACCTATTTCTTGATAACAATAATTACAAATACTTCCAGATGTTTTTGTTGCAGTTTTCGTATTCCTTATTTTGTCTGGGACCGGTATATTAAATGTACTACTGGTTCCATCATCAATACTGTCATAAAAAGTTCGTTTACTTATGGGAAACTTAGGATTAAGTGTATCATAATTTATACTTACATGTTTTTTTATTAATGTTTCAAGCCGTTCAGTTATTGCAAAATCGTGATAACGACGACCCCCAAAAACAATTTTTTTTCCGCATGGTGCGCATACCTTGAGTTTATTTTCACCATGATTACATTTATGATCTACGTGAGTATTAATGAATTTATTATTTTGTGAAAAAATACTTTTATCCATGATAATTTCAAATATCAATTAATATTTTTTGCTATTGGTGCAAAAAGATATTAGTTATCCAAATATGTTAAATTTACAAACATAAAAATGAAGTTGGCAGTCGAATTCATACATATAGAAATATGTATAATTATAACACATAACAATGGATTGTTTTCAGATATATATAACGACTCAACTCTGGATTTTTACTTGTGGATACAGCAACATTAAGCGTACGCCACCTAGCGGTTATTTCTATAACTCACTTTTGAAAATTGAAAGTGCCTTAATTATGTACAGTCGAGAAACATTAAAATGAATTTTTTAATTGTTTTATACGCACATGATATATAAATATATACTATATATATATATATATATATACATACATATATATATATAACATAAATGCACGCGCGTATTTATATATACATATATTTATATATATATATGCATATTTATACGAATATTTTCTCCATAATCATCAATATAACATACAGTCCTCTTTTTAGTCGATAATTTAAGATCAAAATAGTGAAAAATCTCGATATTTTGAAAAAAGGAGCAGCTAGGATTTTGAATAGAGGGGATTTTTTACCTACAAGTAAGTGCTGAAACATTGGCACTTTTAGTTTTTAGTGGCAATTTAATGACACCTATTCGTCCTTGAAGAGCAGTGTGGCCGCTTGTCGCCATGAAATATAACGAACCTGTTCGCCACCGAATTCAGGTAAAGACTTTATCAAGTCTAGAGACTCGTCGCAACCAACATTAGGTTTGATTGTAACCGGTTGATATTCTTCAATGAATGTGGGAGTCTCTAATGCCTTTAGTCAAGTTGTAAGCTGTTCGATCGTCGCTTCAAACGTTTGTCGAGTTTGTATGGTTGCAGCCTGAACTGCTGCGGTTACGACCGCACTTAACTGTTCCGCGTCCATCAAATCAGTAATTTCACAATTGAACGAAAAACAGAGAAGTTAATTTAATTTTTGGCAAATTCAATGATTAAGGTTGTCCTATTACTTAATAAATATAAATGTACTAAAATTCACTTGTTTAAATTAATACTGATAACATACATATGAAGAAAACAAAATCAAAATTACTTATTTGCTATCTTATACTAGCTACTATTATAGTGTAATATTTTTTAAATTCAGATAAACAATATAAAAAGAGTAAGAAGGAAGGAAATATTTACAACAAAACAAACAGATTTCAGCATTCAGCCGGTTCTTCTTGTCTTCCGACTTTGCTTGAATGATGGCTTGGGTTTGTAAACAGTTATGCAAGCTGTGTGGGATGATCTTTTCCTATGCACAGTTACTTGGTCAAACAGAAGCCACGCTTTCTCGTTTGTTATTTCGTTTTTTGCACTTTTCACTTACATTTATTTGGCTTGCTAGAACCTTGCCTTTGCCTTATAGATTTATTATAAAATATCACCTTTGTGTATTATTGATGATTTTTGTAGTTTTCACAGGTTTCAGGTTTGCTTTTTAGTTGAAAATCGCACTACCGTTTGTCACATGTGATTTGATTTAGAGTTGTTCACCTCTTTGATGGGGTTACTTATATGTAGCACCGGCCGGAAATATTTTGAGTCCGCACTACTTAGCAACGCGAATTTTATTTCCTCTATAAGGATTTTTTACTTTTTCACGTTACCCCACGTTGGGCACCAATTAAAATTAAATAAAACACAGCTTAAACTGTATAAATAAATACTTTATTTATTCCTCTATGAGGAAGCTTAATATACGTCGGACACTTGTGCAATATCGGAAACGACTGCGGAAACGAAGCGTGGGTGAACGCTTGCTATTTGCGATCAGTTATTATAACTACCCAGCTACGACGTTGCCAGGCTTCATAACTGGTACATTGTAATGATCACACATTAACCCATTACTCTGTAAGAAAAAGAGCCGGGCAAGAGAAAAAAACAAACGATATCTCAGTACAGTTTCGCGTATATTTTACAACTCAACTCTTTATGACATTCGCTTAACATTTATATTGTAGAAGAAGGGATGATGGACTTTGCGCTAGTGTAGAGTTTCGCCTTGATCGTTCGATATACAAAAACGGATTTCTTTACGGATTGGGCATAAAATACAGTGGTGTCAAAAAGTAAAGCCGCGATGTGATTATTAGCCTACAATTCGGCCAACCTGACCAGGTAATCGACCCGATTATCAATTAGCGGGCACAACTCTTGCTAGGTACAAAATCATCATTACAACTTGAAACATTACAGTGAAAACTTTACGTTAAACATCCGTACTATTTTACTTAGTTATAATACAATTATAATTTCTTTACTGTAATGCGTATAGGCACATATGGATACATATAATAAATTTAAGTTTTAATTCATTATTTATACAATTCATACAGAAAAATGTTTGTTTATAAAATTGTATCGAACAATGTGGGATTATCTTACGTAATATACATATATACATATGTAGTGAAAAACATAGAATTATATTTTAGTAGTATCAAGAATTCAGTAAATGAATTATACATGGTAAGCTTCTCCGTTTATTTCCGATTATCCTTCACAAAAATGGTTTGGGTTGAAGTCCACAAAATGAAAATATGAAAATAGAAAATTTAAATTTGCATTATATATTTGTATTGTTATGAGGATCGCCACCTTGATTTGCATCAAGCTCAAAGTCTACTTCACACATATATGGCCTCATATTAGCTGGCGATGATACACCTTTATATGGCATTCGCGTCAATTGTAGACCATCGATATCGGCGATGGCGTAACGGTCATTAGGAAGGACTTCTTTTACCTCATAAGGACCTCTATATTTCGCGAATAGTTTTTTGTTAACACCAGGAGTTGTTATGACATTTTTTATCATAACATAATCACCCTTTTTATAAGTTTGTGGCTGCTTATGCCGTTTATCGTAGTATAACTTGTTATAAGCCTGATTCTTTTCGATATTTCTTACGGCTTCGGTTCTTATGCTATCTATGTCCGCTCTTTTATCTTCTATTGTGTTAGTTAAAAACTCCATAATCTTAAAAAAAAATTACTCCTACTCAAAGTATTATTAAGAGTATACTCAATCTTGGCTATATGCTTGTCCCATTCCACAGTTGACTGAGCATCTCATTCTTTCGCCAACATTGGAACAAGAATTCAGTTGATCCGCTAGACTTGCCCATTCGACTGGGGAGAATGTGTTGCAACTTTTATATGTTCAACATTACTTTCGCTTAGAAACTCGGAAAATTCTTTAGATGTAAAGGATGATCCACGATCCGAAACTATTCTATTTGGCCTGGAATAGTTTTCAAAATATAAATTTAGACAAGCTATCACCTCTTTACTCTGAGTTGTCTTAACTGGGTACAGTTTAATAAACTTTGTAAAACCATGGATAACCAAGAAAATATACTTTTCCTGGGAACGTGAATTCGCCAAGGGGCCAAGGTGGTCAACGTGTAGGGTATCAAAAGGAATATCTCCCTTAGGTATTGAGTGGAGATTACCTTGAAGTTTTCCAGACTCAGGTGAAAAATAGATACACTTGAGGCAACTTTTGATGCACTGTCTTATTTTCTCCTTCATTTTCGGAAACCAATAGATTACTGATATGTATTCAAAACACTTTTCTAAGCCCACATGACACAAAGCTTCATAGTGTGTACGTATTACCTGATTTATCATATGGGATGGTACGTAGAAAAGGACTTTATTTTTAGCTTTACGATAGACTAAACCATCAATTATTTCAAAAAGTGGGCTTTCTGCTTTTTCTAACTCGGATGCAATAGCAACAACTTTAGGATCTTGTCTTTGCGCAGCTACCAGAACAAACTCGAAAGACTCATCAGTGACATAAAGGATGTTAAAATATCTACTTAAAGCGTCTACGTGCGTCATTCGACTCCCATGTCTGTGTTCGATACTAAAGTCAAAAGATTACAGCTCTAAGGCCCAACGCGAAATACTTGGATTCAAAACCTTCTTCCGCAGGGTCAAAGTTAAAGCCTGACAGTCAGCCACGATCTTAAATCGAATTCCAATTAGATATACTTTGAATCTCCGTAAAGCGTATACAATAGAAAGTGTCTCTAGTTCGTAACTATGTTATTTGCTTTCGCATTCTGTAGTACGTTTTGAAAAATAAAATATAGGGTGAATCTTATTGTCGCTTTGTTTTTTGCATTAAAACTGCACCGTAACCAGTACTGCTTGCATCGCAATGCAATTCTGTGGCGCTAAGAGGGCTATAAATTGACAACACTGGAGCTTCTATAAGTTTCTTTTTTAATGCCTTAAAAGTTTCGAGTTCAGTGATGCCAAATGTGAATGGTGCATCCTTTTTATCATATAAAGGTTTTGCAATATTTGCAAATTTTTTTATAAATTTCCTGAAGTACGAACATAAACCAAAGAAACTTTGGACATCCTTTGTGTTGCATGGTGTCGGAAATTGATTAGGGATTATACCCTTTTCATTTACTTTATACCCTAGATAAATAATTTCTCTTTGCAAAATTGAACACTTGTCAAATCTTAGATGCAGTCCATGTACTATGTATTATGATACATATCTACTACTTCTTTGAGGATTTGTAGATGTTCTTCTATCGTTTCTGTTGCTATAAGGATGTCATCTAAATAGGTTATTATCTTAGCTTCTGAAATCAATTTCTTAAAAATATACTTCATGTACCTTTCAAATACGGATGGGGCATTTTTAAGCCCAAATGGCATTCTGACATATTCATATTGCCTTAAGGGCGTTATGAATGAAGTGTATTTGATTCTTCATCTAACGCTACATGGTGCAAACCATTCTGGACATCTAAGGTGGAGAAATATATTTTTTCCTTAAGACAATCTAATTGGTCTTCTATTAGAGGTAGGGGGTAGTTATCGCGTGTAGTTAGTTTATTCAGTTCGAGAAAATCGACACAAAATCTTAATTCTTTGTTCTTTTTCTGAACGAGAACTATTGGAGATGCGTATTCAGAACACGACTCACGAATTATACCCTTAGATAAAAGGTCACTCAAAATCTTTTGAAGTTCAACCTTGTGGGAATAAGGTAATCTTCTCGGGGGAAAATGAAAAGGTTTTAAACTCACTGAATGGGTTAAATGTACCCCGATTAACATGCAGTGGTCGCATTATCTCTAACACCTTATCCTTAACAATATTTATTATTTCATTATTAATGTTGATTTGTAACTTACATTCTTCATAGTCTGTGTCTTCTTCTTCTTCTTTTCCTTTTTCCGGCGTTGTTATGGTCAGAAGTATAGGACCATAACCTTCCCACTTAACTACTGGTCCGCTTGTGGGGTCCGCCGGTTTGGCCTCAGAAAGTAGCGGCAGGCTTCCCGGTTTGGGATTACTTCATCGCTGAGGCCAATCTGGTGTTTTTGCATTTGTTTGCACCAATTGTTTTTTTTTTTTTTTTTTTGTGACACGGGCATGCTCCAGATTTTTTTGTTTGATCTTACTCTTACAACACCGGTGATCTCCAGTCGTGTCAACCCACTGATTTGCATGTACACTTGTGGGGCAGTTTAATGGTGGTATATGTGTCCCTAGGCTCACCTTGGTGTTTTCAAAATTGCCTAGATGTGATTTTTGTTTACCTTTGTTTTAGTCGCCTTTTGCGACAAGCGAGAGGAATTTTCCGGGCCTGGCTTGGTAAGCATAAATGATGGTACGAATTGTTCCTGTACAAAGCTTATGGGGCTTCCAGAGTCCAGCAACGTCAGAAGCTTAACCGAAGTCCCCATGTCCTCGCTCATAAATTGGTAATGCATGTGTCGTTCAAACCCGTTGGTCGATGAATCGCTCACCGTTTTGTCCACTGGAAATTGTTTGATTTCTTGCTGTGAAGTCGTTTCGCTATTTTGTAGATTACTCCCTTGTAGCGTCATCACGGGCTTCCCTTTTGAACAGCTGGTGGAAATATGACCTTGTTCACCACACTTGTAGCAAGTTAGTTTATCCTTCTTTATTCGTTCATTTTCACGTACAATGTCGTTGCGACTGTTTGTTGGTCTCGTCCATCACTCTCATCCATAGTAAATGTTTTGTTACGTTGTGTTTTAGAGGACCCACTTTTCACTACTTTGTCAGCACAATTATATCGGCTGTTGTTTTTTATTTTTTTCGTATTTCCTTAGCGCCATTTTCAGTTCAATCATATTGTTCGCACTGTATAAGATTGATTTATTCATTTCGGGATCAAAAATGCCTCTGATTATGAACTGTATTAAATCTTCCTCCTCGATTCTGCTATGAGATGCAATTTCTTGCATATTCAAAACATATTGCTGCATCGTTTCTTACCGTAGCTTCTTTCTATTACGAAGTTCATCATAAACATCAGCTTTAGTTACGGTTTTTTCGAATTCATTCTTGAGTGATGTCTTTAGCTCGATCCAATTCCTAGGGCAAATTGTCTTGACAAACTGCTTCGCTGTGCCTCAAAGGAGTCTTTTTCCAAAAATAAGCTTCGCCTTGTCATCAAGATGAACGATATCCGAATAGTCTTCAAATTGTTCGATCCAACGTTGAATAGAGAAATGGTCGTCTCCACTAAATCTTGGAATGGAATCTTCGACGACCTTGAAGTTACACGAAAGGGATGATGCTGTACCAGAACCTTCCTCTTCTAGCTAATTGTCGAAGTTGTTGTTTGAGTTTTGCTATTTCCTCCTTCTTTCTGCAGATTCTGCGAAGTCTATCTAATTCCTCATCGAGTTGATCCTCCACCTCATCGTGTAACTCATTTTCAGCCGAATTATCGCCTACCTGAAGAAATTCGAGGAGTTTATCTTCAGTGAATTCTGCCACTACTTCCTGAATGCGGTTTTTCAGTTCCGCTTTGCTTCCACTATTTTGCAACTTTAAAGATCGGAGAATATCCTTTACAATGAGCACGGTAGCTGATTCTAAAAACTGCGACCACTATCTTTATTATTCCCGAACTTTTGTTTATACCACGTGAAAAACTTGCGCACGAAATATTTTCCGTCAAAGAAAAGCAAGAAAGAAAACAAGAAAATTTGTACTGCGCGATAAAAAAAACTGTACCCTTTTTTCACTATGTTTCCAGCTCACTGGCCACTATCCCACTTCTGAGATTTGCAAGAAAAAGAACCGGGCAAGAGAGGAAAAAAAAACAGACGATATCTCAGTACAGTTTCGCGTATATTTTACAACTCAACTCTTTATGACATTCGCTTAACATTTATAGAAGATGGGATGATAGACTTTGCGCTAGTGTAGAGTTTCGCATTGACCGTTCGATATACAAAAACGGGTTCCTTTACGGATTGGGCATAAAATACAGTGGTGTAAAAAATTTAAACCACGATAGGATTATTAGCCTACACCATCATTACCATCACCAAAGTTCTCACCATCATCACCATCATCACCATCATCAATATCATCACCATCATCACCATCATCACCATCATCACCATCATCACCATCATCACCATCATCACCATCATCACCATCATCACCATCACAACACTCATCACCACCATCACCATCATCACCATCACCATCACCATCACCATCACCATCACAATCACAATCACAATCACAATCACAATCACAATCACAATCACAATCACAATCACAATCACAATCACAATCACAATCACAATCACAATCACAATCACAATCACAATCACAATCACAATCACAATCACAATCACAATCACAATCACAATCACAATCACAATCACAATCACAATCACAATCACAATCACAATCACAATCACAATCACAATCACAATCACAATCACAATCACAATCACAATCACAATCACAATCACAATCACAATCACAATCACAATCACAATCACAATCACAATCACAATCACAATCACAATCACAATCACAATCACAATCACAATCACAATCACAATCACAATCACAATCACAATCACAATCACAATCACAATCACAATCACAATCACAATCACAATCACAATCACAATCACAATCACAATCACAATCACAATCACAATCACAATCACAATCACAATCACAATCACAATCACAATCACAATCACAATCACAATCACAATCACAATCACAATCACAATCACAATCACAATCACAATCACAATCACAATCACAATCACAATCACAATCACAATCACAATCACAATCACAATCACAATCACAATCACAATCACAATCACAATCACAATCACAATCACAATCACAATCACAATCACAATCACAATCACAATCACAATCACAATCACAATCACAATCACAATCACAATCACAATCACAATCACAATCACAATCACAATCACAATCACAATCACAATCACAATCACAATCACAATCACAATCACAATCACAATCACAATCACAATCACAATCACAATCACAATCACAATCACAATCACAATCACAATCGCAATAGACTTTGCGCTAGTGTAGAGTTTCGCATTGACCGTTCGATATACAAAAACGGGTTCCTTTACGAATTGGGCATAAAATACAGTGGTGTAAAAAATTTAAACCACGATAGGATTATTAGCCTACACCATCATTACCATCACCAAAGTTCTCACCATCATCACCATCATCACCATCATCACCATCATCACCATCATCACCATCATCACCATCATCACCATCATCACCATCATCACCATCATCACCATCATCACCATCATCACCATCATCACCATCATCACCATCATCACCATCATCACCATCATCACCATCATCACCATCATCACCATCATCACCATCATCACCATCATCACCATCATCACCATCATCACCATCATCACCATCATCACCATCATCACCATCATCACCATCATCACCATCATCACCATCATCACCATCATCACCATCATCACCATCATCACCATCATCACCATCATCACCATCATCACCATCATCACCATCATCACCATCATCACCATCATCACCATCATCACCATCATCACCATCATCACCATCATCACCATCATCACCATCATCACCATCATCACCATCATCACCATCATCACCATCATCACCATCATCACCATCATCACCATCATCACCATCATCACCATCATCACCATCATCACCATCATCACCATCATCACCATCATCACCATCATCACCATCATCACCATCATCACCATCATCACCATCATCACCATCATCACCATCATCACCATCATCACCATCATCACCATCATCACCATCATCACCATCATCACCATCATCACCATCATCACCATCATCATCATCATCACCATCATCATCATCATCACCATCATCACCATCACCACCACACCATCATCACCATCATCACCATCATCATCATCATCACCATCATCACCATCATCACCATCATCACCATCATCACCATCATCACCATCATCACCATCATCACCATCATCACCATCATCACCATCATCACCATCATCACCATCATCACCATCATCACCATCATCACCATCATCATCATCATCAACATCATCACCATCACCACCATCATAACCATCATCACCATCATCACCATCATCACCATCATCACCATCATCACCATCATCACCATCATCATCATCATCACCATCATCACCATCATCACCATCATCATCATCATCACCATCATCACCATCATCACCATCATCATCACCACAATCATCACCATCATCACCATCACGGGGATCAACACCATTAACACTATACTCACCATAACGTGGATCATCACCATTAGCACCATTCTCACCATCATTACCATCACCATACTTGTCACCATCATCACCATCATCACCATCATCACCATCTTCACCATCTTCACCATCTTCACTATCATCACCATCATCACCATCATCACCATCATCACCATCATCACCATCATCACCATCATCACCATCATCACCATCATCACCATCATCACCATCATCACCATCATCACCATCATCACCATCATCACCATCATCACCATCATCACCATCATCACCATCATCACCATCATCACCATCATCACCATCATCACCATCATCACCATCATCACCATCATCACCATCATCACCATCATCACCATCATCACCATCATCACCATCATCACCATCATCACCATCATCACCATCATCACCATCATCACCATCATCACCATCATCACCATCATCACCATCATCACCATCATCACCATCATCACCATCATCACCATCATCACCATCATCACCATCATCACCATCATCACCATCACCACCATCTTCACCATCTTCACTATCATCACCATCATCACCATCATCACCATCATCACCATCATCACCATCATCACCATCATCACCATCATCACCATCACCACCATCTTCACCATCTTCACTATCATCACCATCATCACCGTCATCACCATCATCACCATCACCGCACTCATCATCATCAACAACATTGTCACCATCATCATCATCATCACCATCATCACCATCATCACCATCATCATCATCACCACAATCATCACCATCATCACCATCACGGGGATCATCACCATTAACACTATACTCACCATAACGTGGATCATCACCATTAGCACCATCCTCACCATCATTACCATCACCATACTTCTCACCATCATCACCACCATCATCATCATCACCATCATCACTATCATCAATATCATCGAAATCATCTCCACCGTCACCATCATCACAATCATCACCATCATCACCATCATCACCATCATCACCATCATCACCATCATCACCATCATCACCATAATCACCATCGTCACCATCATCACCATCATCACCATAACCACCATCACCACCATCATTACCATCATCACCATCACGGGGATCATCACCATTAACACTATACTCACCATAACGTGGATCATCACCATTAGCACCATCCTCACCATCATTATTATCACCATACTTCTCACCATCATCACCACCATCATCATCATCACCATCATCACCATCATCACCATCATCACCATCATCACCATCATCACCATCATCACCATCATCACCATCATCACCATCATCACCATCATCACCATCATCACCATCATCACCATCATCACCATCATCACCATCATCACCATCATCACCATCATCACCATCATCACCATCATCACCATCATCACCATCATCACCATCATCACCATCATCACCATCATCACCATCATCACCATCATCACCATCATCACCATCATCACCATCATCACCATCATCACCATCATCACCATCATCACCATCATCACCATCATCACCATCATCATCATCATCAACATCATCACCATCACCACCATCATAACCATCATCACCATCATCACCATCATCACCATCATCACCATCATCACCATCATCACCATCATCACCATCATCACCATCATCACCATCATCATCATCATCACCATCATCACCATCATCACCATCAACAACATTGTCACCATCATCATCATCATCACCATCATCACCATCATCACCATCATCATCATCACCACAATCATCACCATCATCACCATCACGGGGATCATCACCATTAACACTATACTCACCATAACGTGGATCATCACCATTAGCACCATCCTCACCATCATTACCATCACCATACTTGTCACCATCATCACCATCATCACCATCATCACCATCATCACCATCATCACCATCATCACCATCATCACCATCATCACCATCATCACCATCATCACCATCATCACCATCATCACCATCATCACCATCATCACCATCTTCACCATCTTCACCATCTTCACTATCATCACCATCATCACCATCATCACCATCATCACCATCATCACCATCATCACCATCATCACCATCATCACCATCATCACCATCATCACCAACATCACCATCATCACCATCATCACCATCATCACCATCATCACCATCATCACCATCATCACCATCATCACCATCATCACCATCATCACCATCATCACCATCATCACCATCATCACCATCATCACCATCATCACCATCATCACCATCATCACCATCATCACCATCATCACCATCATCATCACCATCATCATCATCAACATCATCACCATCACCACCATCATCACCATCATCACCATCATCACCATCATCACCATCATCACCATCATCACCATCATCACCATCATCACCATCATCACCATCATCACCATCATCACCATCATCACCATCACCTCCATCATCACCATCATCACCATCATCGCCATCATCACCATCAACAACATTATCACCATCATCATCATCATCACCATAATCACCATCATCACCATCATCACCATCATCATCATCACCACAATCATCACC